>CM029368.1:16347951-16837279 GCA_017165825.1 Hepsetus odoe
GAACAAAAGGCTTCCCTTGCCTGAAGAAGCCTGAGAGCAGCAGCCTTCCTCGCTGCCTTGGCAAGTCCAAGGGCAGGACGCACGTGCAGATTGACCAAGAGGTCATTGAGCAGCTGCGAGACTTTTATAGGCCTTTTAACGTAAAGTTTTACGAAATGGTAGGACATGACTTCAGGTGGGACTGACAGGAGCAGGGAGTTGGAACGAAGACCTTGGGTGGAAAGTGGTTCACTTTGTTAAACGATTAATGAGTCATCCAATCATATTTGCCAGTCAAGGCTGGTTTACACTGGGCCATTGTTGGTAGACTGAGAAAATGAAAACAGAAAAACCTCAAAGGACACTTTAAACCAATTAAGACCAAATGCTCTTAGGATATTAAAATAGCTTATAAGCTTACACAACGATTAAACACAGGCAAAATCCAAAGGAGTTCGTACTGTAGCTGAAGAGACTTTGCCTTTCACTTGAAATCCTTTAATACATTTAGAACTGATACTGGTTCATTAAATCAAAAGAATAACTGAAAAGCTGTCATTCAATCTCAGAGTATTTGTCATGCACAGCCCTGTCTGTTCACTGTTACTATTTAAAATACCAAAACCATGTCAGTCATCTTGATATGAAATTGAAACCTGTGCAGCATACAGTGACTATTGAGGTGTGTCATTACATTTCATAAAATGTAAAAAGGGGGAAACAAATTAAATACATCCTAAAGAACTTAAGCTTCATGCTTATCTTTACTGGTGTAAGTTTAGAGCGACTGAATTTCTTTTGATCATAATGATGGGAAATGCTGTTTTGCTTTGTTAGACTGAGTTCAGGCAACAGAATGATAATAGTTGATTTATTTGTGTGGGATTATGCTTTTGGAGGGTGTGTGTAATTTCCTCTCTCTGCAGATATCTCAGAACTGCACACCATCAGCAGATGTCTTACTATCTGATAACAGATGTGATCCTCTGAGCAGATTGAAACCCCTGTCACATCCCCATGGGATAATACAAAAATGCCATTATGGCAAAACACTAAGGCATGTTTTCAACACACAGATGACAACTAGCCCTAGACTTCCAGCAGACAATCCTAACTGAAAATGCAATTTACTCTAGGGCTAAGCTTACAATGTTCAGATTACTGGCCACTGATCCACAAAAATACAAATTTGAACAATACCGAAGAAGCATTCAGAGTTATGTTCAGAGATTACAGTAAAGCAGTATCCCTTAAACTTATTTAGGTTCTTATCTTTTACGACTGTCTGTGAACTAGTAAATCTTTCAAAATGTGCTACTGTATAACATGTCATTTGGAGTCTGCTTAATTAAATTAACCTGAGTTAGGACCTAATCCTTATTAGTGGCATTACAGACTGGGCCTGGGTCTTTACATCCCCTATGCATTTTCCTTAAAGGTTTTCCATTGATTAGATATGATCATGGGAGAAGCAGCAATATAATTATTGCTAGAGGCCAGTTTAACCTTCAAAGTAAATACCGAGAAACAAACAGGCCATGCAATAAATGTCATGAACTTTGAGGTTCTCAGGGGCAACTTGTACCTCAGCCTTATTAAGCTATTTCGAACAAAGTGACACATGAGTTGATGTTTTCACAGCTCTGTGTATTACACAACCATGCACCAGAGAATTTGAGAAATGTCAGTGCAATCCAAGTGCAACTGTATGCAGCATTTAACTGATTAGCCTCAACATTAAAACCACTGACAAGTGAAGCGAGTAACCTTCATTATCTTATTACAATGGAATCTATCAAGAGGTGGGATCTATTAGGTAGCAAGCGAACAGTCAGTTTTTGGAGTTGATGGGTTGGTAGCAGAAAACGTGAAAAGTGAAAAGAATCTAAGCCTGTTTGACAAGAGCTAGATTTGAAAAACTAGATAAAAGGGTCTGAAACAGTTGAAAATGGCTTGTGGGGTGTTACTTTTTTGCAGTGTTTATTACATACCAAAAGGGCTCCAAATGAAGACTGGTAAACTGGCACCAATATAGCCAAGGCTAACTGATACATGTGAGGGGCAAAGAGTGAAGGGCCGCATGGAGCTACCATATAAATGGTGAAGATGAATGGCTGAAACGGTGAACATCAGAACTGGATACTCAGCAATGGAAGAGGGTGGCCTGTGTGATAAATCATGTTTTCTTTGCATACATAGTTTACCTGGTGGAAGATGTGGCACCAGAAAGAAAGCAAGGCAGCAGAGGCAGTGTGATTCTTCAATATATCCTATTCAAAGTAAACATTTTTGAAGACCAGTTATACAGATACATGGCAAAAGTATCCATAAAGCTAGTGACACCTATTAGCATGCTAATGCACCTGTGATACAGGTATTTGTTCAGGAATGTTAAGGATGATTTGGCCCCCAAAGCCCCAGAATCTCAGTCTGATCAAATGTATCTGGAACGCACTGGACAAATTAGTCCAATCTGTGTAGGCTTCTCTTCCTCTTTGCAGGATCCATAGGACCTGCTCCTTGCTTCTTGTTGTCAGATACCACAGGGCACCTCCCGAGGTCTTGTGAAATTCATGCTTAGATGGTTTAGAGCACAACTGGCAAGTACACAATATTAGGTGGTTTTAATATTTTGGATAATGGGTGTATAATACCTTTCTAACGCTCTCATACAGTCATGCGAAAAAATGAGGACACCCCATTAAATATTCCATTCTTTATTAAGAAATGTTGACATATCCATGTCTAATTTAGTTTTTATTTATCTCTGGAAAAGAAAGTGATATAATTTCAGGTAAACAACAAAAATATAATGAAATGTATTCCTTAAACAAACGATACTAACAAAAATGTATATCCTGACTGAGGAAAAAGTTAGGACACCCTACGCCCTAATAGATAACCGAAGTGAGGTGCTTCTTATAGCCATCTACCAGTCTCTGACATCGGTCTGAGGTAAGTTTGATCCACTCCTCAATGCAGAATTCTTTAAGCTGTGAGATGTTTGAGGGGTTTCTTGCATGTAAAGCCCGTTTCAAGTCACCCCACAGAATGTTAATGGGATTAAGATCTGGGCTTTGACTCGGTCACTCCAGGACTCTCCATTTCTTAGTTTTCAGCCAGTCCTTGGTGGATTTACTGGTATGTTCTGGTTCATTGTCGTGTTGCCGGTTCCAGGTCCTCCTTCCAGTTCCTCAAGCACCCTCTGATACACGATAGAATTCATGGTGGATCCCATGATACTGAGCTGGTAAGGTCCTGCTGCAGCAAACATCTCCAAACCATGACACTTCCTCCTCCATGCTTCACAGTTGGTATGAGGTTCTTTTTTCCTGGAACGCTGTATTTGGTTTATGCCAGACATGTCTTCTGTTCTGGTGTCCAAATAATTAAATTTTAGACTTGTCTGTGCAAAGAACATTATTCCAGAAGTCCTGGTCTTTGTCTACATTCTCTTTGGCAAAAGCCTTTTCTTCAGTTTTAAATGTTTAGTTATATTACTTGAGTCTCCCAGTACTGTTAACATTGAGCTTAAATATCAATATATCCAAGAATGTTAAAAGAAATCACACAGGCTTTCATAGGGTGCCCTAATTCCTTCACATGACTGTAAGCATTTATCAAACTAGTATCTTGTCATTAGCTAGCTGCTTTGTAAAGAAAAAATTAGAGTGGATTAAACATTTTCCAGGGCACCTCTGTGAGCCGTGCCTCTAAAAGAAGTTCAGTTTGGAATCGACTCATTTTCTTATGATGATAATTCATATTACAGTAAATGTCTGAGTTATAGAAAATTATTTGCACTAAAGTGTAGATGTCTAGATAGCATTTCCCTCTAAGGTGGTTACTTCTAATACATAAATCTGATCTGAGTCTGCATTTACTGTGCCATTTAGCACATTTTATAATCAGTACCCAATTTATTAGATTAAATCTCATCAAGCTGTCTTAGGAAAGCAGCAGCAAAACCAGTAGACCTGGTGTCATGCAAAATATTATGATGTTTATTAAAGAAATATAGGCGCTTAAAAAAGTTTTCATTTATCCTTGCTTTTACTTTGTACAGCTATAATGAGCTGCCTGTTAATTGTCAGTTATTAGCTTGATAAGGCTTATTAAGAGAATACACATGCATTATGACCATGGACATTCCCAACTGTTGGTCCTGTGACTCAGTAGTGATGATATGTGATGGTGATTTTCACATACTGCATACTATTTAATGCTACTATGAAGACTAGCATGCAGTTTAAAGTATATTCATCAGGAAGCCACATCATTAGGTATGTGCACTTTTAATCTTCCCTTATTTTGAATTGTATTGCCATACAGATGCATGTTTAGTTTACAATTACAACCTGAAGTTCTTCTGTCTCTCTGCAACATTTATAAACATTTACTCCATTTGTGAATGGTCAGGACCCCCACAGGACCACAAGAGAGGAGCTATTATCTGGGTAGTACATCATTCTGACATTGCAGTAAAAGTGAGGTGTTAGTGGAAGTGGCATGTTAGATGTATGCGTGCGGGTGAAGCGGATCACACACATCAGTGCCACTGGATTTTTTTACAAATCTGTTCATTTTCCCTCCATTTTATTTTGCCATATCTAACCAAAAGGGCCACCTTGCAGATGTATAGTTATTATTGAATGGTCGGGAACCGACCATTGACAAATTGGGGAAAGTGTGCTCTCTGAAATAGTTTTCTACAGAGTGCACCTAAATGTATGGGGAGTAACAATATGAACATTGCACTTAATTATGTGTTCGGAGGATCGGGGGTTCGTCGAGGTGCCGTCCCCGTCACGCTCCTCCCTGGGATGTGCTGGCGACCTGTCCAGGGTGTGTCCCCTGTCCTTTGCCCTGTGTGAGCTGGGATGGACTCCAGCACCCCCCGCGACCTCGCTTGGGACAAGCGGCAGAAAATGACTGACTTAATTATGTGTTTTGGATGCACGTGTACTGTATGCAGAACACACTGTGATATTTTTAACCTTCCTTATTTAATTTGAGCTACTTATGTTATTGAAGCAGCTTGTAGTGCTGGCATAGCAAGTAGAAATACACATTTGTCACATTTTTTTTTTACATTTGTCAGTAAAAGAATAAAGAATTCGTTTTTTTTATAGAATTTTTGCAGGGATTTACTTACTAGGATACGGTAAACAGTGGCCTAGTGGTTAGGGAGTTGGGCCCAAGATTGTGGGTTCAAACCCCTTCCCAGTAGGTTGCCCTGAGGTACCCTCGAGCAAGATCCCATCCCTGTCACTGCTCCCCGGGTGCTTTCACAGCTGCTCACTGCTGCACGGTGTTTGTGTGCATGGGTTAATTGTGGAGGTCAAATTTTGTTGTGGTTCACTGTGTGCTGTGCTGTGACCTCGCAATGACAAGAATAGTCACTTTCACTTTAAATGGCAATATTCAGCCTTTTTCCTATAATGATTTAATGATTTTAATGACTAACAAGTACTTGCTGTATGTAGTGGACAGAGTGTGCTTCTTAGTATTACTTTTTTTTTGTTGTTGAGAAAAACAGACCAAGACAGTCTGTCTTGTTTTTTCTTTATTGAGTTTGACTCCATCTTCTGTACAGGAAAGAACTCAATTTGAGATACTTTACTCAGTTTACTAAAACCAATGGTTTTCCTAACTCAATTTGAGGAACATCAACTTCATTCATTTAACAGTGCACAATATTAAGTTAATTACCAGTAAAGAGGGCACTTCAAGGAAAACTCTGGTTCAGGTAAGTGGGTAAAGACTTGTGTAAAAGTCAGCTGGATTGCCTAAAGCTATCCTTTTATTTTCTAGATACAGATTTGTTCAGCACTATGTCTGTGATGTAGAAAACATATTCGTTTGTTTAAAAGCACAAGCAACTTCAAGGGAATTGTAAAAGAAGGACACGGGGTTGCTTTTTCTGTGATTCGAATGCTCAGGTGAGGTTTTTTTCTGTCAAGTGTCAAATTCATTATTATCTCTATGATCATGAGACGCAACTAATCTTCTTTTTCTGCTGAATCAGCATGAGCCTGAATGGAAAAGCACCTTGGATTTTTCAGCCTGAAGGTAGGCTTATGGCGCACAGAGCATACTGTTTTTGTCCTGGGGATCAGTCAGCAGCTTGATCAATCTCTAGGAGTTGTGTTTTAATATTGTGCTGAGATTTGAAACCCTTCAATTTATTTGAATTTTAAACTTTTGGAAAACATCAGCTGCTCTTTACATGGTGAACACATTTTGTGACAAAAGGCGCAGTTCAAAATAAGTGAAATGATTTTAATTTCTTTCTTTTACATGAAAAAACGATGAAGGAAACAGGAAATATTGCCGATATAACACAAATTGTGAAATTATCTTTCTTGATGTGATTGCAGATATATCAATCCACAGCTGTGGAAACATTTCATACTGAATACACCAATGTAAGTGGTCTACGCTGAATTCAAATCTTGATCTATTAAAGTGTAAGACATATTTTTCTGTCTTCATAACTGCAAGGCTTTTTTATGACAGCAACGAGTCACAGAGAGTGCTTTCAGCTTCACCAGGTGAATTCACCTCTCTTGTAAATGTATATCTAGCACTGAATACCCAGGTGTATTGTTCGCTGCAGCATTCAGAGTCATGCGTCAGCTCCACTTCCAGACCAACTCCCTTCAGAAACAACGTTCTCTTTCCTGTTTTTCTGCCTGCCCTCATTATAAAAGACCTGTGTCTAATTACAGCAATACGGTGCTTGGAGAGACCAGTTCGCTCTGACAAACGGAATACACCTCACGCAAAGTGAAGCTCATTTGTCACCAGCCATAATAAGGCTGACATGACCCCTGACAGCGTTGCCATGCCCCGGCCACAGTAATGACCCGCCAGAACATGTGCAGGCTGCAAAACAGCTATTCTGCCTGTCAGATGCATTCACGGAAACATGGTACATAACAGAATGCGATTTCCATGTTAGGAACACTGTTTCCTTTAAAAGACTTCATAATCTTTGACACTAAGCCTTAGCACAAGTGAATGGACACACTTTTAAAACATACAGTAATTCATACGCAGCACGCCAGGGTGCTGTTTTGAAGCATGCTTGACAAATCGCTACTGCTCCAGCGTTTGGTCGTTTTCGCACATGCAAAAGATCACACATGCGAGTATGACAGATGCAGTTCAAACCTCATAACTGGTTTTACATAAAGGGCTTTGACAACCTGCCGCAGGTTTGAAACATGACACATTGACTAGTTCTGCCACGCAGCTCTTACCCACTCTCCTCTCTCACTTACACCCATTTTCTCTTTCTCTCTTTTTTCCTCTCAGCAGATGCTAAACTTGCCCGTGTAGAGTGCTGCAGCCAGCAGGGCGAAAGCACTGGTGGATCTGAACCTCTTTCACACTATAACCTCCATATATAAGTGTGATGTGTGTTAATGAGGGAAAGCAAAAGCAGCCAGCTTTTGAGACAGCAGTGCAATCCAAGCCTTGAGGAATCATCCTGTAATAGCTATTTAGGGCTCAGCTTCTTCAGTGCAAACCTCAAACGAACAGGCTAACCTTCGCATGCCCTCAGTCAAAAACGCAAAGGTCACATGCAGCATCATCTTCACCTGTAGCCTCATAATGCCCAAACTGAACACTTCACTACTTTTATTAAAAATCCACACATGTCTACTTCACATTTCCATCGTTGCCTGAGGACATGATGGTGGCACTCCCTTGTTAAAAATCAAGTGCAGATTTCTGCAGGACTCCAAGTGGTCAGCAAAAAAAAAATCTTTTCTCGCAAGATTTTACTTTCAATGCAAAAATAAGACATTTTATGTTGTAGCCTGAAACTGTATCTCTCAGTTAGCATTCGTGCTTCATTCACCAAGGCCACCTTCCTGTCACAATTTACAGGTCAGAACCAAATTGGTGTCCTGCAGCAGTTTCGGTGCTGCGAGCTGAGACTGGTGTTCAGCGAAAGGCTGGGCCGGCTGAAGACGGTCTGTGTAACCACACTGTCTAACCTAATGAACAGAATGTCTGAGACATGTCCTATTTCATCTGAAATTAGTCCAGTCTTGTTAGAAACAAGCAGTGTTGGCACCCTAATTTTTCGTTAAAGTTCACAGACTCTATATGTGATTAAATCAAAGCCAATATCTTTGGTTCACAGCAAAATACAATGAATGCAATCAGCCATACATAGCTGTGTGAATACAACACCCTGTAAGAACTGTAACATAATCTTTTTTTTTAAATGTCAGTCTTTTATATTTTAATAGGAATATATCTGAGATACTAGATTGTAGCAGGAATGTATTAATATCATTATTATTGTTGTTGTTGTTGTTGTTGTTATTGTTGTTATTATTACAGGAAAGAAATAGAATATTTTTTATTTCTTTTTATGTTAATTACATGTTTTAAATCATGGAACATGTGTGATCCACGCAAAAAAATTAATAAAAATGCAAGTTTGGCACGTATCATAAACAAAAATAGTTTATCAGGTACAGGAACACCATATAAGTGTACTTTGTTGGTGAACACTATTATGCTGTTGATCAGAGGAATCGGACCACTCTACAACCACACATTATTGAAGCGGTGGACCATTAGAAGCACAGCTGTGATATGAAACAGTAGAGGCATGATGTGTTTGCTGGGATGTATCTACCTACAGAAAAGAGAAAACCCTTTAAAAATAAGAAGTCCACTGTTAGACTGAGAGATATGTTTAAGTATTTAAATGATATCTGATTATCATGTCACTGAGGGCCCACACCAAAATGATAAGCAAAGCACTGTTTAGGAAAACCCACCAAAACTAGCACTATTCAGGAAAATCCCCACTAAAACTAGTAAAACATCAGGGTATGTCTTCAGATCAGTTCAGCCCTTTTTCAGACCCCGAAGCAAAAACCTGAAACTAGGGACTTATCGTCCTGATCTTCATCATGCCAACTTGAAATTACACGAGTACTATGCAGTAGCCTTGGCCTATCAGTGGTGTGTTTTTCTCACCTTGCCCATGCTCGTCTGACCGTGAGGCAAACCCACAGAGGATAATGAGGATGGTGCCCGACCGCACGGTGCACTGAGAGAGAAGGAACACTTGCCCATGGATGATTTATAAGATGACAGGCATGTCCCACCCTCAAAGGATTTCTCATTACGTGCAGGAAGAGTCTGCAAGCGAAGCTACTACCTGCCTCAGCGCCTTCAACTCCCCAAGAGCCCCTCCAGCACTAAACAATGGCGTCCATTACCTCAAAAGAGACATTTTGAACTACAAAAAATGAACACACTGTAAAGCAGAAATGTGCGATAAGAGCATGTAGCTCAGTGTAGAAGCCTGGAAGTTGCTGCTCTTTTCTTTTTTTGATCTACCTGCTAGCTCTCGAGAAGCACTAATGAGGGTTGGGCTATTAAAGTCCAGCTTTGATGAAGATCAGGCTTCAACATGTTTGCATGGTGAAAGGAAAATACAATTAATAACATGCAGAAGCACATCGTATGTAATATAAAAGCTAGAAATGAGCCAAAGAGACCAGTGTTAATCAGGTAATCTGAAAGCACTTTAAGAAACTACTGGTTATTTATATTTAATCCATTAGTAGATTGGGGTTTACGTTTTCTGACCTCACAAGTCATTCATCTGATGAACAAATTTCCAGTCATTTTATATTATTTTGGCCTAATTGTACTGTTTAAACAGATTCAAACGTTTAAAAACTGAAACATTGTCCAGTTTGATATTGAAATGTTACAATACCTCTGCTCTAACCAGGGCCAAAAGCCAAAAGTAATTTATTCTAAAAGTTATTTAAAACTATTTTCATTCACATTTATTACCATGCTGTCTCATACAACCTGACTGCTCATTATAACCCAATCCATCCTAATAGTTAGAAAGTCAGTATTTTTTCAGATAACAGGCCTAAATCAGATAGATGCCCTTTTGGAAGTTATCTCTTTAGAGACTCCGTCTGGGCGGTTGTTGCCATGCCTTGTCCGTCTGCACCTCCCCTCCATGTCTGGCACGTCAGCTTCCTTTCCCGGTGCTGCTCATTTTCCTGCGGCCTGTTGAACACGCACCGGTCGCTTACCTTTAGGAAAGGTCAACCGCAGAACACTTCTCCCGGAGCACACATGGGCTAATTAAGCTCTGGCTGGAGAGAATAGCAAATCCCCAGATACCCGACTCACAGAGAAGACCTCTGCAGGTTGTGGCCATCTTGTCCCAGATTCATGTGTGTGTGTGTGTGTGTGTGTGTGCCATTTGCATTCTCTTGGCATCAATGCGCCATTAAATCCCCCAGGATTCCCAAGAGGTATGTTGAGAAAATTCCTATGACAGGAAAGGAGAGAAGAATCACACATGCTCAGAAGGAGAGACGCTTGATGAATGAGGAAGTGGATGTTTTCTGTCACTGACCATATCCGGGACACTCACAAAACTAGACTCTAAAATGCAGCATGGGCTTTATTAATCTCACTGGCCTGACTGTTTACTCAACGGCTCTGTTTTTTTTATAGATTATGAAAAAACAATGAGCAGAGGTGACCAAGAATTGAGGATCCTATGAAAAATGCCTCCCTCCATTCAACTTATCTTCACTTAGAAATCAACAAAAAACATTTGCATATGACCATGTATACTTAGGTTTATCCATAACCAAACCACACATTTTTACCCAAGTTAATGCTAATCCTCCCTACTGCTTCTTTCAGCTTCTACAAACCTCTTCTTTCTCAGATGCAAATTTAAGCGTATCTTATCTTATTTATTTATTTTTAATTTAGTTATCGATCGATTATGATTAATGGAGAACTATTTATGATTTATTTATTTTAATTTATAAAATTTCACATTTTGGACAGACAAAATAAACAGACAAAAATAATGAGGAAAATGTAAATCATACAAATTACTATGCTTTATTTGCAAATAATAGGTGGAAAAAAAAACTATTTGCTACTGGCTCGCTTACTTAGTATTATAGAAGGCTTTTTTAAAGCAATATATGGAACCGAGCTGTAGATGCTATGTTGTTCGTAAGCCCAGTCCCAAATGGCACATGTGCTTGTAGTGTCCCGTTTCTCATTTTTGTGTTCAAAGTTATGCTCACACACCCCCTATGCGCCCTTACTGTGGCCTTCGGCAAGGACTGCAGTGATATAGTCTCAGCAGAATTCTTTGAGATACACAGAAGGACCAATCATAGTGGAGGTTTTGTTTACAGCTGTCTGGATGTTTGTATCTTTTTATTTAATCTATTTTAATATTTGGTTTGTTTGCAATCGGAACTGACCTGCTGTAGATAAATGCATTTTGCTTGCTTAGTAAAATATGCCAGGTACTAAAGCATGACTGATGACCAGAGACTAAACATCATCTGAGACTCAAGTGCATCAATATAAACCAAGCACCTTTGATGCCCACTACTGATGGACTTTCAGGACCAGAGGGCCAACATGTCCAAATACTCAGGGTAAGTGAAAACAAGTACACAAGTATGGACAACTACTGCATGGATAACTACTGCATGCTGTAGTTTGATGTATATTTTTTAGACTTCATTCATTCATTCAATCATTCATTTATTCATTAACTTAATGCTTATCCTGAGTAGGGTAGAGGGTGAGGCTGGACTCTGTCCCATTGTTTAGTGGGTGAAAGGCAGAGAAACGCAATGAACAGGTCCCCAGTCCATCACTGTCTTTACTAATGTCAATACTAATTCTAATGTCAATTTCACTCAGAAGAACTGAAATTAGAAATAGACATTAGAAAGCCTAATCAGCCTCAAAGATTAATGATTGTCTGTTTTTAAGTCTTCCGCCTAAAATGATGGCAGATCTTTACTTGTGCTTTTTGCAAGATGATAAAAATCTCACACTTGGCCAGTCAATGTAACAGATGTAACAATGTAACAGAGCTATGATTAATTCATACCTGTAAACCTAATCCCAATAGAAACATATAGGTGATGGGCAACCTGTAGTGCCAGGGATACACACCTCCAGTCCTGGAAGGCTAGTGGTGACTAAAGTTTGCATGTGACTTTACACCTGTTATCCTTTAGGAAATTGGTTAATATTATTACTTCTTCTATTACTACTGCTAATTATGAAGGTGACTGTCAGGTGAGGTAATATGATCGAGAAACATTTGGAAGCAAACTTCTGCTTCTGCTGTTGTAAATAGATTTTAATCACCTTTGAGATAAGCAACATCCTTCGAGAAGTATGCAGTTGCACACTATTTAACAGCCTTCTTTTCCACACTACATACATTTGCATAGAACTATTACTGTAGCTGAATTCACAGCCAGCTCTCCTTGGAATGATGCATCAACTCATTACACAACAATAGAGGCGATGCCAGCACATTAGCTACATCCCACACTCACTAGTCTGCTGAGAGCCTGTACAGAAGATATTCTCACATGGAAATGAAGCACAGCAGCTGGGTGGTCTGCATCATGGCTGTTGCAGAGCCTTCATTTTCGCCAATTTGCAGTCCCAGCCACCCGCTACACACTACCTGTCCTGTGCGAGGCTGAAGAGTAGCCAGACGAACTTGCAATAAAGCTCAGTCACAGCATGAAGTTATACAAACCCATTTATGCATCTGTTATGGCTTTGTACTGCACAACTAGTGAACATCTGAAAGACCAGAACAGAGAATAGAGAAGTGAATGGCCCATAATGATGCAGTAGGAACTCTGCTTGAGCAATCAGTATTTCAAGTAAAGTCAAGGGATAGTGCTCTTCACTTACGCTTTCAATACCACTGAAAGACCTAGACTACTCATTTTCTTTTTCGATCATCTCTGTTAAACAAATAAATGTATGCCGCTAATGTGAAGCAATGAGCTACTATTCTCTGAGGGGGAGTGCATGGTAAACAGGCAGAAAATAACCTCTGAGGTCATTCTGAATCGCTTGCTGACTGTTAATATGTATGCAAACGGGGCAAAAGTGACTAATATTCCGTGATACACTGTCCCTAACAATAGGTCTAATGGTTTTCTTCTGGAGAGCTGGGAACAATGTTGCAATCAGACTGAATACAAAAGGCACCCTGATAGATTGGGCCCCGCAGGCAGCAAAATTATTGTAGACCTTCACACCCCATTCTGCAACCAGCAGCACCTGTGCCATAGTGTCTTATCAAGCCTTTCTTTTTGTGACATTTAATTTCCTCACCCCAAAAAAAGAGAAAAGGAATGTGTTTCATAGCGTATGAGGTTCTTCTGACAGAAGGATGACCTATATTCACCATCAGGGAGTCAGATTTAAGAGCTTTCACTGTAGACCCAGGAACTGTCTGTACTTAGCGTAATTTGCTTATTTCCATAGAGCGCACTCTCAGTCAGTTTTTTTTTTTAGAATGAGAAGTACTGTCTGCTTAAAGTCAGTTTTAAACAATAGCCTCACTCATTAAAGCAGCATTCATGAAATTCCACAGTAGTTTGATTTTCAAATGTATTTTTACATGTTCGTGCTTGATATTTATCCCTTGTGGCTTGTGACTCATTCCAACCTCTCTCTGTCCCTCAGAGTTGAAGTTGTTGTTGTTGTTGTTGTTGTTGTTCTTGTGCTTTTAAGACAAATACATTGAAATAACCCTTGTTCTGTTTGGCTGGCTCATTCAAAATGTTGTTCAGGCTGAGACGCGTCAATGTAAATAGGCAGGCCTCTGAATATGTCAAAAAACTGTGATGCCAAATTTTTTCATATACTGGACTACATGGAGTGAGTGGAAAGTTTCCGAAATGAAAAAGTTTATTAAATGAAACACATTTATATAAAAAAGGATTTAATTTGATATAGGCTTTTAAGCAGTCTCACACTTTGAAATCCAAATGAAAGCATCCTGATAGTGCCATTGTTTTTCCCTGCCAGTTCCCCTTGTATCCTCTCGGAATTGGATATGAGACATTTGAGACCGGCATATGGAAAAAAGCCCTGAAAAACCCAAAAGCAGGATCATTTAGACTAATTGCTTTGTTGATACAGAGAGTGACACAGGAGATGCAGATGCCTTGCTGGTGGCGGACTGGGATAGGAAGTCCATATCGCTCTTCTGAAGGCTTTGAAAAACAACCCCTGCAGGGAGACAGGAGTTCTAGCTGTGTTTCAGGTGATCCATGCACACACACACACAAGGCCTGGGGAGATGTCGATAAAGCTCGAGACGCAGAGCCTGGCCCTCAGATGCAAAAGTAGCAAAAGCCAGCTCAAATACAAGGTCAGTACACACTCTGTAGGGCTACGTCACTGCTTCCTGTAAATTATCTCTCTGTGCATGGCCTGCACGTCCACACATCCACACAAAGCAGGAGAAGCACCATCCCCTCTCAAGACTTGTCTATTAGCCACAATTCGTCAAAGCACAAAATATTCTCCTTGATTACTTCTGAAGGGAGTTTGTGTAAACATAGCAAACTGATTCTGCATTCTGCTGAAGGGGCAGGAACTCAACAACAGCAACAAAAAATTAAGAAGGAAAGTGTACATTTAAATAACTGTAGACATAAGCATCTTTGTGACTAGTTTTATGGAGAATGCTAAAAGTTTAGAATTTGAAAGGGAGGATCAAAAGGATTTTTCAGCACATACTTCATACACACAAACTCACTGAATCACCCTTTTGATGAAGTAAATAAAGTCCTTTTTGATATCAAAGGAAAATTCGACATGCTCCTATGTTGAGGAGGGTTTCAGATGTGAACATCCAGCTTTTCCAGACCAAGTCCCTGAAATATGAAACACAGCATGAATAAGTCAGAACATGCAGATCTGCCTTTAAATAAACAAGCATCTCAGATGGAAAAAGAGCACAGCTACAACGTTGTTCTCTCACTAAAAGCATGTGGTGGTTGGGGGCAGGGACTGCTGGTAGGCGCTAGTAGGGTTTGTGTGTTAAAGACGAGGTAACCTCAGGTTTGTTTGGGTATGTAAAACCACATTCTGTGAAAGAAAGAGATAAAAAGGTTCTTGTTCCTGTTTCATACTGTCTTCCTTCACTTCAAGGGCACTTTAGAAAAAACAGCAACCAAAAATGATTCAGTCCTTTTGCTTGAACTATCAGTACAAGGATTTCAAGTATTTCACACTTTTAAAAAAAAAAGGGGGGGGGGTGCACAAAAGGGGACTTTTCAAATTCTTGGAAACAAGAAGAGAAGACTTTTTATATATTTAAAGAACATAAACACATAATGTAAAGGGAATGTAAAGAGCAGGCTTAAAAGCATTTTACTTTCTTTTTTCATATTTGGTTGTTTCACAAACACGTTAAATCACTCTTTTAAAATGCTGTAAATGTAAATGTAATTTTAATACATTTATAGCATTTAGCAGACACTCTTATCCAGAGCAACTTCCATGTCCTAATTACAGGGACAGTGGAGCAACTCAGGGTTAAGGGACTTGCTCAGGGACCCAGTGGTGGTAGTGCCAGAGGTGGGATTTGAACCTAGGACCTCTTGAGCCATAGGTCCATAGGCAAGTATCCTAACACTAGACCACCACCATCCCACAGCAGTTATATCCCATTATAAGAGGCCACAATGCATAAATGGTCAGCTGAGGCCCAGTTGCTCTTGTGCCATTTGTTGGCTTTCAGAAGCAGCTCATTCAACATTTGTGGGTAATGTGGGCACAAAAGGGCATACCATTAAAGTTTCTGTTACATTGTTCATCATCACAGTCTTAGTTAGTTGACTTTCTTTATTTTATGTGGTTCGTGTATGTGGTTCGTGTTTGTTTCAAATTGTTTTCAAATTAAAGTGAAAGTGACTACTGTCATTGTGAAACGCAGCACAGCATGACACAAATGTGCCCATACACCTACATGCAGCTATTGAAAGTGCCCAGGGAGCAGTGACGGTACCTTGCTCAAGGGTACCTCGGGGCAACCTACTGGTAAGGGGTTTGAACCCACAATCTTCTAATTCAGGGCAACTCCCTAACCACTAGGCCACCACTGCCCCAGTTGTTTCAGCTGTAATAGTAACCTGCAGTTTGTGTAAAGGACTGAGGAGTTTTTGGCTCTACGTGCATGTCTGCACACTGGCGTTACCTCATTGTCTACTTCCAGAACTCTCCGGTGAGCATTTTTGTAATATGAAAAATTTTTTCACAATATAAGGTGACTGACGTGGATGCCAAAACTAAATATCCAAAGCTATATATATATATATATATATATATATATATATATATTTTTTTTTTTTTTTTTTTTTGTAGTGACAGTCACTGTCTTTATTTGAGGCATTTGCTGATCACTGTGTGTTAAAGCTGTTGAAGGCAAAACTTCACAATAAGTATCAAACTGCATTCCAATATAAAAAGGAACATTTGAATATTTAAATATTTTGAGCCAGCCCCAGTTACGCACCATATTAAAAGTTTATCCTATGCTCATAAAACTAAAAATATCAAAAGAAACCATTTGAATATTGCCATACAGCAAACACTTTTAGTCTTTCTATGCAGAGATTCTCAATCTGGTGCACAGGGCCCTCAGATAGACTTCTGCTCAAAGCCAACTTGCAAAATGCAGAAAAAGAGCAAAACTCTAGACTATCTGCAGGTACCAAAGGACCTGTTTCGGAAAACATTTACATTTACATTTACGACATTTAGCAGACGCTCTTATCCAGAGAGACTTACTATTCCTAATTACCCATTATTATTCCTAAGTCCCCCTGGAGCAACTTGGGCTTAAGGGTTTTGCTCAGGAACCCAATGGTGGTAGTGCTGGTGGTGGGATTCCAAAAGAACATTTGATCTGTTTTGTAAAGATGTGAGAAATATCTTCAGATAATGTAAACCAATTAAAGGCTTTTCTTGGACCATGCATCCAAGTGAAGAACCATTTTGGAAGCTTTATTTTAAAGAGTGTGCTGTGCCTATTTGTCTTCTCCTCATGGAGGAAAGGACATTTCAGTTCGTTTTGCCTAAGCCAAATAACGACAAATGGCACTGTTTTGTTTCCTGTGGCAGCAGGACATTAACAGCAGTGGAACCATTTCCAGCTGAGTTTCTTGATCGGGGGCCCTTTTTAAGTCTCCCAGCAGGCGTAACAAAGATAGATAGTGGCCTTTGCGATGCCCCCAAGCCTCTGTCATGCATCCTTGCGCCGAGGAGGGCCAGAGCAACTTTCTCACCACACACTCCTAAGACAGAGAGACACGTCACGGCGGCGGCTCTCAGCGCTTCATCATCGCAAAGGTCACCAGCGTTACTGTAAAGAAGCCGATGACAAGGGGTCCGCCACCATATGAAAGAAAGACACACGGCCATTTCCCCCTCGAGCGCCTGGTGTCATCACTGCAAATGGAGCTTTGGTTAATCTGAAATCATTGCGGAAAATCATTTCCCTCCGTATTACTCCTTCTCAGTCAGCCTGGAGGAGGGAAAAGAGGGCCTGGCCATTGTGCAAGTAGAAGTCATTCATTTCCGCTGTTTGGGGAGGCTTGATCCAGCCTGCCAAAAAGCGAGCGCTGATAACACACCAAGGGTGATATTACTTAGCGTGGTGGCATCTCGCCCTAGAATGCTGACATTGTCATTTTCTCTGTCTGCAAGCTCATGGAATGCAAAGGAGGTTATCGTCACACGCCATCACTTGGAGAGCCTCGATTGAAATTCCATCCCGCTTTGTATCTACATAAGAGCAGATACGATGTGTCAGGTGCACGTGAGGATATTCTCACTTTTATATGCATTTGTCTCCCAACAGTGAATTCTGAAACAAAAAAAAAATCCATTACATCCAGTCTCCTGCCTGAATAATCCTGCCCATCCTACATGCGGCAAAGACAGAGAGCCCCTCCAACTCCAGAACCAATCAGCCTTTTATAAAATAGAGGATATTATCTCTGTCATGTGGCTTTGCCGAAAAGGCATTGGACACACCGATGTGGGGGTTAAAGGATGTCACTGAATCAGCAGTGCGTGAGTCACGAGGCTTCGCTGGAACTGCCGTCAGCTTCAAAGCCAATCAGCCGCACGACTGGAGTTTTTGATCACAGGAGACAATTGATCTTTGGTCTTCAAAGAATATTTACCCCCGGCCCTACCTTCCGCTCCTTTCTGTCTTTGCTTGAGGCTGTTCTCAGAACTAGTGTGCCGCACCCTGCAATGGCGCATGCAATTGTGTTATCAATGTCACTGAGGAGAGGGCTCATTAGCAGCCTGCCCACAGCGAGCCTAGCTCTCAGTGCGGGGTTTGTGGGCTTCGCCACAGCAAACTCGCCTTGCCCCCTACATTGCGACTGTAGTGTACAGCAGAAACAGCCTTCCTGCCAACTCCTGAGGGAGAGAAACATCACTTAAAATTGTTCAAATATCACATTTTGTGAAAATTCTAATGATTATGGCGAAGCTGAATTACCATTTTTCTTCATTTCCCTAATTCAGAATAAATACATAGATTTTGAAATGCAGCTTATGCAGAATATTGTTTAAATTATGTGGTCAAATATTACTCATCTCACACTGGCATAATGACAAAACTGACACATTCTGTGGCGCTATTGTTATGGAGCATGGTGCCTGTTTCCAAGGTCTGAGTCTGGGCTTCAATTCTTCAATCCATGTTCAATGTCTGAATGGGGGGAATCCTCAAATTTGCAGTACAGGACCATAGAATGGAAAACACTGAATAATCTGGTGTTTGTACATGGCGCTGTTTTCAAGCTCCTCTCCTGGAGGCCCACCTGCTGTTTTGAATTTTTCATGCACCATAGTCAAATCATTAGCTTTATGTCAAGCTTTTACTGAGCTGAATATGAAAATAAATAAATAAATAACCCTGCAGGTGGGCCTTGAGACCTGGTGCTGGGAAACACGGTTAGGCACGGGCACCATATTCACTCCACTACTTCACTGTTATCCTTTCACTGCACATTTAACTGCCCAACTAAAACCAATTAGGGTACCAAGGTATTTTGGAAATATTAAGAATTTGTAAACCTCATAAAAAAGAAAATAAAACACACACTGAGATACAAACAGATACATCAAACTCATACAATAAAGATGATCTCTGGCTTTGCATAAAGAAGCAAAAATATGACACAACTTTCCTCTATTATTCTGCCATTTATGCCTTTACATTAATTAATGATTTTTTGTATTTATGGGATTTTATGTTTAATGTTTTTTTTTATAGATTGTCTAATATTTATGGTTAAACTGATTGATTTATTGGCCAAAAATGGACTTTCAAATATTCCAGAAATTGTTTTTAATTTATTATTATTTTATTTATTTTTTTTTTTCATAAGGTTTTAGTTTTTTAAAGTTAATTTCAGCAGCCATAAAAGAGCTGGGCTTGAGTGAAATCCCACCGTGTTTAACACACATTTATTTTAACCTTATTGTATTGTTTAATCTTCGATGTATTTTGTATGGAGCAGTCTGCCAAGAAAATCTGAAGATTATGGATCAGACAAAAATTACATAAATGATTTGTGGTCTTTGGCTCCAATAAAATAAAATGCTTTATGGTTCTGTGTGTTGCAGTTTCTATACATACACATATCGCTAGAACAAGACAAAAGTCTGTCAACATAAACATTTTTCGTGGTCGTTTCAACAGCTTCTTCCTCTGATAACATCTCTGGTATAAGAATTCTGGCAACATTAGTCAAAACCATGTCAGTACTGTCACAAGAATGGCAGTCTCGTAAATCTGTGCTTATGTCAGTGAGAAAGTTTATGAACTGTCTCCTCCTCTTATAACAGTTCTATATGTTTTGCTGTGCTTTCTTTCTGCTGCAATATCTGTTAGCTCTCTTAACCCAAAGCACTCAGTTCACACCATTATTTAATCAGTAATAAGAGTCTTGTGCACACATTGTATCATTAAGTGATGCAAACTGCCCTTTTGCAGTTTGCCTGCATTACTTCCGACAGAAGGTTATGAATCAACAGATTCCACAGAGCAGAGACATCATCATCGCCTCCAGGGAGCAAACAACGTTAGGAGAATTTAAGGCCACAGAAGTGCAGAATGGTCTGTTTTGTTTTTCGCTTTTTTTCTCTACATACTCTGACCCAGGAGCCACATGCATTATTTAAAGTGGTGAAAAGGTTGATGCTAGATGTAGCAGGGGTTGTGGGTTTGTGACAGTGAAATATGTGTAGGCACTCTGTCTTCACCCCATACTGCATACATAAATTAAGCCATGTTCTAAACCATTAACATTTTTTCCTTTAATTCATGTTTAAACTTTGGACTGCCTCCAGCCACACTCACATAAAAATGATGAACAATTTTGCAAGTAAAAAGGAATAAATCTGTTTACTCCCATGCAATGCGATATGATAGCTTTTTAACAGAGGTCATTACCATAGTTCTCAGCGATATATTAGGGTACCATTAGCAGTTAATTCCTTTGATGATTAGATAAACAAATGCCCTCATAAAGCCTTGATTATGTTTCCTGATTGCGTTACATTACTAATCCAATACACTGGATGAACGTGGTTCCGCTCTAGAGACATCAAGAAACTTTTCATAAGTTAATTGCCTATATTCATCAAGGAGCTCACATGACTCATTTTTATGCATGACTTAATTCCCTGAATGTCCATGTATATGTGGACAATAATGCATCTTTCGTCCCCATGCCAAACAAGGGCAATGTCATCGGTGGCACTACTTCAACCCCTGTCTCCCCGACTGAAATAATTCAGTAATAGCGTAATTGGTTACTGCCAGTGCACACCACAGCAATCCAAGGCACAGGAAAGAAGAAATGTCTGCAGGGTAGATTAAGTATTACATCCCAGATACTCTCTCTCTCTCTCTCTCTCTCTCTCTCTCTCTCTCTCTCTCTCTCTCTCTCTCGCTCTCTCTCTCTCGCTCTCTCTCTCGCGTTCTCTCTCTCGCGTTCTCTCTCTCTCTCACCTACTCCTTTGACATGATCTTTTATCTCTTCTTCTCCAGTAATCTCTGCACAAACCTGCATTGCTGAGTGAGAGAGTACTGTAGCCAACGTTCAAAACCTTTGATTTAAGAAAATAAAAAAAGGCTCTCAGGTCTCATCTAAAGTAAAGCAACGTTGTCAGACTATGGGAACTGGCACCGTGTCTGCAAATTCCCAGCAAACATCAAGCAAGAGAGAGCCAAAGGGGAAAAAGCCCACACAGATGCATGAACCAGCATTCCTATACACATCCATCCACGTAAAGTGGCTCGCAATTAATGGCCTTGGACCTTGGTGATTGAATCCTGATGAACAGACTTGCTCCTTGAATGTGCATTCCTGGTGGAACAGTAATGCTTATCACTTGAGAAATCACTAAGAACCGTGCCAATGCCTTTTAGAGGGTAAATCTCTGAGAGCACCCACAATCCTGTTATTAGCTCTCCTCTCCCTCCATCTGCTTGATTGCACAAGTGCTAAAGGGCTCTGAATGCATTCTTTGTCACCAACTCAAAAATGCAAAGTTACTGTAATGGTGAAAAGCACCACTCTCACCCTTGCAGTTTCCTTACAGATGATGAGGGTCTTATTAATCACAGCCTTGGAGGGTGGGAGAGAACAGGCAGGAACCCTCCCAACATCCAGGGCTCTTTGGCATTCAGGGCAAGCTGCCCCCCTCCAGCAGAGGGTCACCCGTTTCAGAGTGAGGAGAGTCGACACTGACCGACAACTCCTAACAGAAGCACTCCATCCTGCTTTGCATACCATCGGAGTAGGAAGACACTTAACAAGTCGACGAGGCCCATCGCTGGCAGGGTCAGTGATGGGGGGGTGAAATGATTTCACGCTTGAGTTCAACATCTGGTGTGCTGTGTGACAGACACCGAAAAACAGCTCCTGCTCAAACCTTGACAATGTAGGCTTTTCAGATCCGCTGCCACACTCCGTTGATAAAGCGCTACCTCGTGTAGCACAGACCTGGAGAGGAATTGGAATGAGGATGAGAGCTGGAGCCTCAGACCGTGTAGTGTTTTATAATGATCTGTCTTTAGACTTGAACTGAATTCGAAGTGAAAAAAAACTGCTTGAGGGGGCATCTCTCAGAAGACTTGAAAAATCGCAAGTACTACGCTTTGATTTTTAAGTAAGTGATCATGAGTGGACAAGTTAAAAAAAAATGTCATGTCCAGAAGAAGATTCTGTAGCATTTCCTAAATGGTTCTTGGATTAGATATACATTTGAACACAAAACCTTAAAAAAGCCTTAACATTAAAACCAGTGACAGGTGAAGTCAATTATGTTGATTTTCTCATTACAATGGTACCTGTCAGGGGTTGGGATACATTAAGCAAGTGATCAGTCCACTCTGGACTAGCGTGGCTTTGAAAGGTCAATTTGTGATGACAGTTTGTAATACCTAATAAAAGGGGTCCAAGGGAGGACAACCAGTGAAATGATGACTTAATTATGTGTGTAGAAAAAGAAGCCTAGCCCTTCTGATTTGATCCCATAGAAGAGCTAACAAAGCATGAAAGTGAAAGTGAACGTGAAAGTGACAACCCTCGTCATTGCGAGGTCATGGCACAGCACACATGAACCACAACGAAATTGGACCTCTGCATTTAACCCATGCACACTCAAACCCGTGCAGCAGTGGGCAGCTATTGAAAGCTATTGTGTAAAGTTAACAAAGCAACAGTTAATGTATTATTCCCTGTTTGAAACGTTTCTGCATTCATCTGTCATGCAGCTTTTTCAGGTTTAAAATGCTTGTGATTATGTATATCATTGTTTTTTTTAGCTTTTACTAAGCTCTTTTAGTAGAATCCTCCACTGCTATTGTAAATAAGAATATCTACTTTATGACCTTTCTAGTTAAATTAAAGATCAAATAATATAAACATGAATATAATAAACTGTTGTGGTCTTCTATGAAAAGGTTACTCATATACTCATAAAATGCACTAGGGAAACAAAATAACTCAAAAGAAGCATCTTTTTTTTTGCAGCTGTAGTAAATAATCCACAAATGTATGTAGTACAAAAATGAATATTTGACTTGAAACAATGATGGAAGGCTTTTCAGTGCTACATAGAACCATTTATTTAAATAAGCAGTACTTAAAGCAGTCCTCAGGGCCTCTCAGTTGTTGCTGCAACCCAACGTGCTCATACTGCCTTAGAGTCCTTGGGGACTGATTTGAGGACAACTGCTTAAAAAAAACACACATATAAAAATGTTTCTTTAACACATGGAGATCATTGGCTTGTCTCTCTCTCTCTCTCTCTCTCTCTCTCTCTCTCTCACACACACACACACACACACACACACACACACACTCATATATTATGAATATGGAAAAGCAAATGTAAATATGTGTAAACATTACAACACACTGCACTATTGCTTGCTAGCACCTCAACAGTAATCTGTGCTGTAAAAAAAAAAGATTGGATGTAATTGATACATAGCCTCAGTGATAATAGGGCTTGAGTTCATCTTACTGAAGTGTGTGGATGATTTGCAGATACTAATCCTTTCCATGATGTTCAGGCACTAAAGAAAAACCCTTAATTCACAGTCTGGATCCCCCTAATAAAACAGTGCTCACTTATCTCTGGGCTTTATAATTAAAATCATAATTACACAACTGTGCACACAATCTCATTTCTAGCCTGCTGCAATTTAATCTAATGTGACATTGGCTTAATGATCATTACAGGAGAACTTTGTCTCCAACAGCTTGTCCAAGACCTCAAGAGATATGTGTGTGCAGAGCAAAGCCCAGCTTGCAACGGCACCCCAGCTGTCTGTCTGCAGGAAGAAAAAAAAACAGAAGCACACAACTCATCTGTCCTTGCACACTCTCTGACACAATGAGACTGAAAGCACTGCATTTATTGCCAAGACTAGAGGAGTCTTATGATGGCAGGGAATCAGGACCAAGGACAGTACCATTTCTCAGACTCCCGCTTCAGAGCCAAGCAAGACAGTTTTTCTGTGAAACTATATCAGAGATTTTTTTGCTTTTTTTTCCTATATGGCAAGCATTCCCAGCCCCAGTCACTCTGAGCCACGATTGTAGTTCAGTGATTTTCTCTGCTCAAATGCTGCATGAAGGGCTTGACAATGTTGAGCCAAGAAAAAAAAATCCAAATTTGTATTGTGAGAGAACAGTAAAGAAAATACCAGCAAGAATCACTATTAAAATGATTAAAAGTATAAGGAACAAATTTTGTTGTTGCAAATTCTTTGTAATTTTTTATTCTCCTGTAAATTGACCATTTTGCATCCAAGGTTTTCTATTCTGACAGCAACGGTGTGCAAACTGGAACATTGCACCTCAAAAGTAGAATGAATGCATTACATGCATTCTGCAACGAACTCGCACTCCGATATGAATCCCCTGCCCTTGAGTTTTCTATTTCCGGCATTTGGTTGGGTGGGCTAAGAATAAAAGTAGAATACAGATTGACTTAGGGGGATGGAGTGTGAGTGGTATAAATAGTTATATTCAAAACTGTACAGTTAAATGGCTCGATCATTTTTATTCGTCCACATTAGCTATGGGCACAGTTCATTTTTCATATTATCAAAGAGGAGAGCTTTGGTGAAAAATATTACCTAACGTGGAGTTAGCCTGCTTAAAATTGATTAGAGCAATTTCATAGCACTCACAGTTTCGGGCTGGAGGGGAATGCTTACTTCCCTGTGAAATGTGTGTCATGAGTGACTGACTGAACTCAATAGACCCGGAATCCCATTCACAGTCCAGCATTTATAACCATTACTGCCAGCATTTTAAACGCAAAGGGACTATAAATATCGTGTTAACTTTTCACCCTTCGTTCAGCCCTATTGACAAATCCATCAAAGTAAGCCGTCAGCTCCTCTATAGACTTTCGAAGGGAGCACATGAGTATGAAGTTAGTACTCCACAGTCTCTCTAGAATAGAGCCCATCAACTTTGAAGATGGGAAGTACCTAGGTTCTGTAAACCTGCCAGATCCTGAAAATGTATGATCCTTTTTTGTCTTTTAAGCACTAATAAAATATGAATGCTGTATGTAATTACAAATAGAATACCTCATTTCATACACTGACCTGGTAATACTTTGCATTGTATATAAAATATACATCAGAACCTTTTGTCTTCTAAAGTTTTCTTTATGGGTCTTTATGAAAAAAGACATCTTCTTTATTGGCATCCGCATTCAAAAGTTGGGACACTTTTCATCCGGATTAAACGAATGTTATTGCATTATTAAGAACGGAATAAATTGAAAGATAAAAAGAAAGTGACAACCCTTGTCATTGCGAGGTCACAGCACAGCAAGCGTGAACCACAATGAAATTGGACCTCTGCTTTTAACCCATGCACACAAACACCGTGCAGCAGTGGGCAGCTATTGAAAGCACCCAGGGAGCAGTGACGGGGACAGTACCTTGCTCAGGGGTACCTCAGGGCAAACTACTTGTGAGGGAATCAAATCCACAATCTTCCGATGCGGGGCAACTCCCTAACCACTAAGCCACCGCTGCCCTGGTGTGACACTAATAAAGGAGCATTTTTCAATCTTTCATTTTATTGTTCTTTAAAGAACATTTTTGTCAACAAGATTTATGAGTTTGAAGAATCTTTTTGAAATGCAAAGAACCTTCATGTAAGCTTAACGTTCTTTCAGGAAGAACCACTCTGTGAAATGTATATACCGTATTTACTCATGTATTAATCGCACTCGTGTATAAGTCGCACCCCTGATTTGGCATTGAAATTTGGTCAAAATTTATTTTTGAGTGATATCTTGGCGTTTGAGATTTTGGATCACATGTAGGCAAAAATGCTAATATGTGTACATATGCGTATCACATAACTCAGAAAAACTGGGATTTACGGTAAAATGTACTGAGTCTTTTGAAGACTTTCCATGCTGTTCTTTAAGAGGGCACAATATTTTAATACATTCTACTATGCCAATTTGTAGGCTTCATCTAATTTGGAGGAAGATCTAAAGTGAGTAAAATAGATTTTAGAATGATTTTAAAAATGCCATAGATGACAATTACATTTATATTTACATTTACAGCATTTAGCAGACGCTCTTATCCAGAGCGACTTACATGTCCTAATTACAGGGACAGTCCCCCTGGAGCAACTCAGGGTTAAGGGTCTTGCTCAGGGACCCAGTGGTGGTAGTGCTAGAGGTGGGATTCGAACCGGGGACCTCTTGATCCAGAGGTCCGTAGGCAAGTACCCTACCACTAGACCACCGCCACCCTGTGGCCACCAATCATGAAGAAAATATCTATCGACAACCAATCAACCAATAAAATGCACATCCAAGATTTCTCACATATCTAAAGAATGCACATAGTAAATAGTGAAGATAAAGACATTTCTCACACTGGTAAAACGTTGTAAGGGTTTGTCTGTTTTGTTTTGTTCATGTAGAGGGCGCTCTGTTCTGACGGATGAGTCAGAACAGAGCGCAGTTCATTGTTCAGCTAAGGTTGAAGTTAGCGGTGGTTCTGTTAGGTTCTGTTCCAGTTTTGTGTCTGGATTTCAGGTTCATGTTTAATAAAAGTATGTCTGGGATATCTGGCTCAGCGTTGGCGTCCTTCCCGCACCCCGCCACCGTGACAAAAGTTCACACAACAACTAGTGTTCATAATTCATAATTATAGTTCATATACATATAAATATACACATATAGTTCATAATCATAGTTCATAATCAAAATAACTTAAACCACTTTTTACAGCACAGTGCTTCAAAATGCTGATTCTGTTCTATTTTTTTTTCTCTAATGTGTACATTAATTCGACATTAAATTATAATTTAATTGAAAAATGAATGCTTCATTACGGAAATGTGCATAAATGTTCGGTCCTAAAGAAAACCTGTAAAAATGTATTTTCATCCCCTAATTTTTTTTTTTTTTTTTTTTTTTTACTTGAGGACTTTATCTGTGGCATTCACACCATTTTATTTGGAATTAAAAATAATATGAATTTATATCTTTATATAAAAATATGAATTACAGTACAGGTGAAAAGAAAAACAGGTGAAAAGAAAAATAAGAACTGGCTGCTGCTGATTCACCTCTAGCCCAAGCTGCAGTCTGTGATTCTGGGCCAGATGTGCTGGGACTTCTTTATACATTTGGGCAAATTTTTAAAGCCAGCAATATCCAGCTCCACCTTCCCACAGTAAAAGTAAACTGCTGCTCAAACCACTAAAACACAAATTTAAGACCGTTTTAATTGTGTTTACTCTGAGGAAAGACCACAGTCAGATTGTGATTATGTCATTATATGGTAATGATTAATTCAGGGAAGATATTTGTATATTGTGTTTGTATATTGCTGCATATTACATAGTCCTTAAATCATTATTTGTCCTGTTCTGGTTCTCTTCATATCTAGTTCAGAGTTCCTGCTTGAAAATATAGTGACAGATAGTGTCGGAGCCATGATTATACATTTGAAATATCTGTTGGCGCGCGTGTGTGTGTGTGTGTGTGTGTGTGTGTGTGTGTGTGTGTGTGTGTGTGCATGTGAATGTGAATGTGAATGTGAATTCATCAGAAGGCTTCAGAAGTTGAAGTAGAAATGAAAAGTTTATCTGACATCCATTCTCCAAAAAAAGAAAAAAAACATTCGTAACTCCAATATGTCCAAATAAATAGCATTATTTATGATTATCCCTATTATACACTGAGATGTAAAATGCATTTACAGCATTTTTAGACTTCTCTCTAAGAGAAAGTCCTTACCAAAGCTGTTATTGAAAGTCTCTTTGAGCTTCATTGCTTTGGTACCCTGAATAAAAGGTCAAAGCCAATTACAGATATTTTGCCGGGGGTGCTATGTGACTCCAAGAACAATGACGCTTTAACCATTCAGATTAGACACAGAGACAGAAACAAGCACAGAAAATTAAACCCTGACGCATGGGCCCCATTTCAGTGAAGCAAATCTCCCTCCAAAACTCTCACATGTCAGCAAGGCCGTATTTAGGGAATGCAGGGATAGCGACGGCATACTATGTGTAATTCAAGGCAATGCATTATTAACACCTCCCTCTGATACCAAGGCCTATAGCCAAGAAGGAAAATACACATGGAGGCTGCTGATCACAATACAGTTCAGAATCAGAAACAGAGGGAGAGAACAACTGTGAGGAACATGTTTCCAACTGTTATTGATCCATCATTTGTAATGCAGCACCGCAAGACTAAACATGCCTGCAGACTGGAAGCCTGTTAGCTTGGATGAGGCCAAATCTAAAAGGACAGTAGTGATCAAAAGTGCATCAATGTCTGTCAGATTCTTACAACAAATTTGTTTACATTAGGTGTTGTCTTCCATCTGTTCACTTTATTTTTACATCACCATCCACCAAAGCTGAACGTGACTATTAGAGCGAGGCCTTTATTTTGGCCCATAAATATCAAATCACAGTCTAGAAACGAGGGGGAAAACACACCCCTGCGCTAAAATCTGCACGGCCCTAGAGTCAAAATTTAGTAGTATGTTTGCACCAATCAAACATTTTCCATTTTCTGCCGCTTGTCCCAAACGGGGTTGCGGGGGAGTGCTGGTGTCCAACCCAGCGCACACAGGGCGAGGACGGGGGACCCACCCTGGACAGGTCGCCAGCCCATCGTAGGGAGGAGCGGGACGGGGACGGCACCTTACTCAAGGGTACCTCAGGGCAACCCACTGGGAAGGGGTTCGAACCCCCGATCCTCCGGCCAACGCCCCAACCACTTGGCCACCGCTGCCCCCCAATCAAACAACATTGTATATTAACATTTGTTGCTTACTGTAGATGAAATAAGCAGCTTGTTCAAATGGATAAATGATAAATTTGAAGATTTCAACAGAAAAAGTAAAATAATTAACCTTTATTTTACCTTATATGTTCACTCCTAGAGTGGTATATATATATATATATATAATTTCTTTTTTAACAACCCAAAACTTAAGACTTAAGTAAGAAGAAAGTGTAAAACTGATATACAAACATTTTTACATTCAATTAAAATACATATACAGCACTGTGCAAAAGTTTTAGGCAGGTGTGGAAAAAATGCTGTAAACAAAGATCGAAAATGGAAAAAATTCCAAATTTTCAGAAATGGAAGTGTTAATCATTTATTTTCATCAATCAACAACATGCAGTGAATGAACAAAAGAGAAATCTAAATCAAATCAATATTTGGTGTGACCACCCTTTGCCTTCAAAACAGCATCAATTCTTCTAGGTACACTTGCACACAGTTTTTGAAGGAACTCGGCTGGTAGGTTGTAGATCTTCTGTGGATGTAGGCTTCCTCACATCCTCACGTCTCTTCATGTAATCCCAGACACACTGGATGATGCTGAGATCAGGGCTCTGTGGGGGCCAGAAGAACTGATGCTGGGTTGAAGGCAAAAGGTAGTAACACCAAATATTTTGTAAATTGGTCATAATAAACAATCATTATTTATATTTCTAAAAGTATTCTTTGTTTACAGCATTTTTTCCACACCTGCCTAAAACTTTTGCACAGTACTGTATATTACAGACATGTTTTTTAGCTGCTAGAAAATATTAGGCTATCTCAAAGAGCTTAGAAGGTCCTGAAGGAACTGTTCCACATCTGCCTTTTCCATTACTTTAGATCTAAAGACTAAAGACTAAAGATCCATTTAAAACGTATTGCAATTATTGCCACAATTGTGGGTAGAAAAAAAGATGTTAGAAAAGTAGAGGCAACCTATAATCAGGACACAACACTCACCAGAGTGATGTTTCCATCCTTTCCTGTCCATCTATTTTTCTGTGTGATCTGTCAGTCTATTTGTTTACTTATTCATAGAAGGACATGAGATGAGCAGAAAATGAAGCAATGGAGAACTGCAGTGTAATATGCCTGTTGACTTTCTCGAGCAGATGTTTAAAGAGGGGAAGCTATCACAGCACAGCACAGCAGTGATTTCTCAAAGCAAACTGCCAACTCACTGTGTTCGGCGTATAATGAACATGGAGGTATCTGTCAGACAAGGCACTAAAATCCGTTTAATCACTGATGTTAAACGGCAGGGTGTGGGGAATGGTTTTATTCAAGCCATTGATTTTGAAAGTGTCTGAGTGACTGTATATTGGTGGACTGATGAACACCACTCGTAATGAGCATGTTCCATCACTTTTACAGGCCTGGCATGCAACATATTCCCTTTGGGACAAATGGAACAAAATGTTGTTTGCTTAGGAGTGTCTGCAGCCAAAGCATTGGTCTGCACTTGCTTTCTCCTGGTCCAGGCTGGGCCATGCTCTCTGAGGCAAGACATCAGCCAAGCAGGGATCATTTCATCCATAATGTCCGGCAGGTCAGAATCAAATTTAACATAAATCCTTCAGCAGGACCGGAAGGCGTGTAAAACCAAATTAGCTCGCCTCAACTCCTAAAGTACTTATCTAGGATGTTTTCACATTCCACATCCATCCTATTACTTTATGGTCCATAATGGTGAAAGTAACTCGAGCACGAAGATGACCTGTTCACTACTGCACCAAAAACAAACAGCTTGGTCTAAATGAGCCCAGTCTAATGTTTTCCAAGTCTCTTTCCAGAAGGCTTCACCTTCAACCTAAATGTTACATTCCCATGTACCAAAGTACTCAAAGTAAACATGCTGACCTTTTTTATTTACATCACAATGAAAAAGACATCATGGAGAGAGCACATTCCTAGATCAGAGACTGATCAGTGAATTTTAATTTTGATACAGAAGTAGACAAATCCAGGAGTCTTGCACAAAGCCTTTCATGGCTACAACATAGTGTGCTTGACTAAGTAGGGAACCAAACCCCGGTGCTCTGCTTTGAGGGCAGCATCCCACAAACACACTACATAAACAGATCCAGTCAATCCAAATTTTCTGAAGATGGTGGATTCAAGTTGGGCTCTGTTGTGCCACAGATGTCTGGAAACTGGATTAGTATAGGCCTGTGCTTTTGGTGCAGATCAGTTTGCTTGTTCTGAGAACATTGGTGTATAAACCTGTGGGTATGTTATAATTGGGTCACATGTAATGCCTCCTAGGAGGAAGATCTACAGAAAAGAACCTGAAGGCATACAGGGTGGTTTCTGGAGTCTATCCCAGTGCTGATCATGCAAAAGGTAGAAGACACCCTGGACAGGTTGTCAATCCATCACAGGGCAGATACATAGACAGACAAACTCACAGTCACACTCAAACCTAGGGAGCAATCTAACATTTTTAGTGAGATTCTTTAGTGAAGTAAAATTGGTTCTTCTGTGGAAGTGCTTTAAAGAACCATTTTGTCAACTTTATTATGGTCTCTAACCCTTCATTTGGGGTATTGCCTCTCTATATAATTCATCTCCAACCCACATCTTTTACACTTGGTCTAGCTAAGGGCTTTTTGAAGACAATCAATAAAAGAGTTATGGTGGCTTAGTGTCAGATCTAAGGTCTAAATTGCAAGCAATCTCCAAGAGTTAGACTAGTGACTAATAGGCCTTTTTGGGAATACTGGTGGATTGAAAAATTAAGTGAAATGGAAGTGACTATTTTGTCATTGTGAACACACAGCTTTTGGTGTGCACCACAACAAGATGCTTCTCAGCCATTTAACCTGCAATTTAGGCAGCCATTCATCCTGCCTCTGGCAAGCAGTGCTGAGGGAAAGTACATTGCTCAAGGGTACCTCAAGGTTACCTACAGGTCTGGGACTCAAACACACAACCGCCCGGTAATGAAGACAAGTACCCAGCCACTAGGTCACCACTGTTTCCAGTTTCAAAGATTCAATGTTTGCTGCTACACTAAAGTAAGAAGGTCTGAACCTTTGAAGACTTTTGAAGCTGTCTTTGCTCCTTTTTGTTGGATACTCCACACTCGGCAGTTTAAAGGCACTTGAAAGGTGAGGAAAGAGTGAGAAAGTCAGAGGGAGAAGAGAAGTGACGCTTCTGCATGGAGGGCATTGTTAGCGTGCTTGATGGAAAGTTAAAAGGAGGCCAGCCAATTCTCAAGGGACGATAAAGACACGGCCAATGCAGTCATAATTACACCTTAAATACAAATCAGCAGTGGTGTGAGAGAAAGTGTCTGATTTTACTCTTTCTCCAGGGCTTCAGATCACGGGTCATCTGCTGGACAGTTTGCATCATTGGCTGGTGATCAGGTTCATCTCTTATGTATATACATGCATTTTATAGATTGAGTTACAAATTCTGTTTACTGCTTTCAAAGCTTGAAAAGTGGAACAGAGCCAAAGGGTCATTTTAGATTTGAGGTTTAAATTGATCCCTAGAACATTTCCTTTATTTAAACTAAAATTCTGTTTTGCATTGTTTCATTCCAACTACTCATATGAATTGAATAGAATCAGTTACATTTTTCATTGCCACATGAAGCAAACCATTTTTAGGGTGGGATGTGTACTTAGAAGCACCATATAATTACATTTATAACTTTGCACTTATACCTTAGCTGAGTGCACTTATTTCTTCTTTTTTTGCTATAATGGCCTCAAACATGAGTTCAATGAAAAATAATGTCATCCTGGTTATGAAAGATGAACGATGCAGCACACAGAATCCCTCCAGGGCACAGAAAAGGACGGGCACCTCATTCCACATAGCCTCGTCTGTCCCGGCTCCTCTGCTCATTTATTATGGACGATTGTGATATCCATCATTTCAATAAATAACAGAGGCAAACTGTGGTAAAATTTTAATCTTAAGTCCATAGCACACATCAAAGCTCATCTTCTCACTTCTCATTCCTCGCTACTCCGACTGACTGGGGAGAAAATCAAAGAAGATCATGATGTCGTAAACAGACTGTATAAGCAGGATTTTTTTTTTTGTTTTTTTTTTTTTTTGCAAATAACGTTCTGTGGGAAATTTGCTGGGTAAATGTGCTTTATTTAAGCCTAATCTCATTGTGCTTTTTTTCAAGACCTGAAACAGTAATAAGCAAAAACAGAGCAACAAAGAAATCAATTACTGTTGAAGCATTGCCATAAGAGGTATTACATTACAATTCTCTGCTAATATAGGCATCGCATTTCCAACGTCTGCTTTCATTGACCCGGAGGTTAAAAATAGAATAGAGAAACTAGGGCCTTTGAAAATGTATGGCTTTGTGTCTGAGATGCTTTCACTGTCAAAACACAAGGAATGGTGCAGCATCTTAACAAGAGCTTGAGAAGAGAGAGGATGGAGAACGGAGAGGTGGAAAGAGAAAGACACACAGAAAGTGAGAGTGCAATGATCATCCCGACAAAACCAGTCACCTTACACAAGCCTTAAACAAACACAGGAACATGCATTTTCTATAAAGCCAGCTGTGGCTTGGAGGAGCATGTGGGTGGAAAAGAAATCCCACAATACTGCTAGAATATATTTACATAAGAAAATATCTCTGTGAACCTGTCTTATTGTACATTGATAAAAAGCGAAACATTCAGAATCAAAATTCTCCCACTGTGTGCACACAGCAGAAATGACTTGAAAAAGACACAGGAATCAGTCCATAACACTGACAAGGTCTAACCAAATTAAAGAGACGTTCCTGCTTCCTCCTAATTATACCAGAGTTTCTTGGGGGGAGAAAGAAAAAAAAAGAGAAAACATACACAGTCTTTAAACCAAAGGCATGTGACAACGTCTCTACATCCTGTCACAAAAAAGCAAATATTTTCCCATACAAATTGGGCTGACTGTGGGAAGAGCACACAGTGTTCCTTATTTGATGAGGTTTTGGGGGGGGGGAGCTTTTCTAAACCTGTCACAAACGGGCTCCAGCTCCGCACGAGTCTGGGCTCTCGGCAGGGAGCGCTTTTGAAGCTGTCTTTGCTCCTTTTTGTCGGATACTCCACACTCGGGAGCCTAAAGCCACTTGAAAGGTGAGTAAAGAGTGAAGCAGTCAGAGGATGAAGAGAAATAGCTGGAAGCTTGCTATGGAGGGCACTGTCAGCAGGCTGACCGAGAGTTAAAAGGAGGCCAGCCGATTCTCAAGGGACAATAAAGACATGGCCGACAGTGTCACAATTATATCTTAAATACAGAAAAAGTGTCTGAATTTACTGTTTCTCCAAAACAAATGGGCTTCAGATCACTTGTCATTTGCTGAATATCATGCATGAATTACAAGATCTGTTTATCAGGTACTGTCTTGTATGTACACGCATGAGCCATTTTATGAGGTACGCTTACCATATAGGTGTACTTTGTAAGTGTACAATTTGGGGCTGTAGCACATCTGTTGTTGCGGAAATTACCAACCTGCATTTACACTGTTCATCCATTGAAAGGCACCACCATAGGCCCCTGCTGACCATGCTCAGAACAGCAGTACAGTAGTGGCATATTAGTGCTTGTTGTGCTGTAAGGAGTTAATCAGGCAAAGTAGCATTGCTGGGACTTTAAAATGATGTGCACTTATAGCCTCTATAAGTAAACAATGCTGGGATTTTAAAACCCTAAGCACACTTTCACTTACCTAATTGGCATATATTGTAGGCAGGTGTGGAAAAAATGCTGTAAACAAAGAATGCTTTCAGAAATATAAATAATGATTGGGTTTTTTATTCATCAATTTACAAAATGCAAAGTGAGCGAACAAAAGAAAAATCTAAATCAAATCAATATTTGGTGTTACTACCTTTTGCCTTCAAACCAGCATCAGTTCTTCTAGGTACACTTGCACAAAGTCAGGGATTCTGTAGGATTATCGTCGGTGTATGATCAACCAGTTTTACCAAACAGGTGCTGATGATCATCAATGTCACACGGAGGCTGAAACACAGTCATGTTTGGAACAACCTACCAGCCGAGTTCCTTCAGAAACTGTGTGCAAGTGTACCTAGAAGAATTGATGCTGTTTTGAAGGCAAAGGGTGGTCACACCAAATACTGATTTGATTTAGATTTCTCTTTTGTTCATTCACTGCATTTTGTTGATTGATGAAAATAAATGATTAACACTTCCATTTCTGAAAGCCCCCTCCTTGAACCGCCACCTTATCGTGGTGGAGGGGTTTGCGTGTCCCAATGATCCTGGGGGCTATGTTGTCCGGGGCTTTATGCCCCTGGTAGGGGCACCCAAGGCAAACAGGTCCTAGGTGAGGGAAGAGACAAAGAGCGGTTCAGAGGACCTCTGATGATGCATAAAAACCTTGGAAGACGTTCTCCCTCGCCCGGACGTGGGTCACCGGGGCCTCCCTCTGGAGCCAGGCCTGGAGGTGGGGCCCGCTGGCGAGCGCCTGGTGGTCGGGCCTTCACCCATGGGGCCCGGCCGGGCTTAGCCCGAAGAGGCAACGTGGGTCCCCCTTCCCATGGGCTCACCACCTGTGGGAGGGGCCAAAGAGGTCGGGTGCATTGTGAGCTGGGCGGTGGCCGAAAACGGGGGCCTTGGCGGTCCAATCCTCGGCTGCAGAAGCTGGCTCTAGGGACGTGGAATGTCACCTCTCTGGTGGGGAAGGAGCCTGAGCTAGTGCGCGAGGTTGAGCAGTTCCAGCTAGATATAGTTGGACTCACCTCGACACACAGCTTGGACTCTGGAACCAGTCTCCTTGAGAGGGGCTGGACTCTTTTCCACTCTGGAGTTGCCACCGGTGAGAGGCGCCGAGCAGGTGTGGGCATACTTATTGCCCCACAGCTTGGCGCCAGTACATTGGGGTTTACCCCTGTAGATGAGAGGGTGGCGGCCCTCCGCCTTCGGGTCGGGGGACGGGTCCTTAGTGTTGTCTGCGCTTATGCGCCAAACAGCATTCTGGACTACCCACCCTTTCTGGGGTCTCTGGAGGGGGCGCTAGAGAGCGTCCCTCCTGGTGACTCTATCGTTCTGCTGGGGGACTTCAATGCTCACGTGGGTAATGACAGTGACACCTGGAAGGGCGTAATTGGGAGGAATGGCCCCCCCGATCTGAACCAGAGCGGTGTTTGGTTATTGGACTTTTGTGCTCGTCACGGATTGTCCATAACGAACACCATGTTCAGGCATAAGGATGTCCACATGTGCACCTGGCACCAGGACACCCTAGGCCGCAGTTCAATGATCGACTTTGTGGTCGTGTCATCGGACTTGCGGCCCCATGTCTTGGACACTCGGGTAAAGAGAGGGGCGGAGCTGTCAACCGACCATCACCTGGTGGTGAGTTGGCTTCGTTGGTGGGGGAGGATGCCGGTCAGACCTGGTAGGCCCAAACGTATCGTGAGGGTCTGCTGGGAACGTCTGGCAGAGTCCCCTGTTAGTAACTCCCACCTCCGTCAAAGCTTTAACCACGTCCCGGGGGAGGTGGGGGATATTGAGTCTGAATGGACCTTGTTCCGCACCTCCATTGTCAAGGCGGCTGACCGGAGCTGTGGCCGGGAGGTGGTCGGTGCCTGTCGCGGTGGCAACCCTAGAACCCGTTGGTGGACACCAGCGGTGAGGGATGCCATCAAGCTGAAGAAGGAGTCCTACCGGGCCTTTTTGACCAGTGGGGCTCCGGAGGCAGCTGATAGGTACCGACAGGCCAAGCGGAATGCGGCTCTGGTGGTTGCTGAGGCAAAAACTCGGGCGTGGGAGGAGTTTGGAGAGGCCATGGAGAAGGACTTCCAGACGGCTTCGAGGAAATTCTGGTCCACCATCCGGCGTCTCAGGAGGGGAAAGCAGTGCACGGTCAACGCAGTGTATAGTGGGGATGGTGCGCTGCTGACCTCGACTCGGGACGTTGTGGGTCGGTGGGGGGAGTACTTCGAAGACCTCCTTAATTCCACCAACATGCCTTCCGAGGAGGAAGCAGAGCCTGGGGACATCGAGGTGGACTCTTCCATCTCTGGGGTCGAGGTTGCCAAGGTGGTCAAAAAGCTCCTTGGTGGCAGGGCTCCGGGAGTGGATGAGATCCGCCCAGAGTTCCTCAAGGCTCTGGATGTTGTAGGACTGTCATGGCTGACACGCCTCTGCAACATCGCATGGACATCAGGGACGGTGCCTCTGGATTGGCAAACCGGGGTGGTGGTCCCCCTCTTTAAGAAAGGGGACCGGAGGGTGTGTTCCAATTATCGAGGGATCACACTTCTCAGCCTCCCGGGGAAAGTCTATTCAGGGGTCCTGGAAAGGAGGGTCCGTCGGATAGTCGAACCTCAGATCCAGGAGGAGCAATGTGGTTTTCGTCCAGGTCGCGGAACAGTGGACCAGCTCTACACCCTTAGCAGGGTCCTGGAGGGTGCATGGGAGTTTGCCCAACCAGTTTACATGTGCTTTGTGGACTTGGAGAAGGCATTCGACCGTGTCCCTCGGGGGCTCCTGTGGGGGGTACTCCGGGAGTATGGGGTATCGGATTCCCTGTTAAGGGCTGTCCGGTCCCTGTACAACCGGTGTCAGAGCTTGGTCCGCATTGCCGGCAGTAAGTCGGACCTGTTCCCGGTGAGGGTTGGACTCCGCCAGGGCTGCCCTTTGTCACCGATCCTGTTCATAACTTTTATGGACAGGATTTCTAGGCGCAGCCAGGGCGTTGAGGGGGTCCGGTTTGGTGGGCTCAGGATTGGGTCTCTGCTTTTTGCAGATGACGTTGTCCTGTTGGCCTCATCATGCCGTGACCTTCAGCACTCTCTGGATCGGTTTGCAGCCGAGTGTGAAGCGGCTGGGATGAGAATCAGCACCTCTAAATCTGAGGCCATGGTCCTCAGTCGGAAAAGGGTGGAATGCCCTCTCAGGATTGGGAGTGAGACCTTGCCCCAAGTGGAGGAGTTTAAGTATCTTGGGATCTTGTTCACGAGTGAGGGTAAAATGGAGCGGGAGATCGACAGGCGGATCGGGGCAGCTTCTGCAGTAATGCGGGCTCTGCATCGGTCCGTCATGGTGAAGAAGGAGCTGAGCCAGAAGGCAAAGCTCTCAATTTACCAGTCGATCTACGTTCCCACCCTCACCTATGGTCACGAGCTGTGGGTAGTGACCGAAAGAACGAGATCGCGAATACAAGCGGCCGAAATGAGTTTCCTCCGCAGGGTGTCTGGACTCTCCCTTAGAGATAGGGTGAGAAGCTCAGCCATCCGGGAGGGGCTCAAAGTAGAGCCGCTGCTCCTCCGCACCGAGAGGAGCCAGATGAGGTGGCTCGGGCATCTGATTAGGATGCCCCCTGGACGCCTCCCTGGTGAGGTGTTCCGGGCACGTCCCACCGGAAAGAGACCCCGGGGAAGACCCAGGACACGCTGGAGAGACTATGTCTCTCGGCTGGCCTGGGAACGCCTTGGGATCCGCCCGGAGGAGCTGGAAGAAGTGGCCGGAGAGAGGGAAGTCTGGGCATCCCTGCTGGAGATGCTGCCCCCGCGACCCGACCTCGGATAAGCGGGAGAAAATGGATGGATGGATGGATTTCTGAAAGCATTCTTTGTTTACAGCATTTTTTCACACCTGCCAAAAACTTTTGCACAGTACTATACTGTTAAACCATCATAATTTGGGTCAGTTGTTAACCACAGTGGCCATGTTAGGATATGAACAGTAAAGGATTTCAAGCGTTAAGTTTCTGCTATTACATGCATTTCAAAAGCATACATTCACCGCAAGTATATGCATGTTTGAAAAAGCACTTGTTTGTTCTGGAGGATGAAATCCAGGTTCAGATGGGTTAAGGTTTCATGGCTGACTTGACCAGTCCAAAACTTCTCCCCCATGATGAAATCTTTTGTTAACTTGGCAGTGTATTTTGGATCCTTCTCTTGCTGCATGATAAAGTTTCTTCCAATTAGTCTGGATGCATTTCCCTGTAAACTGGCAGACGAAATGTTTCTGTAGACTTCCAGAATTCACTTCTGCTGCTGTCATTGTGAGATACACCATCAATGAAATTTATTAAATCTGTTCCAGATGAACACAGCTAAGCCCAAGCTGAAGTGAAAGTGAATGTGAGTATTTGTCATTGTGAAACACAGCACAGCACACAGTGAAACACCATGAAATGTAACCTCTGCACTGAAACCATGGAAGCAAAGTGTTGCAGTGAGCAGCCATATCCAGCTCCCAGGGAGCAGTGCTGGGGATGATACATTGGACCAGAAGCATATCTTTTCTTTTTTCATACATTAGCCTTTCCATCGCTTTTGTCTCTTCAGGCCATAACAATTGTGTTCCAGAAACTTCAAGGCTGGTTTTCCAGTTCCTGTTTCTTATGAGTGTATTGCTTCTGCTGGTATGGCCTCTACATTATGGCATTGTTCTCACAGTCTTCTTCACTGAGTGGATTATTCATTTGTCTTCTTCAGGACTTTCCAAAGTGTAGAAATGACTATGTCCAATGTGTATGAAATACTTATAATGGATTGCAGGTAATAGGTGCTTCTTTCACATTTTAGGTTTGATTTTTTAAGGCTTCCCCATAATTTGAACGCAGGTTATTGGACTGCTCTTTACCCAGCAGTGACACCTAAATATTATCTCTCTCACTTAATTTCTTAGCGGATTTTCCTAATTAGGGTCATGGATAATCACATAAACACACACATTCACATCCTGGGGGCAATTTAGCATCTCCAGTCCTCCTGACGTGCCTTTGGACAGTGGGAGGAGACCCGAGCTCCCAGAGGAAACGCACACAGACACGGGGAGAATGCGTCCACTCCACGCAGAAAGGACCCAGACCACCAGACAGAAAGCAATGGAGAAAAGGAGATAAACAGAGTGAGAGAGGAGAACTCTCTCGGTGCAATGGGGAAAAGGGATTGTGATTGTAATCAGAATATTCAGAAGTACAAAAAGGAGTACAGAAAACCGTGCAGTCATCAGCTGTTTTTTTTTTTTTTTTTTAATTTAACAAATCTGCGATTTGACTTCACCAAAACCTGACTCTGGTTATACTTCTGAGAGTCAGTAAGACTAAACCAAAAAGTGTTATGTGGTTGATTTCAGTGAATGTTTCTAGCAAACTGGTGAATGAAAGATCCAGCAGAATCCTGAAGTCCAGCACCAAGAACATGTCAACTGTGTGTCATTGTCAGGGAGACTGCAACACTTGAGTGCATTTTTGACAGGTGCCAGCACCAAGAAGGCCTGCTGAATGGTCCCGCTGCCTCTGATGATAGGCAATATAAATCGCTTTGATCTCCTTTTTGCATGGCTGCTGAAATGAGCCATTCCTTACCTATTGTTCAGCGTTTAATTCGTATTCTATTTGCGTCCTAGAGATATAGGGTTGGTTTTGGATCATTTTCACATGGGTTCTGTAGAGCTTATTCAAATCAATAAATGGCTGCAATTAAACTTGAGTGCTGATTCCAGTCGATGCTTTCTTCCCCCTCAAGGCCATATTTTATGCATCGCTTGCCCATGCTCTGTTATTGTCTACAGAAAAGTACCATGTTTCTTGAATCAAACGAATGACGCTTTAGTCCCATTGCCCCAGCTTAATCCAACCTAATCGCTGATGCCCAAGTGGGTCATATCACCTTCCATCAATGAATATTTCATCCCTGTGAGATTGTTGCCTGGTAATTCGTTTCCTGTATTTATGGGTATTCTCAAAATCAGATCACTATTTGCATGAGTTATGATATGCCATAAAAACTGAAAATCTCATACATACTAAATGACACAACCATCTGTTTCTCTAGCAAACACAACTTGGAGCAATGGCAGAGCTGGAAGAATGGGGAAAAAAACGGAGAGACAAGATTCAGTTTGAGAAATGGCGCTAATGTTTTCTGTCACCCCCTTTGGAATCATTCATGGCTGTGTCAATAATGACTGGCAAATGCAATCCGTACTGAAACTGCTGAAGCATGTATTTCTAATTAACCTTTGTTAGGGTACCATGCAACCTTACAGCTATTGGATCTGTCAAGACCTGATACATAAGGCTGTTTGATTGGATTTGATATGTAAGTCAAATACAGCTTGCTCTTGCAAGAGAAAAAACAGTGGGAGCTGTGATAAAGTGAAAAATAACTACATAGATTCTCACATGACAGAGGTGCATATTTCACATGCCTTGACTACCAGCCAAATGAAAATGTTGAATAGTACTCCAACCTTGGCACTGACTAATGCCCCCCCCAAACACTGATAAGAGGAAGCATGTACTCCCTCACTCTCAGCATGAAAAACTAATATTTCTGTGGGGATATATTTGTTTCTTGACTTTACTCAGCAAGATCCTAACTCGGGACCTCAACCTCTTTCGTGTCCAACTGAGGTTTTTTAGAAAGTTGAGGTGATAAAAGGTTAGAAAGTATACTCAAACTGGGGTTTTTTCTATGGACCTATAGATCAAGAGGTCGCAGGTTTGAATCCCACCTCTGGTACTACCACCATTGGGTCCCTGAGCAAGACCTTTAACCCTGAATCGCTCCAGAGGGACTGTACCTGTAATGAGGACATGGTAGTTGCTCTGGATAAGAGCATCTGCTAAATGCTGTAAATGTAAATGTAAACTTAAAACCATGTTAAATCAGTATGAAGTTAACTATCAAAATCAGTTCATTAAAGCGATTTATGGGTTTGAATGAGTGTATTTACAGGCTAAAAAATATGTTTAAAGAGAAGAAATCTATTTATGGAGCAGTAAAAGTGTATGGATAGTGTCAGGTGTCAGGTAGCATGGTAAATGTCAGGTAGCACCCATGCCCACTGGTTTGTTCATTGCTTTGCAGGAATCTTCAGGGAACTAAAAGTAACAGTGCCCTGGTATGACTTTGACAGTGGGACACCCTACAAGATGGCTGATTCCCTGGGCAGTGCCTTAGCTACTGAACTATGAGGCTATTTGAGACACACCAGAGAGATCTGTAATGTGAAATTTATTGCATGTGTCATTTGCTCAAATGTGGGTCCCTATGGATCAAAGTTGGTGGGATTCAGGCTGCTAATGCTCATAACTCAGGTCCTATAACACCTTCAAGATGCAAAAGCACTGGAGGGCAAATTCTACCACCTAATATGAGCACAGGAGATGGGGCTGTTCAAAGCTGGGGGGGCACAGTCAATTTCCAGGCGTTAATCATTTCTACTCTACCAAGCCTGAGTGAAAGTGCCTGTGTGAGAGTCTGGCAATGAATCATAATTAATTACACACATGACAAATACAGTCTGTGCTATAAGCCTGAGAGAGAACTCTGTCTTAGTTAGAACTGAGATTCTAACTAGGAGAAGATTGGGACTCTCCTGATACAGAGTGTTAGCCGCCACCACGTTTCATAACACATTTCATAAGACAGAACAACATCAGCAGAGGTCTACCTAAAGCAAAACACAATCTGACAGCACAACTCACTAAATAAAGAGGTCTCTGAAGGGTTCGTGTGAGAGGAAACATTTGATTCTAAAAAAAAAAAAAAAAAAGTCAATAAAAATAGCTAGACCTACAGAGAACAAAAATGTACTTTAAATATGTACATGCACTGCATGCAAATAAAACACATTAGCATACGCTTACATGTACATTTGTATGCAAAATGCTTTGACACCTACTTTAAATAAAATGTTTTGTTAATTTTCTGAATAAAAAAGAAATGCAAATCCTTTAGAGAGATGTATGTAAATGCAAAGTTACTATTGGCTGAATTTAACTTTATTTTAAGTTTAAAGAAAATGTGGCCATATATATTGCTTTATTTTTCCAATATGGTTATAAATGCCATATTTAAGTTTATTGTGTATAGAGGGTGTGTTAACTTATTTACATTTACATTTATTTCATTTGACAGATGCTTTCATCCAAAGCAATATACCTGAGTGCTTCAAAGTTCCCAAAGGAAACATGTCCCTCACACTAGAAAGCCTAGACTTTAAAAAAGAGATGCTAGCCACTATAAATTCTGCTATAAATTAATTGAAAATGCCAATATATAACAGAAAATAAGACAAACTTCTCTTTTCTTTCTTTCAGTTCAAGGTGTGAAGGTGTAGCTTATTTTTGAGGGTGTTCACCTATTTGAATTGGCCTAGTGGTTAGGGTGTTGGCCACATGATTTGAGGATCAGGGGTTTGAACCCCTTCCCAATAGGTTGCCCTGAGGTACCCATGAGCAAGGTGCCGTCCCTGTCATGCTCCTCCCTCCGATGGGCTGGTGACCCCTATCACCCCCTGGGTATGTCCCCTGTCCTTTGCCCTATGTGAACTGGGTTGGACTCCAGCACTCCCCTGCAACCCCACTTGGGACAAGCATCAGAAAATGAATGAATGAATCGAACTCCTAATAGATGAGTCTTCAGTCACTGTGTGAAGACAGTCAAGGGTCTCAGCAGATTAGATGGTCAAACTCTTTTCACCACTTAGGCACTGAGAATGAAAATAATTTTTTGCCGAGAGTTTTCACTCAACTGTAAATAATGAAAAGTAAGCAAAGTGAAATGGAAAATGTTATGTAGTAAAATATTTTAATCTTGTAGCCAACCCTTCTGAACCTGTTCTTTACTCTCAATTACACACCAATAAGCTATAACATAAAATGTTCCATTTTATGCCTAATATGTTTTCATCAATTTCATGCCACCAAAACTCTAACTAATTGAAGCATGGACTCCACAAGACTTCTGAAGGTGGTATCTGACACAAGACATTAACAGCAGGCCTGAGGGTTTGGGCCTCTCCATAGATCAGAGTGCTTATCCAGCACATCCCACAAATCGGAAGGTCGTGGTTTTGAATCTCAGACCAGTAGGTTGCCCTGAGGTACCCTTGAGCACGGTACCATCCACTTCATTGCTCCCCAAGTGCTTTAAATAGCTGTACACTCCAGTAAGTGACACACAATCAACTGTGCACATAATGTTAAAGAAAACCTGATTCATAAGACCAGACTGCCTTGATCCATTGCTCCGTGGTCAAGATTTGGTCGCCAATTTAGACACTTGTGGCTGTAGACACGAGTAAGCTTGGGCTCTCACAGCCCCATACACAGAAAGCTATGATGCAATGTCTGAGTTTTCTTTAATAGCCAGCATGAATTTTTTCAGTACTAACCACCGTGTACTGTGAACACCCTGGGAGACCGGCCGTTTTTGAAAAGCTCTGACCCAGTCACCAGACATTACAATCAATTTCTGCTTCCAACATATCAGCTTAAAGAATTGACAGTTCACTTACTGTCTAATACATCCCACTTCTTTACAAGAGCCAGTGTAATGAAATAATCAATTCCATTCACTCCATCTGTCAGTGGGTTTATCAGTGTACATGCACACTTGTGCCCTGGCTGTTTTTGTGTGTGTGCACCAGACGTCTTAGAACATAAGGCATGAGGACAATTTATGTCATGCTGTATTAGCAAAATAAGTTGTACTGAACCTGAATATCTAATATATATGTATATATAATAATTATTCAAAATAATAACTATAAAGTCTGTAGCTATAGAGGGATGTCTGATGGAAGTAGCAGATGTGTTGTTTCACACTGCGCTTTTTATATCATTCTTTATTTATTTTTATTTTTAATACACCAGCCCTACTTTCCTGTGTACTGTAATAGGGAACAGACACCTGGGCGCAGAGCAGCATGAAGCTCTGCTGATAGGCCTGCTATAGTTCACACTCCAGCTCATAGCCGAGGGCTGAAGCCAGAGAGGCAGAGAAGCGGCAGCTGCCCTGTTACATAATGCAAGCGCAGCATGTTTGGTGCATCAGCCTGCCTGCCAGACTAAAACTCAACACTTCTCATCACCCAGGCTTTTTTCCTTTCCTTCCTTCCTGCGTTCCTCCATTTCTTCCCTCCCCCTAGCCTGGGTGTACAGTGGTATCGATTTACTCTAAATGCAAAATGACACCTGTGGTGGTAAGAGCACAGAGACTTGTAAGCTCCCCCCTGAACACAGCTACCGCTTTGAGACTATTAGTAGCAATTATCATGGTTGCCGGAAGTGGTGGATGGAAGACTGGTAAACAAGGTCAAATACGAGGACGTTAACAACGCATTTCTTCCCTCTTCCTCTTTGCCCTTCCCAACAAAGTGGAGTCTGCCTGAGAGGGGAGACTGTGATGATTAAATTTCCCCCCTCGGCCACACACAAAGGCAGAAAACACGAGGGGAAAATACCTGTCAAGGTCACAGAATTCTGCCTTGGTATGTCCCGTCGTTTTCTCCTTGCCCACAGCCTCTGTGGTGATTTGGAGAGGCGAGGTAGGGGTGGGTTTGGTCAGGGGTACAAAACGAACACATCTGGCCTATGATCTGCAACACTGACACTCCAGAGGATCAGAAGCAATGAGTGTCTGACTGCTTAATACACTGGGAGCATACGCTGCAGTGGTCTTAACTATGATTCATTACTGTCACCGCATCCTGTATGAAAATAAAATAGGCACCCAAGGAGCCATGCTCAATTCCAGCCCCACTAAAATGCTGTAAATTGCCTTCACATTGCACGTCAAGGCGTCGTGTGAAGTTCACTTTCACTTTATTTTCTTCTTTTTATAACCAATTAAAAATACATGAAAAGAAGAACTTTAAAATCCTCATCAAGAGCTGTGGGGTTTACATATTAGAAATATAGGGTGATATTTTATTCATTAGTGTGTTTCTTTTCCTTCACAGACATAATTATAAAGGTAGAAATCTTCCGAAGTAATCCACACTTGTTTCTTATTTTCCTCTGGTAATCAAATATAGGCTTAGGAGGTATTACAGACTGACTTTTCCATCACTCTATATACGACTGGTGCAGAATAAACTGGACTTTATTTTGCACTTTTCTGCAGTGTAGGTAAAACTGTAACTATAGTTATGAACTGCTGAACAAAGAGTTGTTACAGGAAATTTGGAAATATATAGAGTATGTCTCTAAGTTCCTCAGCTTTTCATACTTCATACTTCCAAAAATAACTACATAAAAATACTGCAAATGCAGTTTTGCAAATGCAGGAGCTGACCTAGTCGTCATACTTTGAATGTAAAATATGTATGGGAATTTTTATATTTATGCAGATTTTGTAAAGCACAACTATGTTTAACAGGTGACACTGAACAATAGAGATTGTGCCTCTGTGACATGAAATTCCTGTCACTGTACTGATCCATGGCCTAATGAATCTGGTTCTACAGGCAAAGCAAGTAGCAAGTAGTGTCATGCAAACATTTAGGTGCCCTTGCTTTAAATGTTTTTTGTTATTGTGAAAAGTTAAGTGAGAAGATAGGTTGGTCAGCAAAAAGCATAAAGTTGCAAATTATATAAAGTGAATGCCCTTCTCATTGTGAAACGCAGCACAGCACAACACAATGAAATTCAACCTCTGTGTTTCACCCATACAGCAGTGGGATTGAAAGCGCCCGGGGAGCAGTGACGGGGACGGTACCTTGCTCAAGGGTACCTCAGGGCAACCTACTGGTGAGGGAATCAAACCCGCAATTTTCCAATCCAGGGCAACTCCCTAACCACTAGGCCACCGCTGCCCCATGATTTATATAAAGACAAAGATTGATATAATTTTTCTTTATTAGTCCCAAAGTGCAGTGTTACATTAGCAAGAGGATTAAAAATAATAAATGAAATCAGTAAAGCAGTAGGCAGGTAAGTATGAAAGTACAAATACTTCATTATTGCTTCTAAGCGGAGTATTTTGCTGTTTCAACATTACTGGATTTTATATTTCTCTGATACCCTTTTATAGTCCCAAGATTTAAACACATAGCTGTACTTTCTACTCCTTATATTTTCAGAGCAACCTCGTTACTTTAGGTTTAAAGGATTTAAGAGGAACTATCCATTATTTTTAATTTGCATCATTTCTGTATTACTTTTTTTGCAAGACAGATTTTAACCTTAATGGACAATAACGCACAGAAAAGATGAGCCTTTGATGTATCCATCAGTGAACATCATACACCACATAAATAACAAAGCAAAAATGACATAAAAGACTTAACAAGACAAAAAATAATAATATGATGGAGACCAGCAGCAGAGAAAAACTGAGTGTAATATCCATGATTGAGCGTTAATAAGGACATGGGTGAAAGTAAAGAAGTGAAATGAATGTTCTTTTACTCAGTGGATGATTTTTAATGTATTGGATGCAACTGATGTATATATTTAAAATGGCTTAATAGCAATTACATTCAATTGGCATGAAATTCAGTTTGCTTTAATCAGGAACCGCTGGTAGAAATGTCCATAAAAGTGCTACTTTTTAACAGTCAGACTCATTTCAGATTCTGCAGGTTTAATTTATTAAAAAAGAAGCTGAAGCAGTACTTTTGCTTTTCCTGGGATTCGTCTTTACACAGGTTTCTTGTCATGTCTTTTACACATGTCAGGGCTGGATCTGACGATAACGCTTGCTGAAACAGACAGCATGGCTTAAGCTGATAGGGAACCTTTTTGCGGGGCAGCGGTGGCCTAGTGGTTAGGGCGTCGGCCACATGATTGGAGGATCGGGGGTTCGAACCCCTTCCCAATAGGCTGCCCTGAGGTGCCCTTGAGCAAGGTGCCGTCCCCGTCCGGCTCCTCCCTGCGAAGGGCTGGCGACCTGTCCAGGGTGCGTCCTCACCCTGTGTGCGCTGGGTTGGACACCAGCATGACCCTGTTTGGGACAAGCGGCAGAAGATGGAATGGAATCTTTTTGTAAGTTAAAAATACAATGTAAACTAAAGTGTTGTTATAAAATTGCACTTTATTATAACAAGGCTACTCTTCTCTGCTTACACCTAACCATAATTACATTTTTCATTAAACTCATGTCTCATGTATTTATTAATTATTTCTCAGGAACAAAAAGAAGAAAACAAAAAAAAAAAAAACAGTGACTCTAGATGTAATCGGTTATTTTTACAAATACAGTGTGTAAGTAGATTAATTGCATTTTATTGATATTATGTAATACAAAAATTAAGCATAATGATCAAGACTCAAGCATGTGATTGAAATATGGTAATCTATTATGAAATAGTAATCGTGGCCTAGGGGTTAGGGAGTTGGCCCAGGATTGGAAGGTCGTGGGTTTAAACCCCAGACCAGTAGGTTGCTCTGAGGTACCCTTGAGCAAGGTACCGTCCCCATCACTGCTCCCCATGCAGCTTAAAATATCTGCCCCCTGCTGCATGGTATGTATGGATGAAAAGCAGAGGGTGAATTTCCTTGTGTCTCACTGTGTGCTGTGCCGTGTTTCACAGTGACAAAAAATATTCTCTTTGACTTTCCGCTTTCAAATAGCAACAGCTGGACTGCTTATTCTAATAGCGCTGACTGGCTCTTACATTAAGTTACATGCAAACTACAAATGCATATGTGGTCTAAATGAACGTGTGCTTTTAATGCATTCAGATAGCAGTATTTTAACTCTCCACACATTTAATGATTTTTTTTTTTCTTGATAAAGCAATTAATGGCACACAAAATTTACATAAGCTGCTATTCACTGAAGTTCAACTAAGTACAGTGTGAACTTTAAGATTCTGAGGGCTCAGCACAAATGGCTGAGAGGGCAACAATGTTCTTTGTATGTAATGTTAAAAATGAAGAATCAGAGCTTTTCTTGGCCATTAGCTCCACCGTGATGTATCATTTTCTTGTGATAGTGATAGTTTTGCATCTGTAGAAATTTTGTGGGGTTTTACTGAAACAGATAGAGTACAAAGACAGCATTGTCTGGTTTGTTTAAATGGTAAAATATTGGTGAAATATACACACGTGCAATTTACACACGTATAACACAATATAACTACATGCTGTAATAACCAATTTTCCATACTCAAGTTCTTGAACACTTGGCACTGCAAGCTTTAATTAGATCTATGTCTGGGATCTTGCATGGCATGCCAGCAACATTTGTGCCATTCAATAATATCTAGAATGGAAAAGAGGAATAGGTCTGGGAAGGAATTTCAAACAGCAGCCGGAGAAAGCCGGAGTGGAGAAACATAATGAAGAAGTGATATGGCTCAATAGGCACAGATGCTAGATCTCAATTCTCAGTACCAAATGACTGGGCTGACTCCTCACTCCATTCTCTACTCTCCCTTGGGGGATTTCTAGCAATACAACATCTCAGCCACAGGGGAGTTTGAGTTCATTTTTCAGGGAGTGAAGTCGATGCTGATGTCCCCTTAACCTCAATTTTATCCTCTCTACTGACTCCAGCAAAGTTTTTCCCAAAGCAAAAACAAATGTTTGAAGGTTTTTATTCTTCTGTGGTTATAAACACAGCTCAACAAAGGATAAAAAGCTTTGCTTCACAATGAAAAGTTGCCTCACCTTAAAATTGCGAGACAGCTTTTCCTCAGTTTACTCAACTCAAAAGTTTTCGTTTAGTTCAAACTTCTCCAAATTCACATTTTTTTAAGATCTGCATCTCAATTAGTTTAATTAATTAATTATTTATAAATTAATAAATTAATTAATTAATAATAATAATAATAATAATAATTTTATATAGCGCCTTTCCCAGTTATGGATGGCCGTGGCCTCCTAGTGGTTCACAAACTCCTGATGCTGTTGTTGTTGTTGTTGTTGCTATAATGTTTCTTATATTTATGTGCTCAAAAGAGATTTGTTGTTAAAATTACAGGTTAAGATTATTGTGCTAGATTATTAATGGTAGAGTAAGACAGATCATTATTTTGCCAATATGCAAATACTATTTGATGCTCCTAATTAAGGTCAATTCAGCGTAAAATAAAGTGAAAAACTTTTGAGAAAAAGTGTTTTTTGTTGTCTTTCTATAAAAGTAAACTTAACATTTAAAACAAAATTGTTTGGCCAGAAAGTGCTACATAGCCCAACAAATGTAAGTTGTTTACTCTACAACATTAACGCCTTCCATCCATTTTCTGCCGCTTGTCCCAAATGGGGTCGTGCTGGGTTGCACTGATGGACAGGGGACATACCCTGGACAGGTCGCCAGCCCATCACATGTGATGGGGATGGCACCTTGCTCAAGGGTACTACCTCAGGGCAACCTATTGGGAAGGGGTTTGAACCCACAATCCTCCGATCACGCAGCCAACGCCCTAACCACTAGGCCACCGCTGCCCCCGCTGCTAACATGTTATTTTTACATTAATATAATTTTCATTATTTTTACTTTCATTATTATAGACCAAACATAATGTTCCTGAACAAAATGACGAAGTGGTTAATTCAATTTAGTTGAAATTAGTGTAAGCTTAATGTGGTTTAATCATGAGATTCCAGTGTATTTGTGTGTATTTGTATTAAGTGTAGTTGCATTGAAAAAAAAAACATACTCTGTCTCACACACACACACACACACAGGTTATGGATTTTTTCTGTTGTAAATCAATAAGTTGCTCTTAGAAGGCTCATAATTATTTACCACAGCTTGTTATGATAGCACTGCACCTGTTTGGCAATGTATGCTATCCTTATCAAAAAATCACACAAGGTTTTTCATAAATCTGGATAAATCCAGTGAGGTTTAGGCTGATAAACAGTCTATAGTAAGTTCACTTCACTAAGATTCAGCCATGACTTGTTTAGGAATGATAGTCCATTAAAAATGACAAATATCAAGGAAGAGGTATAACAAGAACACTGGGATCTGCTTGCCCCACTAACATTCAATACATGTCCCTGCGGTTGTGATCCTTAAGAGGTGATTTCATACTTTCTTAATTTGAAAATGTGACATATTCAAGAATAACTATAACCGCAGGCCAACTGTCTTCAGTGGAAACATTGCATGTAAAAGTAGCCATCTGGGAGCATCAGAGTGAGACTTGTGACATGTACATAGCTACCCAGAAAGGACTGTTTTCTTTTCCTCTAAAGTGCCAATGCATTCTTTGGGTTTTAACTACGGGCATTTATTCTGAAATTAGACCTGAAAATATGTAATATTATTATTATAGGTCTTTGTATGCTGTGTTTTCCAAATGTCGTGTCGGTCTCCCTCAGATGCTGCTAGTTCCCTTCACATCAGGTGGATGGGAGAGGCTTAATTGCCCCCTTGGTGTGAGTGTGTGTGTGTGTGTGTGTTAGACTGTGCTTGTGTGTCTGCCCTGTGATGGACTGATGACCTGTCCAGGGTGTTTATTAGCCTTTTGCCCTGTGAGAGCTGGGATGGGCTCCATCCCCACCCATGACCCTACTCATGATAATATAATGAATGAATTAAATAAAGACCAAGGTACAAAATGCTAGTCCTATATGTGGGCTGCATATAACCAAAAAAGTAATAAATCATTTAAATACTTTGCTCTTGAGATGCTAAAAATTATTACATTTTCAGTCCCTGCAAAATAGAACGCAGGTTCATGATTTCTGTTTGGAGATCGGCATGTAGGTTTCTTTCCTTCTACCACTAGCATCTCTCAGAGGATCGGTGCGGAAGTGCAAACACTCTCTCAGAACGGAATGGAGAAGTTTGAGCAGACTTAGAAACTGAGATTCACCGTATGTCGTTTCTATTCCTTGGTGATCGCCACAAAGCATTCTGGGAGCGTCAGTGAGATCATAGGTAAATGCCCTCAAAACTTCTCTATGTAATAAAGTCTTCATATTATTCCTCAGAGAGTGATGTGATCTATTATTCATTCCGCTGCATTCATTATGATCCCCGTTGCTGTTAGCTTGAGGAACAGCCCAGTGCAAGGAAATGGTGCTGGAACCACACCGTTTAATGCAAAAGCTCTCTTAAAGATTTAGTAGATAGCTGAAGATATAGTTACAGAATGCTCAATCACGAGATATATTGTAAATGAGCTGTAAACAAAATCTTGAAATGCAGCAGCAAGGCATGATTTAAATGAAACCACAATACTTTCAGGCAAGAACAATACAGTGGTGGCCTGGTGGTTAGGGGAGCTGGCCACAGGATCGGAAGATTATGGGTTCAAAGAAGAATAAGAATAGTCACTTTCACTTTCATACAGACAACATGTTCACACCTCTTTAGGTCTGTAGAATAAAAGATAACTAAAGTGCAAAAGCTCTTCAGTTCTGCCGTCCAATCAATCCAAACCATGTTTGTGGATTTTTTGGATAAGAATCAGATGTGTTCAAGCCTATCACTTCAGGAGGAAAGAATGTCCAATATGTGTAGCTGACTTGGTATAGAAGTTGCTTGAAGGTTTGTATAAATTCTATTTTAGATCATATTACCCCAAAATTTAGATTAAAAAAAATAAAGATTTTATTGGTACTGGAGCAAGTAATGGAAGACAACATTCTTAAACATCTTATTCGGGCGACATAAGCCCTTTTCAGACTCAGTTTGCATGGGGTCCTGAGGTAATTGGCCCTTTAACAGCTGTGATTTTATTTCTGTTCGGATCCACCATCTCTGGGTTCTTCTCCCATATTTCTGGGGAAAATTGCAAGCTAAATTATGTACCACCTCAAAATTCTGGTCCGATCGTTTTGGACCCTTCTGGATTTTTGTGATCTTCGAGACACACGTCATCCTGCATTGTAAGAAAAAATATTACTACTGCCTCTCACCCATATTAAGTCTCCTTGCAGGCGTAGTGATACGGAACACTTTCTGAATCATGAAATGATGAATTCATTGGAAAAGACTCTCAACCATGTATTCGGTCTAGGTGGTAGAACTCCTAACAGGGGAGGAGGCCAAGCACTATCTCCTACCCAGAGCAGAAAGACATAGTTAAAAGTGAGATTTCCCAGGCTGATGAAAAGGATGAATAAACATCCTATATTAATACAACCACAAATGACACATATTAATGCATAAATACACATATATGCTAGGAAAATGAGACAAACATACACATAAATAAACTTTAGAACACAAAAAGAGTTGGTGTGATACTAATGAGCTTTACATGATTTATATATTTGGTGATATTTTGTGTAGCCACCATTATTCTTTAACACAGCCTGAACTCTCTTAGGCAAGAGTGTGTCTTTGTTATAATCATTTAAATATTTGATTATTTCTTTAAGCAGTCTTTAGCAATAGTTCTCCAGGACTTTCCAAAGATCTTTAGCACTGGTTGCATGTTCTTCAGTTTCTCTTGCTTCTTCAGCAACATATTTAATAGATACAAGTCTGGCTCTTTGGAAGCTCAAGACTTGCACAAAACATAAATAGGGGATTACACCAGCAATACTGTTATTATTATTATATATTATTTCACTGTTTTCATATGGTTGCATTACCTGTTCCCTATTTGCACCTCATATTCAAGCAGTAGTGCAAAAATAATAAAAAATTAAGAGAAGCCTTATTGTTGTTGTGTATTTTATTTATTTATTTTCTTTCGTCTAAGAGCAGACCTTAGGTAAGCATGACAGTGCTAATATGGGCTGATTTATTGTGAGTCTCTGTAGGTCACTTGTTCTTGTTCTTCTTGTTGCTGCAGTAAAGAAGCCGACAGCTGCATCTTAATAAAAGTAATGAGAAATCCCTCTTGCTGACAAATCTATTAAAGTACCAATTTACTTTCCAGAACTGCTGCAGGTTATATTTATGATGCAAAAGTACAGGGGAATGTGAGATAGAGGAGGGGGGGGGGGGGCTGGTGGGCTCTGACGACATAGTCATTAACAGGAAATGGGTCTGCATTTGCATTTTGAGTGCCTCCGTTTAAAGAGAAGTTTCGGAAACCGTAAGTATCGCCATACCTTCTTTAGTGTATCATCCCTGTAAGAGGCAAGAAATCCCCTTAATGGCAGCATCTGGACTATAACACTAGCCAACTTTATGGGTAAGGTTATATTAAAAGCTATATAGTATTCTCTTCAAGCACTAAACACTAACCTTCCAAAGAACATCACCAACATGTTATGCATGGTGTGCACCATGCATTATCCTAACACAACATAGCATACCTTCCTATATGGACAATGCAAGAACTATAGAGCTAGTTCTAGTTAAATGAATAATTTATTGGCATTCCAAAAATCCTAAATGGCCATAAAATTAGAATAATAGCTAAAAAGAATGAAAACTATAATCACGTTAGTTGTGGACAGTCACTTCCGACAGTTTATAATAATCCTAAAAAATAGACAACAAAGGATCTACATGGCCAATAGCTCCCCGCTCCTAAGCTCTTAGAAGTATTAACGCAGTCTGAACATTATCATCCATAAATAAATAATGGGGAGGCGGCTTATGAGGGCATCTGGCTGCATGGCCCTGTATTAGCACTTGAAGAGCAATGCATCATGATAAAAGGGATCTATGCTTTTTCCATTGTAAATGCTGTGCAATAAACCATCCTATATGCACAGTTTAAATATAAAAAAAGAGGAGTAAGGGTTTGGCTTTGGAGAAAAAGACACTGCACGGAGCCTGTGTATTATTTCTTGTTTGGTACACTGAATCAATGTATGTTGTGTAATTACCTCATTTATCACATAAGACAAAGTAAAATACATTATCTCCACAAAACAAGGCAATCAGAAGCTTGCAGTATTACCTCAGTGCTGATCTAAACCACAGACATAACTCAAACGCCTAGGCAATGTGGCACAATACACAACCCTCAATTTGAAAGAAATGCTCTAGCGCTTTTCATCCTGTTTTTTAACATACAGCTAATTAGCAAAGACCATCATTTTCTTGCAGTTAGTTAAGATAAGGAAACCAGCATCATGTCCTTCACCAGTGCCGATTCGTGATTCTACACTAAATATCACTTCATTTAATCATCCACACTCCATGACTGATTCTCTTTACCTTCTGTTTAGATGCTAGAGCTGGTTTTTGTTTTCATTCAGCCAGTTTCTTCCAGTTCTGGTTCTGTCACGTAAACTTCTATTTCCACCTGTTTGTTGTTGATGTGTTTGGTGAGTATTTTTTGTTTTCTATCCAGAGATCTTCCGTGGTCAGCCCGTATGTTTTCCTTTTATAGCCTTCAGATTTTCCATATTTGGATCAAATTTTAGACCCAGCTTTTGCCACAGTTTGAGCCACATTACCATCATGACAGTGATCTAGAGTTTTCTAATCCTTTTTTTTTAACTGACAATTCTCTTGATTGGGCCATGCTCCTTTCAGCCAGCCAAATCCAATCTTATGACCTGCAATCACTCTAATACAGACTCATTTTAATTTTTAGATTTGTGGTGGTATTTGTTTAGGAAACACAAATTACAAAGTGATTTAATAATTTTCCTCCCACGCGAGGTGATTATTTGCCTACCATGTGAAACTGACTTGGAAAAAATTAGAAAAATTACAAACTTAAAAATACCGTATGGACACCCACTAAGCGTAGGGGTTCCATAATTTGACAAGGTTTTATTTCTTTAAGGAATGTTAAAAGTCAGGTGCCGCCATTGCTATAGACAGAGAACACATTTAATTTTGAATCTGAACAACTGTGCTGTAGTTTATTGCATCAAACCTGCTGTCAAAATAACTGACACACTTTAAAAACCAAATCACTCCTAATTGGCAGATGTGGAAGCGTTCTCTGATTTGAGCAAAGGCCTCGCAACTCTCTGTCAGGCCGGCTGACATTTACTGTCATGCTAAGCGAACGCACGTTGAGCTGGTCTTCTCTATTATTCCACATCCACAACAGCGAGCTAAACCAGGTTATTACACGTGGGCTGATCAAAAGCAGGTCCGCCTCATGTTTTTTATACACCTATATGCACACAAAGAGATGGAGTGGAAGTGAGAGTGAGAAATATGTTTGACAGGATTGTCACATCGCTCTCTGTAAGCTGTTGCTGACATTTGATTTTCAGCCAACGGCGGCTGGATCTAATGAGTAAGGCTAGTCCAGCGTAACACAGCCTGAGTGGCAGTACAACATCATTTGATTACAAATCAAAGAGCTGCTAATAAACAGATGCAGAAAATTCCCAGACTCAATCTGCCATCTACACTCAAAGACTTAAAACAGACACTTCGAGAAGTTATGGCTTTTGTCGCAGATAAATGTAGTATCTTCAGATAATGACAACGTGTGCCCTTGCTTCTTGAAATTGGAATACTGGACTTTTAAGACTAGTGGAAATCGTTAAAACAGATAATGCTATTTAGATGCAGTGACCCATTGATTGAGTAACACTATCTTGGAATAACCCAGCCAGAAAGGTGCAGGATAAAACCATGGCATGCTGCCATCTGTGTTCTGCTTAATGGCTTGCATGAACTGCACAAGGCTGCAGATCTATATTAAAATCAAGCCAAGAATTTGGATTGGTCAGATAGAGATCTCGGTCAAACACTGTTGCTTTGTTTCTGTGCCAGTTAATCTCTAGATTTGTTTCAACAGATAGGATCTAGGGGGAGGAACAAAAGGAAATTATACAGATGCATCTCCACCACTACAGGATTCTGCAACATGAAATAAAGAACATTATTTTACTCTGGTGTATATTGTTGGCTTTTCAAGTGTGCCCTGTCTTTGTTGTTAAGAGCATCTTTGATAAGGGGTTTAAGAAAAAGAACTGGTACCCCGCAGTGGTAGTGAGCACTTCTACACCGGGGGTTCGCACAGTCCTGGGGGAAAAGTCAGCATCCCAGCCAGCAGGGGGTCTTGGTTGACTGCCTCTGTTGTCCAACAGTTTTCCGCCTGGCAGACCGCAGTGAGCCGAGAGGATCGCTGGCATCAATCTCTGAGCTGTCAACCCAGCTAACCCCTTTTCAGCCAAAGGGAGAGAGGGATCCAAACCCTCTTTATTTGCAGATGTGCTTCGGCCGGTGGGTGTCTGTTGCCATTTTGCTCAGCTTGTCATCCTGAGAGACTCAGACTAAGTTGCCTTATGGGAGAGAGGTCAACAGGCAGTGGAATGAGGGGTGGAAAAGTTTGACTCTTGAAAAATACATGGTATTTTAAGAAGGCCCAGCAGTTACTGGGGGAATTTTGCATTTTCTTTCCTCTTTTTCTAAATGTGTGGATTGAGGAGTGGTGTTGAAGTTCCTTCACCATATCTTTCCACTGAAATAACTGTATGCTCTGTCAGTAGTCTGATCACTTTTGAGATGTTAAGCATTTCAAACAGCAAAACCAATATGGGAAATGAGACTCCTTCATACATGAAAATATTAGACACCCCAGGAGCTCAAGAGCTCACTTTTTGCTTATAATAAGGTTCTAGGTGAAAAAGAGTCATAAACACACTGGAAACTGAAAGACTGACTCTTTCTTTAAAAACCCATAAATGTGCTTTAGTGCTCTTTTCTTAATGTTAGCTACAACAAAATAATAATAATAAACTTCTTCTCTAGACTTAAACATATTAAAAAGACTGAAATGGTGTTTTTAATGCCATCCTTCATACAATCTTCAGGTTTCTGATAAACCTTGCAGTGTGTGAGAACTGTGCTGTGTCTGAATTCACACCATATTTACTATTTGTTCTACTCAGTATGTCAGCCATTTTGCAGTTTCTCAGGGGAAAATTCACATTCCCTATCTAGTGCCATATAGTCCTACCCATAGTGCACTGAAAAGTGAAGTGGTTTACTTACAATCAGTGATGCATAGTGCATAGTTTCCTTCAGCATTTTACAGAACAACAGTGGACGTCGTTGTCTCAGGGCTAAAATCTCTGAAAACTAGCAGGAGTGTGCTTATGACATCTCGGTAAATAAATAAAGCTAAGTCTGAAATCATCCACTTGTTTACTTGTTCACTTCAATTTATATAAGCTGTTCTGTATAGAATAAAACATGGGGTTCAGTGAGGGAGACAATAAACAGAAGACATGTACAAGTAGTCAAACTTTGGTAGCTTAAACAAACATCAAGAGCATGGGGTGATGTTGTTGCGACAAAATTAAAATGACATAGTAAGATGTTTAATGCATAGAATGTTTATTAACAACTACCTATCAGTATTAATATTTCGCAGTCAAAACTTCAGAAGGAAGTGAATCATGGATCATGAGTAATGCATTTTGGTTGTTCACTACCTTTCTAGTGCACTATATAGGGAATGTGAATTGTCCCCTGAGAAATTTAGACACTATAAAATAGCTGAGACTAAACACTAAGCAGAACAGAACGGAAAGTGCAATTAGTAGTATTTTAGTAGCATAAAAAAAAACAATAATATTAATAAAAATATCCATTATCCATTATCTGCCGCTTGTCCCAAACAGGGTCGCGGGGGAGTGCTGGTGTCCAACCCAGCGCACACAGGGCGAGTTAATAAAAATATGCAAGGCAATATTCAAGTAATGACAGAGTACATGCAAAACTGGAAAATTTCATCGAACTGTATGTATTACTTTTATTGTGGCTGTGAGGTTAGCCTGTATTTTCTGAGGTTTGTTTAAGCTACTAAAGGTCCCGATCCAATTACAGAGTTATTTAGTGTAAAGGTTCAGTTTATCGTGACCCCATGTAGAATGATTTACACATTGGTAAGTAAAGAAGGAAAAAAGTGGAGAATTTCAGGAACAGCTTTGGTCATGAGTCTCCTCTGCTCTCTCACCTGCAGTCACTGAACAGGGCGAAACCTGATATATCCTGTAGTGATCAATCAAAGTGCACAATGGCTTCCAATAACCAAGTAAGCATTTGCAGATAGAACCTTATTGTTTAAACGCATTAAAAAACTATAACTTTAACATAAAACTATACATAACTTTGATAAGTGGTTGCAGAGTAGTGTGAATTTCTCAGTGTGGACAAAAACATCAGATAGAACCTTATAACTACAAGGGGTCGATAAACTCTTCCCAGTAGTCAGGTTCAAATTGAAAAGCTTGCCATACATCATGACCCATCTTCCTGAACTAAATCAGAAATTGCTAACCCTGGTCTTGGTGCACCCGGCCTTGTACATTGCAATGTTTTCCCACTCAGGCTCAGCAAAGGCTTGTCAGTTGATTGATTAGTTGAACCAGGTGTGTTGAAGCAGGAAAAACACTAAAATGCTAGTCCTGGACCAGGGTTGTCAACTGGACTAAGTAATAATGTCAGTGCTGTAAAACACTTTTTGGTTTCAGGTGAGGCCTAAGGATGAGCCTTAGGATTGGTGTTTTACTATAGGTTTTAATTATGACTGATCAAGATGGTTTCCGCATATTCTGATTATATTGGTTATGGTGGATTAGTCTTCTTCTATTCAGCTTTCCTTAGTTCTGCAAATGAATAAACAAGAAGTTGTTCCGTCACCCTAAATGTGGCCTGTAAATGTGACAAGCTGTAATTTAAAAGTCATTCTTTTTATGTTCTGTTTAATAACTTTAATACGGCCCTTATATTCCATTTGTCATGTAAAACATTTACCATTAATTTAAATATTTTGCAGTGGTTTCACAAACTGCAAAGTTACCAACAACAAAAAAGCAAGTGGCACTTTGTTTCATCCCTCTTGGTCATCAGTGGGATTATTCTGAGCTACTTTAAGGCCTAGAAATAGCTAAAAGAGGGAGCAGAATAATAAACATAAATAAATGTCATAACTGATTAGGTTTCAGTGCCATTTAACGTTTGAATAAGCCAGTCTGATATTATTTTTACTTTGGTAGATGATGATGTCACATGAAAGTGACTATTCTTGTCATTGTGAAACACAGCCCAGCACACAGTGAACCACAACAAAATTACACCTCTGCATTTCACCTTTGCACACTCACACATGTGCAGCAGAGGGCAGTTATTGAAAGGGACGGTACCTTGCTCAAGGGTACCTCAGGGCAACCTACTGGTCTGTTATTCAAACCCAAGACCTTCTGATCCTGGAGCCAACTCTCTAACCACTAAGCCACCGCTACTCCTATGTATGTTATCTTTACAAGATTTCAACCTAATTCACCAGTTTCATATCTTTTATTTTTGTTTATACTTAATTTATTAAGCAATAAGACAAGAACAAATAAATGTTCAATTATTTATCAAAGCAGCTGCTCAATACTTCTAATGAACACAACTGAATTGGGTAGCAGCTTAGAATATTCCAGTGATTCCTGAAGCCTAAAATGTTAAGCTTAAGTGCTTTTGTAAGGACAAAGTAAGGTTATTTTGGGGTAAATCACCCACTGAGTGTTTTTCAGGGATGTCAAGTCTGATGGGGATGTTTTATTTCTAGTTCTTTGATGAAACCTTGGGTTTTGGAAATTCAAACTCAAACATGTTGTTGTGAGTACTTTATCCCTCAAAAAATACTCCCAGATCTATAACCTCAACTGTTCTGTCTGTACATGCCGAGATAGGTTCAACCTTAACCTTGCACTTAATCCAACCCTTCTCTTCTTGCCCCAGGTCACCGAAACCTAGTCCCCAAATAGCCATCATTTATAGTCAGCTTGTGTGCAGATGAAGTAGTGTATTTTGAAATGTACTGACAGGGACGCATTCATTTTCTACTTTCTACTTTCACCAACATTACTGTATTTTTCTAATCATTGTATTCTTTAAAAGGCAGACCTATTAAAATATCATGATCCTAAACCCACAGATCAAGTGCATTCCACTGAAATGTTTGGGCGGGGAATTTATTGTCTTAGAAATTTTCAGCACACAGAAAAACACTCACACCTAAGGGGCAATTCAGCACCTCTAGTGCACCTGACATGCATGCTATTGGACTGTGGGAGGAAGCCAAAGCACTAGAAGGAAACTCATGCAGAGAACATGCAAAGGACCCAAACCACCCCTGCATCCAACCCAGGACCTTCATGATGTGAGGCATCAGCACTACAACTGCAAAACTGTGCTGGCCCGTTCAAGTCTGTTGCTGTTTATTTGCATAAAGTGGAACTTGTTTATCAGCAGACAACTTGTGCCAGTTTGCTCAGTGCAGGCCAGTCCATCCCAGCTGGAATTTAATGATATTCTGCTACTTTCTCACTTGTTGACACTGCTGAGTGAGTGCAGGGTAAGCTGTCCTGGTCTTGGTCAAAAACATAAACTAAAAATAAACAATGGGAAAAGCAGTCAACATTACTGATAAGTTCTGAATTATTATTTTTTTGGTTGAGGATTTCAGATGAAGGTCTTCACACTGAACTTGCCAATGTAAAATCTCTAAAGATTTTCTCTCAGCTCCAGCTACCATGTGAGTGAAAAGACACCAGATTGCCAGATTGTTGCTGCATTCAGATCAACGTGGTTATTTTCAGTTTTGCTTGCTGCACAAACGTGAGCTGTTGGATGCTGGACAGAGGCAGCACAGTCTACATCAACCAAAAGGAAAGAGCATGAAACATGCTGCTCGTCATACAGGGCCGAAAATGCATCATCAAAGCAGCTCCTCGGTACTTGCTGCTCATCTTCACAGCTGTAAACAGACACTCGCACTGACTGATAATCTGCTGAAAAATGCAGCACGTTGGTAACCTTTAAGAGGCTTCGCAGCAAGCATATTAAGCCCAAAGTTCTTTCAGTCTCTCTCTCTCTCTACAGCTCTCGTGCACTGAACAGTGGCCTCTCTAACTGCAGCCTTGGAAAGAAGAATCAATTACTATCGATTTTCTTACGAAGTTCCCTTGCACTCTCCGGGGCCGAGTCAAAGGAGGTGTGTGTGTGTGTGGAGAAGGAGGGGAGTGGGGACAAAAGGAGATAAATAAAAAAAATAAAAAAAAACACAGGTGAATTACAGAAGTAGGCCCTGCTTCACCGTGGGCGAGTTATTGCATGTAAAAGTGGAGAAAAGAGAGGAGTTTTAAAAAAATAAATAAATAAATAATGGCGTCCATGTGCTTGGGGCCTAGTGAGGCCATCACACCCACAGAGTGGTGTTTATACAGAAGACCCAGAGGCACAGGACTGGTTAGAAGGCAGAACACACTCAAGCAGAAGAGCACTACAAGGATAGACAGCAAGCAGCTGGGTAATAAGAAGAAAGCCAGAGTTGTAGCGTTTTCCAAGGCTCCTTACCATGCTTTTTTTTTTTCCCACGCAATTATGGAAACAATGTTATCTGCTTGTGTTGCTGTTCCCCCTCACTAATGAGAGCTGCTCACTGTCTTTCCCGCTTTTCCCGCAGTCCGAGCTCGAGGGCAACACACACACGAGGGACGAAACGGGCTGATCAGTATTCTGCACGCTATATTTTCCCCCCCCTCATTGTTTCAGCGTTCTCGCGCCCTTGACTAGAGGCCTGGAGTAACTGAAGAAAATTTGCACCTCAAAGGTAAATAAGCATAATTTGATGGCTCTTGTTTATTTTTGCGAACCTTTATTCAGACAAGATGTGAAACAATGAAGAGCATTTTACATTGTTTTGGAAAGTCCCCCTTCTAGAGAGCTGGGTAAGAAGCACTGATCTTGAGCTGAAAGCCAAGAGCTAAGCCATCAAAGCCAAGTAAGGCATCACCTCCTTGTTAAGGTGTTGAAACTGGACATGAGGCAGAAGCTACTCATGCCATAGTAGAGTTATCTTCAGCTGCAGCCCTGAAGGGTTGGTGTCTGGTTTAGTGGGATGATTGCTCTGATCAGCTACACCTTCTAATAAACAGATGTATTGAATCAGGTGTGTCCAAGTAAAGAATTCGCCACTGTACAGGACACTGGTGTTTCAAACAGCAGATCTGAGACGCCTCACTGAATTCGGAAGGGTCAGGTTCTGCACGCTCTAGCTCTTCCCCTGCCCTTAAGGTTTAATCTCGGTGCAGGCTTGTTCATATTAGCCAGTAAAGTGAGTTAGGAGTGATGGGAGCAAGGAATGCTCCGCAATGTGCCAAACAGGTGGACTCCATGACTGGAAAATGTTGCCAAAGAGGTGTAAGAGAATGTCCACAAATACCAAAAGAAGAGAACTTTATAAGATGAACCCATTCAACCATTGGCTTACTGTTCATTTAGTTAGTAACCTTTAAGTCTTTGTAACCACTATAAAACTAAAGTAAACCCATTACTACTTTAGAAGATTTCAAAAAAAAAGAAAAAACATTAACAGTTAGCAGACACAGAACATAAAGCAAAACAAACAGCAACATCTTAAGCACAGGGCAAGAAGGACACAGTAGAAATAGGGATCAAAAAGTGTGATAAGAGGCGTAGCACTGATTGAAGAGATATGTCTCTATTTTCAAACAGACAGGATGTATGACAGAGATTTAAAGGAAGAAATCTCCAGAGTTTGGGGGAAATGACACTAAAATGCCTCCTATATATGTAGTAGGTACTATAGTAGGTAACCTGAATTTGGAACTGTAAGCAGGCCAGTTCCAGAGGAAAAAAAAAAAAGGAAATTGCTTACATGCTCAGCAACAGGCATCAAAACAGCTGGTCAAGGAAAACTTCAATATTTGAAAACCAGCTGCTCCACAGGGCAGAACTGACACATCACTGTTTAAAGAGGACTTCAAGAGCAGAAATTTAGAGCAGATAAGCTGCTCACGATTCAAAAAACGCCTGTGAAACATGGTGAAAGTAGTGCCATGGCTATTGCTTTCATGACCATTTCTGGAAAAGCTTAATAATATTGATTTCCATTTTTCCATGAACAGATCCCTGAGGAACACCCATTAGAGAGATATGGTGAGGTGAAACAAGAACAGTTCAAGAAAGCTCAATGGCAGAAAGATAGGAAAGAAGTATATTAGGATTGACCATGTCAAAGCAGAGTTTATATTCAAGAGGAGGATATAAAAGGAACAAGAGGAAAAAGAGTCTGTGGAAGCCCATTGGGAACATGGAGGAGGTCAGTCTCAGTGCTATGAATTTGGCAGAATTCTGCAATTGTTCATAAGAATTGTTAATCACTTGGTGGGGTTGAAGCTGAGCAGTTACCACCCTTTCAGTTAGCTTAGAAAGAGGGGAAAACAATGCAGATGGTCTGGTAATTACTAAAATGTTGGTTTTTCCTCTCTCTCTTTAGAAGGTTAACAGGATTGTTTTTAAGGCAGGAAGGAAAACTACCAGCAACAAATAAACAATTAGATGACAAATCAACAGAAATAGCAAGCAAACAGTTTTTAAGAATAGTAGCTGCTGGATTGAGTGAGATTGAAGAGCAGAGTTTCCAAATTATTTCTTTAATAGGGTCAGGACTGGTAAGAGAGAAACCGGTGAAACATTATACAGGAGTTTCAAGAAAAGGGTTACGGCATTGAAGAGGAGTTTCAGAGAAAATATTGTTCATAGAGTCAATCTTGTAAAACGAGAAGAAATTAGTCACATAACTCATTAGAAAGGTGCTGGGGGCTGAAAAGGTTTATTTAAAGTGATGAGTAAGATTTAAGGCTAACAACTGGTGCTATTGATGGCCGAGGTCAAATAGGAAGAACAAGCAAGTATTAAGGGCAGATCGAGATTTCAGGATAGGCTTCAGAACGAACAGAGAGATCTTTTTAAATATACATTGCTGCTCAAGGTGCCTACTGGCAGCTTTTATGGACCTCTGCTCAGGAGTAAACCAAAGTGAGGAAGTTTAACCCAAAAAAAAAAAAAAAGTGCAAGCAAATTTGATTTTTGTGCGAGCAGCTAGTTGCAGCAGTCTCTGCGTTCCAACACAAACTAGGATATATATAGTATATACACTAAGCTCTGTCACAAAGACTTATTCTCTAATCTCCTCTGTTGTCCATCTGCAGAGAGCAGAGGAAGACTGTAGGGAGATGGAATCCAGACTGGGAGATTTTGGAGAAGGTGGCACAAATCCAAAATTCTAGTTATAATTAGGTGTGAAAACACAGAAACGGAAATAAGGTGTGATGAGCGGTTCCAAACGCTATACAGGTCACACTGTTGTACATCTAAAGCCTAGAAAGACACTCAAATGACTCTCTGACGTCATAATGCTACATGATGCGGGAAAGTCGTTACTAGGCAGTGTGGCCACGCGCGTTGCTATAGCAACCAGTATAGCCGCGTCAAAGATGAAAACACCGGACGCAGATGTATAGATATGCGGGGTGAAGTTCGAGGGAGGAATTGAAGAGCTTTGCTGGGCAATGGCCCTGCAGTAGAGAAGAGGGAAAACTGCGTGTGCGATTTATTCCAGACGTCGGAAAGGCATTAAAGTGGTTCTTAAGACTCTCCCGTCACCACGTTTTAACCGAACACTAACAGGAGCAGCGTTTAGCAGCAAACACCAGTCATTTCTTCAGTTCTGTGAACAGACATTAGCTATGCAAAATCTGCAGGAATGTGTTTGCACTCTCCAGCATCAGGACACTTTCCACTCATATATACATATTAAACAGCTGCTAATGATAACTCCCAGCCTTCTCCCCAACACACACGAGCTGCTGTCAGAAATCTAGAAAGGCGAGGAAGAAAAAAGAGAGACTCGGCCTTTCTATCGTTGAAAAGTAAAAGAAAGTGGAAAAGAGAATTTGAAATGCTGCTCATGGAGGAGTGCAAGGTCCGCTGCGCCGCTGCTGAGCTACGTGGAAAGCGATTGAAGTTCAGCTAAAAGCTAAATATTCCAGTCGTCTCCTAAGGATGCTACAGAAGTATAAGCCCTTGGAAAAAAGTGATTTTTAAAGAGTCCAATTCAACAAAAAAAAAAAAAAAAATCTGCCTTTTAGCCAAAACTTATTTTACGATGAATGTTTTTGCATTTTTGAACTGGACAGTTTTGCATGAAAGTGACTGAAAGAAAACCTAGTCTGCCCCCCACATGAGCTGTTAGTTAGTGACAACTCTGGCGTGATACTGTGGCAGAGATGATCGGTTTATCAGTGGGTTATAGTGGCGGAATTAACAGACAGGGGGCGCCACCTGGTGGCCACGAATGGTTAACAGTTTGCTTCTAAGGATAAGTTTAGAGTGGGACAACTGGCTTTCAGTTGCACTCACCGGCTACATTAGAAGAGCTGCTATCCTTTTAGGACCATTACAGTACAATAACAGACTGATGCTGACCTGTGCATCAATGAACTTGCATTGATGCACAGAAATGAAACACATCAGAATGTCATGAGCAGGTGGGTCCCCATTCTATACAAGAATACATTATAATATATCGATATTACCCCAGATGAAGGGGTGCAGGACAGTCAGGCTACGGTCTGCACCTCCTGCAAGTTGGCCCTAAAAGGCAGCCGTTTCTAATAAAGTTGCCAGTGAGCAAATTTGTCCCTTTCTATGCCCTGCTGAGCGACTTCCAAATAAAAGAACAAGTTTTCAGGCACAGACCAGTCTGAGCTCAGACCTCTAATGCAGGTCTATTTTTTAATTACATCTCAACTTCTGTCTTACATTGGTTTACCAATGTCATGAATAGAAATGGCATTCATAAAAAAAAAATTAAAAAAAATTCATAAATCAAAGTTTATGAAAAGTGCACATATAACATGAACATACAAATAAATTAACATCGACGCAGTCTCATGCAACAAAACATTAACATGGTATGTTCCCAAATAATATAATATTTTGGTCAACCGTAAGGACTATTGTACAGGTATGATTTTAAAAGAAAAGCCCGCGTTACTCGCAGCCTGATTGGCACCAGGTTAAGTAGTGTAAAGTATGCAAGGATGATGCTGAGGGCTTTTTCCTGTGGTCAGATAATTCTTATAAGTCCAGTGTGTAAACCAGAAGTAGGAACTTCATACAATAACATTAAGACTTCGAGCAATAAACACATCTGTTCTAAGGTTTACAACCCTGCTCTTTGCACTTGAGGACCCATATACATACAATCTTAAAATTAAGACTCAAAGTGTAAAGGGCCAAAACATTTTCCCTGACGTGGGACGATGTCCACATGTGGCTTTCTTGATACGCTGGGTATTGGAAATGTCTTACAGAATGACTTGAATGGAACGGGGACTTTGTAATTAGCATAAATTATGGTATGGCGGACAAGAGCAAGATGACTAATGGTAGCTGTGCATAAGGAATCAGAGTGAAGGAACGGAGTCAGGTGCCAAAAAATTGGCACCTGCTTAGAAAATTTGATGTGTTAGCACGACAGAACATGATCCCAAGGGAAAAATAAGGAATTCAGTTTATAAACATGTGAAATAAAAAACATGACATATAGAGGGGGGGGGGGGGATCCCCTTAAAAGCTTATGAGTTTTAAAAAGTAACAAAAAAGGATACAGTATAGCTATTTATCATGAGACTTTCTGGATATTTCATAAAGACAAGGGCAAAACCCTAAAGCTCTTCAATAACAATCTTACAAAAAACACAAATGTGCAAAAAAAAAAAAAAAAAAAAAAAAAAAAAAGCAGAAACAGGAAATGATCCATGCTTTCCACTGCTTAAGTTCAGAAACAAACATTGGTTACCAGACCTAATTTTTCTCAGCAACATTTGCTTGCATAGATATGTGCATGCATCAGTGTCGTCATGCAATACTGCTTGCCATCATTTTTCCACACAGTCCCCTCGCGGCACAAAGCTACACCACAAACTGCACTGCTAGCTTACAATCAGGGAGGTGCACCAATAGTACAGAAATACTCGTGTTAGGCATTGGGGTCATTTTTCAGAATCACAGATTTATAAACCATTCCTGTCAACAGCACGGAACTGCAGCTGTTCCCTTTTTGGGAGCAGAACATGCAGGAAAGGCGATTCAAAACTTGTGAATTGGCAAGCTACCAAAAACTGCTATCAGTCCTACTTGGTTTTGGCCACTCCGTTAACAAAACACTTGATACTCATAGAAAATCAGTTTTTAAAAAAATAAATAAAAATAAAAAAAGTAGCGGTGCAGTCATCGGAGTCATTAGTAACTAAAGTTCTGGGGAAACGTTGAGGTTTTTTTTTTTTTTTCCTTCCTCTCTTACAAAATTCATCGAAGTTCTTGTGAAGGAAACCTGCTTTGCCAAAGCTGTGACAGCAGTTCTCCTTTTCCATGTGATCAAGCACCCAATTCCAAGCTTCATGTTGCTATGATCACCTTTTCTCTCTCTCAGTAATCCTGGAACTATAAGATTGAGCAGCACAGAATATGCTGAACTGTTTTAAAAGGTATCGATCTAGATCAAATCATTTAAAAAGATCTAAACTGACATGACTGTTATTTTAAATATTTGGCTGCCCGGAAACAAAGCCTAAAAGTTTTAATTCTGTGGCATCAAACCCATTCGTTACAGTCAACATAACAGCATTATCCAAGGCATTTTTAAAAACATCCCTACTTTTCCAGCTGAATTAAGACAAATACCCTGGCTTTAGGAGGGGAAGATGGGTCCCATAGATTGTTGGATGGCACGGCGTTCCAGAAGCCTTGTAAAGTGGACTTTGATTAAATGATTCTCGTTTCTATTGCATACATACAGCATTTATCCTTTTAAAATCACTGGAGAGAAAACGCTTAAGCTTTTCAAAATGGTATACATTAAGTTCAAAGTGTTATAATTTTTTGAATACAGAAGTAAATATTTTTGTTCCATCTACAAAGATCTGAAAACTATTGCACTGGTTATCCACAGATTAATATGGAGATACAAACGGACACGAAGGGGCTCTTGGTTCAACGAGAGCTAGGCTAAAGCTAATGTAAGCTGTTGCCACTGGATTTGGCAGGCGTGAAAGATAAAAAAACAATAAATAAATAAAAAATGTTTCAAGTACAACTGTGCATTCATTTTACAAAACCAAATTCATGCAGAGTTAGGTTGTCTTCACCTCTGTCTACAGATGGATAGCAAAGCAAGCACAGGATATCACGAGTTGACTTCTTAAAAAAAAAAATGTTTAAAAATTTAAGATTGTCTAATTTTCATTCAAAAGATCTCTCATACATACATTTCAGCTACTGGTCTACAGTTGGCAATGCTGTGTACATTTCTACGGGCAGTTAAGCTACTGGAATACTTGCTATAATTGATGGGTAACCACAGCAGGTTCTGATAGGTGCCTATGAGAGGTTACGCTGCTGACCTACTGCATGATGACCATGTAGGTTGGCGTCCCATTTTCCCTGTTACAACGTCAGAGAAACATTGCCCTTTGAATAGCACCAAGTGTAGAGGTGGAGCAACTTTGTTTGGAGTACTCCGAGGAATATTAAGACCCAGCTGACTTCTCAGAAGAAAACAAGACAGTAAGAGTTAAAAACATACATTACATCCAGTCTCGTGACAGTTGAGCATTGTTTGAAACTGAAAACAATATATACAAAGTGCTAAGTTAAAACATTCCTATTCAGAGTTGTGAACAGTAGTATATTTCTATACCACCCCTTGCCAGAGGCAACGATTTTGGTTCCATGGCAGGATAGAAAGGCGCTTCAGATCATGTACATATTTTCTTTGAGAAAAGTAAAAGGTATATCCTATATAATTTATAGATACTTTTATATATATAGACTCATCTTAGGCACGTCAAAAATAGCTGCATTACAGAAAATAATGAAGCTGCTATTCAAATATCATTGAGGCGTCTGTGTTGGGTGTGCAGAGGATTGCATGCTGGAAGAAGACTTTCTAGAAGAGGGCTTTTTTTCGAGATGCCTCTTCCCATTTACAGGAGACTGAAGACACATCTCAGAATTGGAAGACTTTGACTTGCCTACAGGTAATAGAGAGCGTTTGACAGGGGTGGTGGTTCTGGACAACTCCTTGTCTTCACTGGCAGCCTTACTGGAGTGGGAGGCAGGAGATGCTTGTTGGGAGGCATTCCCTTCCCCCTCGTCCATGCTGAGTTTAGTCTGGCTGTTGGACCTGGCTGTCCTCTCACCAATTTTCTTGGTGAGGATGTTGGTCTTGCCCAGGTCTGCTGAGCGCCGTGTCTCTTTCTGTCTCAAGGCGCTCTTGAAGAAGGAGAGGCCTTTGTCTTCGGATCTGCTGCTGCGACGCAGGTCCTTGGAGGACACGCTGGGGGAGCGTAGGCTAGTGACTGACGAGCTGCTGCTGGAGCTCCTTACAGGCCTCCTGTCGATTCTGCTTCCCTCTGTACCCTTGGGCTGAGAGCTCCGAGGCATGATATTAGCTTTAGGCCTGTCTGCAAGGGGGCTAGCATGGAGTGAGTCCCGGCTTGAGCTCTTCTCCGCCGGCTTCTTTCTGCTAGAGACTGAGCTTTTATCGGCCACTGAAGAACTTTTCTTGGCAGTCGGCGATGGAGAGGCTGAGGACTGCGGAGTGGAGATCAGACGTTGTTTCGTCTTCCCAGATCCTGATGACACTGTCTCCTGGGCCTGAGAAGACTCCTTCTTTTTGGAGGGGGAGCCCGTAGAGACCCCTTTAGTGTTCTTGCTAGGGTCACTCTTTTCTTTCAAATTGGTTACTTTGGCACCCTTGCCTTGAGGACTGGAAGACATTTGAGAAGGAGATTTCTGCACAGAAGAAGCACTCTGGCGTTTCTTAGAGGACTTCTCTTGGTCCCCTTTTGTCTTGGCTGAGCTCTTTTTTGTCCCAAAACCCTCTGTCTTAGATACATTTCCACTCGAGCTCTTGTGCCTCTGTTCTTTTGAAGGAGTGCTATGCAAGTTCTGGTCCACAGCTGTAATCTGGTTGTTGTTATCAAGGGGCTCTCCTCTGGAGCTCTTTTTGTCAGCTGGCGTGGGAGCCCTGCAGTAGACCTCATCTATGATCCTTTTACAACCGCCATCATCGCTGCCATTGCCCTCCATCATGGCAAGTGGAGCCTTATTACCGAGGTGGCGTTCATGCCGACTGTAGCTGCCAAAGCAAGACGTGGACACCTTGTCATCACAGGCTTCTCCGATTCTCTCCAGGGGCGGTGAGGAGCGGGAGTCTAACGAGAAGCGGGAGGGTGAGTTGGATCTCATCTGAAGCTTAGCAGACAGCGACCAAGATGGCTTCGTCCCGTTCTCACTGAGAGTCAGCGGGCTGGCTATGGAGGATCTGGAAGATAAGCTCTGACGTTGAATGCTCCTGACAAAGGGCCGTGTGGAGAATCCTCCTTAACAAAAAGGACAGAAATTTAAACTAATGCGCTGATACCAGACTGAATGGAAAGAGCAGCTGCATGCATTTTTTGTCTTAACTGAGCAAGGCGACAGATCCTGTGTTAGTGCTAGAGCGCTAGAAGGAAAGTAAAGAGAGTCATCAAGAGGCAACAGTTGAACACCCAAGAACACACAAGCTCAAGATTGCATGTAGAGTTAGATTAAAAAAATGATTTTAAAATTTCACACAAATTTGACTGTTTCACAGTGCTTCCATAACATGTCATTAGTTTTAATAAAAACATTTTAAAAAATAATTTTTTTGATGGGACCAAAAGCATCCTTAAGGCTTAGAGCTGGAGGGCTTTGTTTTGTTTACGTAAAGAAAAAGTCCATTAAAATGTCTCCCATAGCTTAATAAATGGCAGGGATGAGCCAATATTTATCAGTTTTATGTTAAATTAGAATTGGCCTTATGTGATGAAACAACTCTAAAGGAAAAATACTTTTCTCAATGGCCACTCACAGCATTACAGTGGTCATCTTAATATTCCACCCACATTCTAAGAATCTGTCAAACTGTCAGGACATTGTGTGTGCCTCCGAGACAGGTAACTCAAGTTGTTTTTTTAATCTATTCTGTTGTTCTCCAAAAGGAGTAGTAATAAACTGCTGAGATACATGAAACAACACAGCTCATTAACATCTCACTCATATGCAGCCTGAGAGGACAGCCGCTGTGCACTTAGGAGAGTTATAAGGTTTGAACTGCTGTGTTGCAAAAGTTCAGTTACCAAACAAATGTGAGAAACAGGGAGTGTAGATATAATTTGTGTGGGAGTGAAAAAGTGTGCAAACTTAACAAGGCTTGTACAGCTTAGTGTACAACATGTAATGACTACATGAACAGGAAGTTCAGAATTTGACAATTTGTTTGAACAAATTATTCCAGCTCTGTGAAAAACACCTCAAACAAATTAGAGGATTTTTTTTGGCAGATCAAGTAGAGGAAGACATGAAACCATCTTCAACTTGGAGAGAGGGGGGGAAAAAAAAAAATAATAAAAAAAAAAAAAAAAATCTAAAACAACCAGGGAAAATGAAACAGAAACACTGTGAAGAAGTCTCAATCTGGAGTCCCTTTTATGGGACTATGCAACACAGAAGAAATAGAATAGACAATTATGCGTGTTAAAAACTCCGAGCATGCTCCTCACCGTCGTCTTCACTGCGATCTCCAGGGAACTCCACAGACTCGGCCAGAGAAGCCAGAGATGTGCGTCGGGAGGAGGCCCCTGAAGCCAAGCTGGGTGGCCTGCTGCCAGTGAGGCGGTTAACCCAGTGCTCGCATAAAGAAGAACTTGTAGAGCCTGACCCAAAGAAAGTAACAGGCACACACAGTCAGAGAAACCATTTAGCTTGTTCTGATGGGAGAACCAGAAACTGCTGAGGAGGCAAAGGCATGGAATTGAGTCCGTCACAATCGTGTCATCGACTGAAAAATATTTGTGTGTTTGTACCAAAGGCAAATGAGAGAGTCGCACTCAGATTGAGTGTTATCCCAGAGCTAAAATGCCATACAAATCAGCTAAAAGTCAGAGCCATTCATCCACTTCAGGAAAACAGTGAGGTGACTCACCCGCCACAGAGCTATTGGCAGACCATGAGGGAATAGATGTCCTCCTCTGGTAGAAAAGAATGTAGGCAGTCTGCTGGCACACGTCCTCGTCAGCTATGGGCTGGACCTCGCTGTCATCAAAGCAGTACCACTGACCATCAATTGAGTTCTTACAATATGCTGCGAGAGTAAGCGAGACAGAAATAAAATTCAGATTTGGAAATGCTTTCAGCTCTTGCTTAACATACAATGCAAATATACTCAAAAATGGCATTTAGCATGAGAAGATACTTTCTTGTTAGCTATATTAGCACTGTGCACCTCAAATGACCCACATCTGCTCCCACTGATAAAGAGGCTGTGGCTGCCCCACCTGCACAACAAAGATGGCATGTCTAGACTTACACTCAAAACCTGCACAGCAACCTTCTGTCTTCTTGCATTATGTTACCTGTGTAGTGCCCTCCATGCATGTTGCCATGGTGATTGCATACAGCATACAGGTCATAATAATAGTCCTCTGGATTACGGCCAAGGCCATAAGGCCGCCTCCAGGGGGACCAGTGTGAGGGGAGGCTCCAGCTGCTCTGGCTCCTCTTCACCATGTGGGGAGCCATGTCCATACCAACCAGTGGGAACCTCACCATGTTCTGCATCTTCACCCTCCTGTCTCCTTCCTACAGAAGGTAAGCACCAGAAGAACACTTTCATGCTGATAGAACCCCTGAATGGTTTCACATAAGTAGTTAAGTGGTCATATAAGCTAAACTCCAGCAAATGGTTACATTAACACAGTGCGTGACGTGAAGGATGGTTGGACATTTGAGGACGGTTGTCTCTTAGAATTGGCTTCCGTGGCTTAACATAACAGGGAAAAACAGTAAGATTCACATTATAATAAATTTTTAATTTTTTATTTTATCATAAACTTTTTTTTTTAAATAAAAAATTGTCACCCGTTTATAATACTTTAAACCAACATAACAGGAATGTAAGGCTAAAACACAATTTTTGTCTACATTTTATACCTTAAGTTTTGTTGATCCCATTTTATTTTGAGATTAAGATGAACTGGACCATAGACCTAGTTAGAGAGGAAAATTAATTAACTCCTGCCCCACCTTTCCTCACGTAGATGCAAACACACGTGCTAAAACAAACTGACTGTTTTAATCATGCAATGAGTAATAGTTGGTTGCAAGCCGTATCTAACAAGCTGAAACTAAGTATTTTAGAAACAAACAAATTACATTAGTGTTGAGATGATATGCATGTTTAGTCATCAGAGGTTCTGTTTTTTCTGAACTGTTGATGAATCATAGAGCTCTGGATCGCTCAGTTCATTTGACTACACAATGTTCCAGACAAAAACAGACGTCATAAGTGATGTTTATTGGGAATAAAAACACAAGTAATAACATTGAGCGGATTCTGGACGGTCTTCTCCGAGCCACACTGAGACTCTGCACTTCAAGGACACTTTAAAAGCAGCTACATAAAATAGGGTCATTATAATTATTATGAAATATTGGTTGTTGTGGTGTGCTTTTTTTTTTTTCTTCAATATTGCATCTATGCATGAATTACAGACTTTGAGTTCTAAGATTTAATGTGCCCAGAGTTTTTTGGCAATATGCTCTCAACTATCAAAAATCTAGAAAAATTGTTTTGCCACGAATGGTTTCAATGTATAAGAATATTTAAGAGCATTTCAAAGCTTTGATATGCTTTCAAAGCAAAAAACCTTTTTTTAATTCTATACCTGTCTGAATCTCTTCAGGTGCAGGATAAGAACATCAGGCAGGGTCCACAGGCTGAGCTTGATGCGTCCTTGCTGCAGCTGTTTACAGTGTGGGCAGCGCCAGGCATCATCTGGGGCCAGCTGGAAAACGACAGAACAGATAGTTGCCATGAGAAACTCAATGCACATGCAGGCGTTTGCAGCACTTCAAGGTCAGCCTCACATGATGTGATCTGCCAGGCTCACTCTCAACGATGCCTCATTCCTCTTTAAGACCACACAGCTTCAAACCGCACTAGCAATGGCCACTGCCAGCCTGGCTTACCACAGGGCATATTTATACTGCACGTGGTGCAGTCCCAGGGTTAAAGACATGCTTGCAGAACATAGCAATTTACAAAACAGCACAGACAGCAGAAATCTGGTTTCTCCACCATTTAGTCAGTTTGGGAAGATCTGGATTTAAGGAAATGGAAGAAAACACAAGGGTAAAATGAATGTGCAGCAGTATCCCTAGGACACTGAAGGAAAGCAAGAAAGCACACTAGACCCAACCATTACCTGTTCCTCTTTGGTGTAGAGCTGGAAGCACTGAGCAAGGGTACAGGCCTGGGGCTGATGGTGCTGCTCGCGGTGCAGGTATACGCTCTCAGCATCAGGGATGTACTCTTCCTCCGTGTGGCCAAACAGACTATGGAGAGAAGCCATAACACAACCTCAAACACAAACTGCTTCCCTGCATTTCCCAATGCTCAGATTTATTTATTTATTTATTTTTTCTCTCGTTTCTAAGATTTTTTTTTTTTTGTTAACCATGTGGTGGTGGTGAGGAATTTCCACAACATTGCAGCACAGAGCCACTTCAAATTACATCTGCAACTTCCTTCTTTAATGAGAAACTGAGTTGTTTGTTCAATTATCTTTTAGTGTGATATGGTTTATGACTCATTTCCTTTAAAGACTGCATCTCAACACACAGCTGAAACACCGTAGATCAAGGAGCATCAGGCTCAAATGATTCAGGTTGCACTCACTAATCCTTGGTCTCTTTGTCCCACTCAACCACAATCTTGACATGAGGAGGACCCCCTTGCCCACAGGATTTGTATGCTCTACCAAAGAAAGTGGGGGGAAAAAAAAGAAAGAAATATGAATAAGACATCTTCAAAATTCTACCAAAAGGAATAAAATTTGTCCACTTTAAACAATGAAAAAAATACAAAGATTTCAATTCAGACACAGGCAGGTATATAACTGAGAATGCAGAGCCAAAAGGTAAGCTATGACTACAAAGTTGCTAAGCCAAACATCAACCTTTCTACAGTAGGGTGACACAGCGGATGTTCCTCCTGAGGCAGCAAGTACGTGATCCCAACTACTCCAACCACTCTGAGACTGAAGGGTCCCACCTAGAAATAAATCCATCAGATTTTACAACATGTCACTGAAGAACTGTCACAGAAAATTCATCTTGACTGCACTTGCTACTTCACTACATCCTCATGTAAACCAAGGGCAGCATTTTATAGCATACTGCACGCCATAAACTGACCTGGATATAAACCCCTTGTCTCAGCAAGTGATGCATCTTCTCTAGAATTGCCTTTTGAAGCACATCCCAGGTCACAGTGCGCTCCATGTACAAAACAAATGGAAGGCCAAACCTTGAACAAAAGAAACAATTGCATAAATTGTTAGGACTCCCAAACAAAGTCCCTAAAACAAAAGAAAACCGAGGTCTTGAAGTCACTGTCATTTTTCCTTTTTGTTTTCATGCAAAATATCCATTTGGAAAAACTTAATCACACTGTTTAAAGTCATGTAATCTATGGATGAAAATGTAAGTACAGCACAGTTCAGTGATTTGTTTCTGGAACATGGCATGGATAGAGCGTTCACATCAATTCATTTCGGCACTAAAGCAATTAATCACAGACACCCAATTTATAAATAATTTGTTGTTTCATATACATGACAACTGTAATACATTTTCAGTACTGACTTCCTAATGGCACTGGAGTCCTCCCTTTAGAGAGAACACAAAAGTGAACTGAGTGCTAATAGTGCCCTCTTGCTTTGTTCAGATGGCAAAAACATTGATTTCCATTAACATGCAGATACTGTAACACTCAAATACAGCCAGAGAACATACATTCTGACCAACTATTTGTTGAGTAATTCTAACAGGATTGCAAATATGGACCTCTTGATCCAGAGGTCCATAGGCAAGTACCCTGCCACTAGACCACCACCACCCTAACCACTTCCCGGCCAACGCAGTGGTTAGAGTGGTGGTGGTCTACTTGCCTATGGACCTCTGGATCAAGAGGTCCCTGGTTCGAATCCCACCTCTAGCACTACCACCACTGGGTTCCTGAGCAAGACCCTTAACCCTGAGTTGCTCCAGGGGGACTGTCCCTATAATTAGGACATGTAAGTCACTCTGGATAAGAGCGTCTGCTAAATGCCGTAAATGTAAATAGGGCCTTGGGTCAGGCAGTTACCTCCGTCCCTGGTGCCCAGTGCAGGCTCTATTGCAGATCAGCAGGATCATCTTGTCAGCTCCTGTGTTTTTATTAGGGGATGCTGGATTCACAGCTCCTTGCATGAAAGATGGCGTTCGAGTGCTCTCGTTGCCATACTTGAGATTGTTCTGATTCAGGTTGGCGAGAAGACTCCCTGCAATTTGTAATATGGTTCAAGTTTCACAACTTTAACGATGTTAATGCAATCAAATGAGTAAATGAGTAAAACAATTGTAATATAAAAGAGACTGGCCTCTTTTAGAGCGAATGTTTTCTAGTCTAAAAGTCTCAGGGGTTTCAAATGCAAAAATCGAGTCGCTTTCTTGAATGATATCGAGGTCATCGTCGTCGTCACAGAAGGAGCGGTGGAAACCATCATAATACATTTCAGTCAGGACAAACTGAAAAACAAGAAAGAGATTACACACAGAAACGGGTAATAAACGCCAACAAGTGATCATATCTATTTATAAATGTGGCTCATAATTGTTTTATATTTACACACACGTACCTTCCTGCCCTCATCACAAACATAAGATACCAGGAGTAAGACGTCCCTTCTTATTTTGTCTCCTGGTGAAGAGGTGGATCTACTTTCCCCTTTATTTAGTGGTTTATATTTGCACATTAAAATAGAGGTTAAAACTGTTCCTGAGGTTATTGCCGTTTCACATTGGTAGAAGTTTCTGGAGAATGGACAGCAATGATCTATGCGTTTATAATATGTTGTATAAAAAAAAGTTATATAAGGTTATGCATAAGCTTGTAATAATAGCTCAAGCAATGGTACAATTAACCTTTACAATAAATGAAAATTGTTCTCAGGGAAAGTGGGGGCCTTCTTTCCCTTGTACATTTTAGCCATCATTTTGAATGGAACATAATCACTTTCTATTCTTATCAGAGCTTTTATAATTACAATTGTGTCAGTAACAGCTGGCAGCAGTGGTTGACTTGCGTAGTGGTGGTTGGCTAATGAACAAGCGCCTTATAGCATAGCAAGCTGGGCTTTCATAAACTGTACAAACCACAAAAAAGCAGTAAATGTCTAATATATAACTGTATAAAACTAGTGTGGGGTAGCAGGCTGTGGCTTCAGCAATTCCAGGAGTTAATACAAGGAACTCTCCTCTAGCAAGCTGTCTAATTTATATGGCACCAACAAAATCTGTTTGGCCAAAAAAAAAAAAACCCCATACAATTTCCTAATTAAGTACATTTTACAATATATCCATTGCCCCTTAGGTCTTATTTTTGATAAGATCTTTTTAAACTGATAACTTTAATATGCTTTTCAGCTTCACTGCCCTTTTACCCTGATGTGGTAGAATCCCAGGTCTGTAGAAATATCCATCTCTGGTTTTTGTTCTTGTTGTAAAGAAGCAGAACTAGCTTTTAAATCTGATTCAGTGAAAAAGTGGCAGAAAGCCACAAGAGTGTAACAGAATTTCGTTAATGCGATATTTACATGCTGGCATGAGTACTGGCTATATGTGTTATATTTTTGTTGTTGCTGTATTGAACATGTACCATCCAACCACTGACCCACTTCTGCTCACGCAGCCAAAAAAAAAAAGGAAACCATTATTATAAGGCCAGGTTTGGGAAGTTAAAGATGAGGAGTGTAATGTATGAGACAGTATACTGGTCTCTATTTTTGGCAAAAAACGTAAAAGTAAAAATGTATCCGTGCAGGCTGTTTCAAGCTATTTCCCCCAATATCCAGAAATATGACAAAGTATAATTTTTTTAATTAGAAGAATGAATATAGGGATGATAATAGAATAAATAAAATAATTACACATGCCAATGAACAGTGCGTGTATGAATAAGAAATACTAGAGATGCAAATAAATAAATTTATTTTATTTATATATATATATATATATATATATATATATATATATATATATATGTGTGTGTGTGTGTTCTGCTGAGTCGAGAACGTCTATATACATAAGTTATATGTTGCTATACATATATATATATGTGTGTGTGTGTGTGTGTGTGTGTGTGTGTTGAATGTGACAAATTAAAATTTAAAAACAAACATTCTCTTTGCCTTCCTAAATTGGTCAGCTGGATAGATGCTTGACAGTGGATCAGCCACTTGGTTTGGTTTGTAGCTTATTGTAGCCTAAAAGCTAATCATTTTAGTCAACTTTATGTAAACTATTTATTCTCAGCCAAAAGTCTTGTAAAAGTGATATTCTGGGGTAGGAATGCACAAGACAACAGACAAAATCTGTGCAATGATATGACCATGAGCCAGAACAGAGGTCTTTGCTTAAATAAAAACAACCCCACTGTACAATGTTTTCAGAATGGGCACCTGGTCCGGAGGGATCTTGGTTTCTCTTGATACAGCTTCCCTCAGTCTGGAAACAGTACTGTTGAGTGGCACAGCAACCCCGATCCTCATGCAGTGGGAGTATTTGCCTTGATAGACCACCGTCACATACAGAGGACTGAGGAACACAGTAACATAGTCAGAGCAGACGCAGAGTCTGGTCTGAATACAAATACAATCAACTGTTGTACAACTAGTAACATAAATGTCTCGAAACAAATTCTGAAGAAGTCAATAGCAGTTAAGTGTGTAAAATATCAAGAAGTTTGAACTTGTGATTTCCTTTTTGTAATACACTTTAATTATCGGTATTGATCTGAAATATCAGTATAAGCAGATAAGTCATGTTTGAGGTTTTTATTGTACTCCAGATAGCAGAGAGTTGGCAATGCTGAGCTACTGGGCCAAAATAATCTATCCCATTGACTACATTTTTATCCTGATTTTTATGCATTTTGGCCATTCTAATGTAGATGCAGAACCAAATTTAATATTTAATAAACATTTCTTGCCTTGACTTTGGCAATTATGTTAGAAATAAACGATCTGCTGCTGCATCTTATAGAGCAATGAAGAACCAAGAGCATCAATAAACAGGAGTAAGAGAGAACCAGCTCAAAAACTACCCACTGAGCTCCCAGCTCCCCTCTCCTCAGACCCATCTTAAACTAACCGGAACACAATTCCCACATTACTTTTTTCACCCTGTCAACAAATACTACAGAAGACAGGCTTACAAACACAAAAGCCCTTAGAACTACTATCACATCCGATAAGCGAGATGTGTACAAAGACAACTTAAATGAAGATCCTTTCAAATGTAAACAAGAAAGAAGTTGCTCATACCGCTCATTACTTTTTATTTTTTTCCGTTGATCATTAAGACATAACAGATCAACCCAGATGCACTGGGGGGAGTGTGCACTAAATCACCCCTCTTTTGTTCGGAGAATAAGATATCTTTAATCATTAATGGTCAGTAATAAATCAAGTGTGCCTAAAATGGAATGTGCATTGAACAGAGAGCCTTCTCCCTGATCAGTCACGACAGCGGATGCTTAAAATAGAGCCTCAATGCCTCTGGAGACATAAACTCACTAACGCCACTAGCAAAAGAAGAAAATGACACTATTCAGAACAGGGACACCTCAGAAAGAGGGCATCGTTTAGCACCTCATTTGGAGGAACAAATTCCTCACAAGCTTTTCAAAGTAGTACTAAACTCAGCCTAAAGAGTAGAGCAAACGGCATGAAATTTGCAAGTGGAAATTACTGTGTGACCTATGGGATAAAACCTTTTGCTACAGCTGAATCACAATACCAATACTACAATTACAGGTGCAACTCCAACACTGACAAACTGGGCAGCGGTGGTGTATTGTTTAGGGATTCAACCACGGGAATGGAAGGTCGTGGATTCGAATCCCAGTGGTTGCCCCGAGGTACCCCCTCTGATCATGCAATGTCCCATCACGTTCCCAGGCACTTTAAATAGCTGCCCCCTGCTGCATGTGTGTGCATGGGTGATATTAGTCACCTACACTTCAAACTATACTATTTAAAGCATAGCCGGTCTGTGCACCTCCTAACATCCCGGAGCTCGTAAGAGAGAGCAGTTCCTGTGAGCAAGTTGCTGACTCTCTCTCCAGCAACCCCAGCTGCTAATCAGAGTTACACAACCAGTGCCGAAAAAATGAAAGGAAAACAAGGTTAGTTTCAAGACCTCCAGCTCATGAAGCGCTTTATTACACCAGAGAACACAGTACAATGCAAACGCTCCTCAAGGGCAAGTGTTCTCATATTGCACATGAGGCTCTTGAAGAGCAGCAAGTCCTAACTGCACAACGTGAGGGTGCTTACTTACCGAGTATGAGGTAACGGGATGGGGAGGGAGATGCAGAGGAAAGGATCAAACGTGTTGCTTTGTTTTTGACAGTGGGGGCAGGTGAGAGAGGATCTGTGTGCATGAGAGAGAGAGAGAGAGAGAGAGAGAGAGAGAGAACAAATTCCATCATCTAATTACACTGAAAACAGGACACAGTGCAAACATTGCAGACAGGGGAAAATGACACCTGTACTGCGCCTGAAAGCTGCACGTAAGGAGCCAGCCGGACAATGGGAAAGAGGGTCCCTCTAGGGCTCCATCATCTTCCTCTATGGGCAGCTAAATAAATAAATAAATAAATAATAAAAATAGAAAGAGAAAATGTAAACAGACATTTACTCTTTCCATATTTCAAAAGAACAAGCTTTTTTATGAAGATTCATTTTAAACAAAGATCTAATTATTTATCTGTACATCAATGAAAGGCAAAAAAGTTCCTGGCATTCTAGTGTGCTACACTATGCTGGCTGGTCAGCTTTTCTCGTGCACGGCAACTGCTGAGATGAATCAGCCCATGTGAGTGACCTCACAAAAATGTCTTTTAGGTGTCTGACCCCAATCAGGTCACCACAGGCAGCTGACGAACACACCAGTCCGCTTCCAGCAGCGAGCAGTGGACAGGGAATCAAATGTGTGCAAACCTGAGTGACGCCTTGTCTCCTGGCTCCACTGGGCTAAGGCTGCTGTCACTTACATGGCTAATAGGAATCGGCTTTATGGATGACGTTCCAGCAAAGTTCTGCCCTTCATTCAGCCTAACTCGCAGCAAGGTGCTTTTGCCAGCTACTCAGATGATTGAGATTTGAAGCTCTGAATGAGAAATCAATACAAACTGAAAACAGGCTCATCTTTAGCCAGATATGAAATTTGTACTTAGGGTGAGTAAAACTGAAGATCTGCCACTGGCACAAGATTTATTGGCATTTTGGGGTATCAGTGGCATCTCAGAACAATTACACAGTAAATATGGATAAATGATCAGTTTAGTGCTCAGAAAATGGTGTTGATAAGACTAGATAAGAAACACTATGCTGGACAAACATTTAAATTAGGTTCTGTGAGAGGTCGTTTCCATAGTCAAGCTAGTGCATCCCATTGGCAGACTGGCACGTACAACTAGCAGATCCGTCACACAACGACAAATCAGTATGACACTGAATATTTTGATGTTTCTCGGTACTGTAATATCGCAGACAATAAGTATAATGCTACTTGTCTCGCGCTGAATTCATCACAGGCCACTGGCCAGGAAAACCTCAACGACAGCAGAAAAGTATTTGTGCATTTGCTGGAGGTAATTCTTTCCGAAACAACAAAAAACAAAACTTTTTTTCAAAATCCGTAGTAAAGAAACTTCTCCGCTGCTGCATCCGAGTGCATTTCACTGCTTCCGAGTTCAATCCATGACTGCCACAGACCTTCAGAGGTCTCTTTACAGAGCAAATGAGAAATGAATAAAACAATGAAAAAAGACACAGCATACCTTTATAGATGGCCTGCTGTGGCCGATGGCATTTAGGTCTTCATGCACGCGGTCCAGGAGCCAGAGAAGGAACTCTTGGGCATCATGCTGAGCATTTCCCCTGTACTGCATGGCACGCTTCGACACTTCATTCTGCACGAAACAAAACATCCAGAAAACCATGCGCACAAGTTTTTCTTTTTTTCCCCAGCTGATGAGTCTTGAGGATTTTCAACCAACTGTGAACTCCCAGGGAAGGTGGATCTTTATGCAATGCCTCTTCACATCAACAGTGGACAGGAACTGGTGCGGTGGCTGAGGACATCCGGAGTGGTCCCGCGCTTAAGCCAGAGGTTGCCTGGCAAGCACGGTAAAATAAAACCCTGCAGCATGCCGACTTCACTTTGAATTCCCGGCTGTGCTGCGGGGTGTACTCGAAGGTCCAGAGGGCTCGGACCAGACCGGCCAGGTGCTCGGTCACCTCTCCTCGGGCCTGGGCGCCTCTCCTGTGCGGGTGGACACCGTTGGCCTTGGGCTTCTCCTCCTCGGTGGCGGCGGCGATGGAGGACTCGCTCCGGAACTGCTCGAGGGCCAGGTACTCTGCGAACAGGTCGGTGTTGCTCAAGCACTGCAGGATGGCGTTCATGAAGCACGTGTTGCCGTGGTTCTTCCGGCCGGACACCCCGGGCACCTTGTCCCGCGACAGGAACCCCCCGCAGCAGTCGCTCTCGTCCGAGGCCGCGGAGCCCTTGGCGTCGCTCTTGAACGACGTGAAGCCGCCGTCGTCCTTGTCGCCCTCGGGCGCGTGGAGCTCGGAGCCGAAGTGCGAGAGGGTGGAGAGGGTCTTCAGGACCCTGCTCATGAAGCTCCCCACGGAGCGCACGGAGCCTCTGCGGAAGAGCTTCTTGCTCAGGCCCGGTTTCTTCTCTTTACTCGAGGCTTTGCTCGACATGATCGCTTCAGGGCTCCTGCACCAACTCGAGGACGGTGCCTGGTGAGGGATTAGAGCACCAGATATACTGGTCTGACCACCAGACTCCTTCAGGACAGCAGCAGGAAGCACCCGTCACGCAGCGACGGGCTAATCCGAAGAGGCGCCCGTGCTAGCCGGGCCGGGCCGACGGTTCAGCCGTTGGGTTTTTCTGGAGCCGGAGAGCCTGCCCTCATGTCCAACGTCGACCACTCCAGTCCACAGCCAGCAGCCGCATTCCTGGTGCATTACATGGGTTTAGGCCTTGCTCCGAATACAAACGTGGGGTTGCGTGCCGCTACCCGCCGCCGCGCCGGCGACCCCCGCAGGAGAATGTAAACAACGGCCGGAGAAACTGCGTTAGCGAACAGGCGTGCACACAGGGGGGCTGGCTGAGGTACTCTGCGGAACTCTGGAGGTGTAGGCCTCGCCGTCCGAAACAGTGAACGCTAAAATAATGCGCCAACTTAAACGCCCCCCTCCCAGAGCCTGACTGAAGCAGCCGGTTCTCCAGAGAGGACACCCTCACGGGGACCGCGCTCCTCCCGGCCCTCTACATCTCACCCCGCCGGGCTGTGGGCTCGATCCGGCACAGAGATGAACCGCCACCGCACACCGCCGAGCCGCCTCCCGACAAGACCCTGGCAGGGAGCGGAGCTGCTAGGGTCCAGAGAGTCCAGTCCAGCCGCGCTGCCTGCCTGACCGACCGACCGTGAGCTAAACGTTAGCGTTAGCCGCTAGCTGCAGTCAGGGCAGAGCCGTGCTACCTCGCACACTCGCAGAGAGAGCCTACACCTGGACATAATCCTGCCATCCTGTCGTCCAGTCTAAACGGGGGTTTAGACGTGAAGAGGCTTTAGTCCGGCTCAGAGGGTCCGAAATGGGGCGCGTTTCAGCAGAGAGCCATCAGACACCCTGATTACCACCACCTCTGCAGGGGGCGTGGGGCAGCTGACGCTCACAGCGCAGACAGGTGGTAGAAGCCTGCGCTCGCCTGCCTCTCACCTCTCTCCAGCACTCACCACCACCTCTCTCACTCCTCTTCTCTCTCCGTGCACTCACCACCACTCACTCTCTCTCTTTCTCTCCAGCACTCACTCACTCACTCACTCTCTCTCCAGCACTCACCTCTCTCTCTCTCTCTCTCTCTCTCTCTCTCTCTCTCTCTCTCTCCAGCACCACGCCTCTTTTCTCTCTCTCTCTCTCTCTCTCTCTCCAGCACTCCACTCTCTCTCTTCTCTTCTCAGCTTCCTCTCTCTCTCTCCAGCACTCACTCACTCTCTCTCTCTCACACTCACTCTCTCTCTCTCGCTCTCTCTCTCTCAGCACTCACTCACTCCTCTCTCTCACACTCACCTCTCTCTCTCTCTCTCTCTCCTCTCTCCAGCGACCTCACTCTTGCTCACCCTACCTCCCTCTCTCTCTCTCCTCTCCAGCCTCCCTCTCTCTCCTCCAGCACCACCCCACCACCTCACTCCCTCTCTCCTCTCCCACTCACCTCTCTCCAGCACCTCACCTCACCACCACCTCACCTCTCTCTCTCTCTCTCTCTCTCTCTCCAGCACCTGTACTCACACCTCTCTCTCTCTCTCCTCTCTCTCCAGCACTCACTCACCACCTACCTCTCTCCAGCACTCACTCACCTCTCTCTCTCTCTCTCTCCGGTGTTAACCTACTCACTCCCCTCTCCTCTCTCCAGCACCTCTCACCTCTCCCGCCTCTCTCTCTCTCTCTCTCTCTTTCCAGCACTCACCACTCTCTCTCTGTCTCTTCCAGCAGTCACCTCTGTCTCTCTCCAGCACCTACCTACTCTCTCCTCTGTCTCTCTCCAGCACAATTTCTCTAGCACCTCCTCTCTCTCACTCTCTCTCTCTCCAGCACTCACTCTCTCTCTCTCTCTCTCTCTCTCTCTCTCTCTCTCTCCAGCACTCTCTCTCTCTATCTCTCTCTCTCTCTCTCTCTCTCTCTCTCAGTGCTGATTTCTATCTTTCACTCGGTCTCTTCAGTGCTGATCTCTCTCTCTCTCTCTCACTTTGTCTCTCTTCTTGTTTCTCAGTGCTGATCTCATTGTTTGGGGGTGTATCTGTGCAACATGGTGTTTTTGGAACTGGGTCTTAATATCATTTTGTTTTTTTGACCTTTTTGTGTTGAATGCTTTATTAAAAGTGGTGTAAAGCAAGTTTCTTCCTCTCTGTCTCTTTCTCTTCTTCTTCTTCACTTTCTACTAATGAGGTTGCTTTTATTTTTGTTTTATTTTTTGAAAGGTCGGTCTCTAAATTTTACGATCAGGATGGCTAAATATGCTATTTATGTCAGTCGCCAGTCTGCGCTGGAACCGGATTCAAGCAGTGAGGTGCTGCCAGTGTTTAAGGGTTTGGCTGTAACTTAGATCAGGATTAACCACAAAGCGATGAGTGATCTGGACAGTTATGAGCTGAAGTGGTGCCCTTAAGAAGCCATGTGTTCACTGTGTGATGGAAACTTGACTTTTTCTGTGGAACTAAAATAACCCACTCTATATTTATTATTATTCCTTTTTTTTTCTCCCATCATCCTAATGGATGATTGTTGTGTTCAGTTATGATGATGGAACATGCATAATGTGAAATAGAGTGTGTATTTAAAATTCTAAATTAATTCTCTCTCTCACTGCTGATTTGTCATTCACTCTGTCTCCTCAGTGCTGATCTCTCTCTCTCTCTCACTCTCTGTCTGGCTCGCTCTCTCACTGCTGATCTCTCTGTCTGGCACTCTCTCTGTGTCTGGTTCTCTCTCTCTCTCTCTCTCTCTCTCACTGCTGATTTGTCATTCACTCTGACTCCTCAGTGCTGATCTCTCGCTCTCTCTCTCTCTCTCTCTCTCTCTCTCTCACTGCTGACTTCTCTCTGTCTCTCTCTCTCTCTCTCTGTTTCTTGTCTCTATCAGTCCTCTAGCTTTAATGCAAGAGTATATCATCAGTATGGCTAAATAAGTGTGTGAGAATGAAGGAGAAGGTGAAGGAGAAGGAGGGAGAAGACCACAAGCAATTGGATAGTGGCATTAACCTGCTGCCAGAGGACCATGCAGGCCTGCAAACTTCTGAAGAACAGAAGCTGAAAGATCACTACCCAGGATGTAGGAACAGATATGGTGAAAGGAATACACAAGCATGATGTCAAAGGGTTTGCCACAATATGCAAATGACTGGTTAACTTCAGGAAGAGAAAAGTGAGATGCAGATTGCTAAAAAATATTAATAAAAAGGCTGGAAGAGTTTTTCTAGTCTTGATGAGATGGAGTTTGGAATGCTTTGTAGTGCTTGGTATTAAAAGCCTGCCATCTCAGCTGTGCAGCATGGAGGCCTGTATGGTGATCAATCCACTCTCTTGTCTCTGCTGACAGTATAACTGCCAATAGTAGCAGCAGATTGGATTGTGCAGTCAACAAAAGCATCTTAGCTGCTCTGATCCAACAAAAACTCAGTAGATTGTGCTTCAAGTCTCGAAGACATAACATAATAATTCAACCTATTATTATTATTATGGAGAAACTGAAAACAGCTGCTTTATCCTTATTGCAGGACATCCCAAAACATGATGTCCAGCACCAGGTGAGGCTAAATGCTAATAACCCAATATGGATAAATATCCTGGTATTAAAACTAACATTCTGCACTTTAATGCTGTCAAAAGTGTCAGTTTAGATGCAATGCACTCAAGTAGGGTGGCACAGTGTTGCAGTTGCCTCACAGAGTAAGAAAGTGTCTGGGTCTGATTTCATGGCCAGGCAGAGTTTGGATCCCTGCACCGTTCCTGCATGAGGTTTCTACTTGGTTTCCTCCCACAGTCCAAAGACATGCAACGTCAGGTGAATTGGATATGGTAAACTACCCCTTAGGTCATTTTGTGTGTGTGTGTGTGTGTGAGAGAGACTGTCTGTCTGTCTGTCTGTCTGTCTGTCTGTGAGTGAGTTTTTGTCTGCATGGTTGCCCTGCAAAGGGCAGTTGACTTGTCCAGGTGTGTCTCTGTCTTTCTTCCTGTAAGCAATGGGATAGGCTGCAGAGGTTGAGATAATGGATGGATTTACTCGAGCATATGGAGGCAACACAAAAAAATTCTGTCTTGTAATTTATGGACTTTGATGTATATACATTTCTAAGATGTGATTAACAGAACTATAGTGGCACACAGGAGAAAAAAACAGGCGAAGTCAAGTGTGGCTTTGCGTCGCAGACAACAGGATCAATTAGAGAGCCCAGGCTTAGTGTGGCCAAGGAGAGGAGAATGGCTGTATTCCTTTGGGTTTTACTCCCTCTGTAACCCCCTCCCGTCCGCAGTATGGCACTGGCTCATCTCCCCTCTTCCAGTCTGTCACAAGTAAAAGCTGGCTTTCAAAGAATCACTAGCTCAATCAAATTAAAGCAGAGCCTAATTTGTATTAGGCAATGTTTTAGTTTCGAGTGCCTGCTTGTGTGGAGTTCCACACAAATTAAATTGGCAGCTTTTATGCAAATTGTCAGGAATTACCAGCAATTGTTAGCCAGGGGAGCATAATTTTCCCCAAGCCAGACTCTTGAACACGGTGAAAAGAGGGTTTATTATCATGATTACTATTCAAGCTGCAGCCATCGCTTATAAGCATATATAATATAGTATACAGTGTGTTTTATAGAACTTTTCAGTACACAGAACAAGGTAGTCTGACTCACTAATGACTAACTGCTAACAACCTTTTTTGAACCTAATACACCATCAAAAGCTAGAGTGCTAATTGATTTTGCAGTGTCTAGCTCAGCTGAGACACAGTGGTGCAGGGGTTAGTGCTGCCGCCTCACAACGAGAAGGCTTTAGTGTGCGTTAGTGAGTGAGTGTGAGTGTTTGTCTGTGTGTCTGCCCAGCAGACTGGCAATTTATCCAGAACTTTGCCCTGCCTAAGAAGCCCAAGAAATTAAAGGGATGATAGCTCATCTGTGAATAATACTAATGGCAGGATGTCTCCCAAAGTTTGAGACACTTCTTTTTTTCAACAATTCTTTAATTAACTATAAGTGTGCATCCCCCTTCCCTGTAATTCTAACATGCTGCTCCCTTTTGACACTAATGTATCTTATCCATTTTGGAAGATTAAACTAGATCCAGCAGGAAGGATGATCTCCAGGGCCAGGGTTGTGACCACTGCACTGGACATTGGAACCCTGTAAGGATTTAATTGCATTCAACTACAAAAGCTTCAGTGGCATCAAGGATTGATGCAGGATGATTACCTGTGGACCACATCTCATCACTTCAATTCAGTTTCTCAAAGGTTATGGATGGTGCTCGGTATTAAAAGCCTGCCATCTCATCTGTGCAGCATGGTGGCCTGTATGGCCTGTATATCAGTCCAGCTGACTCTTTTGTCTCCACTGATGGTATAACTACAAACAGCAGCAGAATGGGTTGTGGAGTCAACAGAAGCATCTTAGCTACTCAGATTCAACCAAAACTCACAACAGCACAAAGAAGTTTTTCAATATGTTAATTATTTATTGTCTGGTTAGAGAAAAGATGGTCCAGGCTACTAATTCTAGATTGAAAAGGCTCGAAGACCTTTAAACATGCAGAAACTGGAAAAGCTGCGTGATCCTTATTGCAGAACGTCCCTGAAGCCGACATCCAGCACCAAGTGATACTAAATGCTAATAACCTAATATGGATAAATATAAACATTAAAATTAACATTCTGCACAAATGGCAAACGTGCAACGCACTTGAGTGGCATGGTACAGTGGTGCAGTGGTTAGTGCTGGTGCCTTAAAGAATATGGAAGGTAATGGATGGTGTTCCTTTAATCCATCAGTGTTCAGTGGAACGATCATCAACAATGCCTTAAAGCGGTCAAATTCACTAATCAGAAGATGTGCCTGGATACTTTAGGAAATGTACAGACTAGCTATTTCACTACTTGCCCTTTGTTGCATCTGCACCCACTGTCTTATCAGCTTTTGTCATGAATGATATAAATCAGTCAGCGGTGGCCTAGTGTTGAGCGTTCTTGAGATCGAAGAGTGTGGTTTGATTCCCTCCCCAGTAGGTACCTCAGGGCAACCTTGTGGTGATTCAAAGCCACGACCTTCCGATCCTGCAGTCTAGTCCCTAAACACTAAGCCACTACATGGACACATCACTGTTTGAGATGAAATTGACCAAAGTAGTCTTCTGTGGTCAAAAATAACGTCATTGGTTTACAGAGGTTGAAAACACACTGAATGACTGCCAGTGTTGAGGAGGAGGTCCAACACGTGGAACTTGACATACTATTTCCTGATGGACATTAAGTCGACACAACAGCACGGTGTGGCGTAATTTAATGTGATAAATATTGCTTCTTTTCCTGTAAAGTTATTTTGTTTGTGAGAGATTTATGACAGATGATTATGTGCATCACCAGTCAGTCACTAATGGTGGTTTACTGTCTCATTGCAGTAGCCTCTGTCAAGGGGCAGGATTATATCAAGCAGCAGCTAAATAGTCTAAACAGTAGGTCATTTGTATTTATTTGTCCTATGAGCATTTTGAAAGGCTCCAGCAACCGCCACCACCCTGACGGAGATAGGTGGCTCAGATGATGGACAAACGGAGAAAAAAAAGGGACAAGTGGAGTGACTGACTCAGGCTAAAGCTAGCTCACTGAGTCAGAACTTTTCCAAAAAGGCAGGTAATGTAAGAACTTTCCAGGTATGCATTTGTTAGTACCTAACAAAAGTGGTGTAAGGCAGGACAACTGGTGAACCAGAGGCATGGTCATGAGCAACAAGGTTCACTGATGCTTGTAGGAAGTGAAGGCTATTCTCTCTGATTCAGCTGGTGGAGGTAGTGTGATGCTCTGGATAATGTTCTTCTTGGCAACCTTGGGTCCTGGCATTTATGTGACTGTTACTTTGATATGCACCACCTACCTAAAGATTGGAGACCCGAGTACACACCTTTCTGGCAATGATGCACTTTAGTGACCGTGTCCACTTTCAGCAGGATACCTCACGCTGCAACGTTGCTAAAAATGATCTGGAAGAATTTAAACATTAGAGGCCAAACTGTTAACTTGGACTGCAGATTCTCCAGATTTTGAACTAGGCAAGCATCTGAGGGGATGCCGAAATAATCTTAAGCTAACTCAGGCAAACCCCAAGCCAACGCTGCACCACTCACAGCAACACAAAAGGAAGTCTTGTAGGGACTCATGGCTTGGCATAAGTTATGCAAGGTTGCGTAAGGTGGGCTTCACAATATTGGGCAGGTGATTTTAATGAGAAGCTGATTAGTGTATGACATCTACTAAAAGTCAAAGAAAACATCTTGTGTTGTCACTCAATATTTCATACTTCAATCACACCACTGAATAGTTATTGTCTACAGTTAGTACAATGGCTTATTACGTCATGGCTGCTTAATGAAATGTCACCATGTCACTACTTTTCTGCTGGTTAGTCATACAGCATTCACCCATGAAGAGCATGGGAACCTCCTGCAGGTACTCCACTCCCATAAGTCTTAGACAAGCTGAGATACGTTTTATGTCCTTTATACTGTTCCCCACCGTGTGCACAGGTAGCTGCACTGAAGCAGTGCCCCCACACTTCCAATGAATCTCTGTATTTTAGGCTTCTGGGGCATGGCAACAAACAAGCCAATCCCTCATAAACTCTACAAGGAGCTCAATATTCTATTGGCTAGGAGGAGTTTCTGTCTGAATTCAACAGAGCCAAACGTTTGGCAGACATTCAGCGAGTCAGCACTGCTAACAGGAAGCTCCCCAAACAAGAGACCTCCACAGCATCTTGGCCATGATTAAATGCCAGGTGCCCAAGACACACACACACACACACACAATCTTATCCATTTGTGCAGGAGCTTTAGAGCTAACAGAGAAGGAAGCTATGGATCATAGGTATCAAAACAAGCAATTTTATTTCTCTTGTCTCTTGATACAATTACATGTAAAAGGTTGTGCCTCCCAGTCAAATGATGTTTTGTTGATTTTTTTTTTTTAAGCAAGAATACATCCTCCTTACAAGACACTCTTCTGCACATTTTAATGCACAATTACTATTCATTCACTGACCTATTTTAAATTAATGTAGATATAACAAAGTGTGGCATGAGATAAAGATGACTTTTAATTTGTAATTTGTAATTTTTCCAAATTTGTTAAGCTTTTATATATATATATATATATATATATATATATATATATATATATATATATATATATATATTAGTTTATATATTAATTGCAGGTAAACAACAAAAAATAACCTTGATTTATTCAATAAACAAAAGATATCAATAAAAAATGTGTATTCTAACTGAGGTAAAATTTAGGACACCCTAGCCCCTAATAGCTAGTTTTACCCCCTTTGGCTGAAATAACCGCAGTGAGATGTTTCTTGTAGCATCTACCAGTCTCTGACATCGGTCTGAGGAAAGTTTGATCCACTCCTCAATGTAGAATTCTTTAAGCTGTGAGATGTTTGAGGGGTTTCTTGCATGTACAGCTCATTTCAAGTCACTCCACAGCATCTCAATGGGATTAAGATCTGGGCTTTAACTCGGCCACCCCAGGATTCTCCATTTCTCAGTTTTTAGCGAGTCCTTGGTGGATTTACTGGTATGTTTGGGTCATTGACGTGCTTTAGCTTTAATGTTCTTACATATGGTCTCACATGTTCCTCAAGCACCCTCTGATACATGATCGAATCCTAGAATCCACTATGAATTCTATGATGTTGAGCTGGCCAGGTCCTGCTGCAGCAAAGCATCTCCAAACCATAACACTTCCACCTCCATGTTTCACAGTTGGTATGGGGTTCTTCTCAGGGTGAACTTGCTTGGATGGCCAGAAATGTTGTTTTGGAAGTCCTCCATTTTATTTTCCGGACAGTGGAATGGCTGATTGCAAATTCTTTTAAAATCCCTTACCAGACTTAAAAGATGCTTAAGGCTTCAGACAGCTCTTTTGATCTCACCATAGTTTTCACTCTCACCTCAACAGTCAGGAGCACCAAACGAAATGTCTGAGGTTTAAATGGGCAAACCTCCTTCAAAATGCTGAGTAATGCTGTTCTTATCATGTGTACCTGATGTGCTACACCTGAGAGTGATTTGAACCATTTTAATTGGAATTAAAAGATGGGGGTGTTGTAATTTATTCCTCCCCAGAAATCACATTTTTGTAGAATTACATTTTATAGAAGATTTTGAAAAGTCAGTTTTATTATTACTTGAATTTCCCAGTATTCTTAAAATTGAGATTAAAAATCATTATGTCCAACAATGTTAGAAAAACACATAGGCTTTCATAGAGTGTCCACATTTTTTCACATGACTGTATATACATACATACAAACATATATATATATATACAGTACTGTGCAAAAGTTTTAGACAGGTGTGGAAAAATGCTGTAAACAAAGAATGCTTTCAGAAATGGAAGTGTTTATCATTTATTTTCATCAATCAACAAAATGCAGTGAATGAACAAAAGAAAAATCTAAATCAAATCAATATTTGGTGTGACCACCCTTTGCCTTCAAAACAGCATCAGTTCTTCTAGGTACACCTGCGCACAGTTTTAGAAGGAACTCGGCTGGTAGGTTGTTCCAAACATGACTGTGTTTCAACCTCCGTGTGACATTGATGATCATCAGCACCTGTTTGGTAAAACTGGTTGATCATACACCGACTATAATCCTACAAAATCCCTGACTGTGTGCAAGTGTACCTAGAAGAACTGATGCTGGTTCAAAGGCAAAAGGTAGTAACATCAAATATTGATCTGGTTTAGATTTTTCTTTTGTTCGCTCACTTTGCATTTTGTAAATTGATAAAAAATAAACAATCATTATTTATATTTCTGAAAGCATTCTTTGTTTACAGCATTTTTCACACCTACCTAAAACTTTTGCACAGTACTGTATATATATATATACTTTTGGAAGGCACTGTGTGTGTGTATATATATATATTATATCTGTCTTAACAGGAGCTACTGCTGAGACAAAATTCCTTGGCCCATCAAACCACTCCTAATTTAGATTCTGATCAGACTTCCCCAAAAGTCAGCAATCTGAAAAAGACTTTTGGTGCTCCATGAGAAGCATGAGAGTTTGACAGACGTTTGACCTCGGTGGCTGACTGCTGCTCCTGCTGAAGCTGATTTACATTTATTTATTTATTTATTTTTATAACAACCCTCGTCATTGTGAAACGCAGCACAGCACAGCGCAACGAAATTCAACCTCTGCGTTTCACCCATACACACACGTGCAGCAGGGGGCAGCTATCGAAAGCACCCGGGGAGCAGTGACTACCCCCTGCTAGTATATGTTTGACTGAAAAGCAGAGGTTGAATTTCATTGTGGTTCACTGTGTGCTGTGCTGTGTTTCACAATGACAAATGGTCACTTTCACTTATGACCGGCAGGTCGTGGGTTCAAGCAGGTTGGCCTGAGGTACCCATAAGCAGGGTACTGTCCCCCTCACTGCTCCCAGGGTGATGGATATAGCTGCCTACTGCTCCGCTGTGTGATGGGTTAAATGCGGAGAAGAACTTCATTGTGGTTCTCTATAATCACTTTCCTACTGGAGCCACAGTGTAGAGATCACATCCTTTTGGTAAACACAAAAACTGGGCAAACGATTGCTGATCTCAGAAAGAAACCCGATCCAGAGGCTCCACAGTCAGCAGAGCAGAGCCTTGCAAATTCCTGGGCACCCCTCATTCAGCAGGTCCTCAGACAGAACAGACGCAGCACTCTACTCTACTATAAGGAAGGTCCAGCAGTGTCTGTATTTGCTGCAGGAGCTTTGCTTCAAGCACTGCTGATAATGATCTACAGTGCTGTAAAAGAATCCTAGTGATTCATGGGATGTGCACTGGAAATCATCAGCTGTCTGCTCTCTACCCTCAAAAACCTTTACTCATTACTGTCAGCAGGTTCTGACCCTTCTGCCCCAAATGTATGGATCTTGTAAAAGTTGCTCAGGATTTTCAGTCTGCCCCCATTTTTAAGAAACTACTGTGAGGACACAATCTCATATATGCAAATATATATATATATATATATATATATATATATATATATATATTGACTGTTTGTTAAAAATAGGTGATATTTTGTGAGCCAGATTAAAAAAAACAAACAGGTTTTGTTCCAGATTGCTCCTCAGTGCCTCCAGCCAGTGCATGGATTGGTGACGGCCTCGATATTCGACCCCAAAATTTGATCAGGACCTCAAGTTAGATTTAAGCAATACTGGGCTTCCCTGAGCAGATCTGGAAATGGATAAGCGAACACAATAACATACATACAGTTTTACAGATTCAGATGAATGTTTACTGTATTAACATTATTTGTACTGTAATACTGATGTTAATTTAATCAGCTTTTTAAAAAGATTCTCTCAGACGACCCTGGTGTAGCGAGGAGCTGGTGTAGCTAATGCATTACAGGCGTATTGCAGTTTGTTGCTTCTTTTTCAAAGGTGTCCTTTTTGGTGACCAGAAGACAGTCAGTCATTAAACATTTACAATGCTGTTAGCTAATGTACAGAACATAATCCCATTTTCTGACGTTTGAACAATTTAGCCAAAGTAAATAATAGCTTGAGCATGCCCTCTACTGTTTTAACTCCATCACTGCATCTGAAAAACCATTACATTTACATCAGTTTCCAAAGGAAACATGTCCCTCACAGTAGAAAGCCTGGACTGAATTAAGACCTGCTAGTCACTATACAATCTACTATACATGAAATTAAATCTCTACTTCATTCCACATATAATACTAACTTGGTGTGAAGGTGCAGCTTTTTCTCTGCTATCAGGGTCCTTAATCACCAAAGTCATTGGTCAGCAGATGAAATGGTCAGGGGGAAGTTTGCTCCACCGCTTGCTGTGATTGAGAAGAGTCTTGAAGTCTGAGTACTGGGAGGTTCGAACCTTCCTGATGCAGCCGATAAGGGGCTTGTTTATTGTGATTAACAACTTTTTATTATTATTATTTTATTACTGCTTTTATTATTATTTCCTTTTTGACCAGAACACTACTTTGGTCCATTTCATCTCAAACAGTGATGTGTCCATATAGTGGCTTAGTGTTTAGGGACAAGACTGCAGAATCAGGTCGTGGATTTGAATCCCGAACACAAGGTACCGTCCCCATCATTGCTCCCAGGGTGCTGAATATGGCTGAACCCTGTACTCTGCTAGTATATGATTGAGTGAAAAGTAGAGGTTGCTTTTCATTGTGGTTCACTGTGTGCTGTGCTGTTTGACAATGACAAATGGTCACTTTCACTTATGACCGGGGGGTCGTGGGTTCATGTACCGAAGCAGTCGTTTGCCTTGAGGTACCCATAAGCAGGGTACTGTCCCAATCACTGCTCCCAGGGTGCTGGATATAGCTGCTCACTGCACTGCTGGGTGATGGGTTAAATGTGGGGCAGTATTTCATTGTGGTTCTCTAGTCACTTTCACTTTCCTAATGGAGCCACAGTGTAGAGATCACATCCTTTTGGTAAACACAAAAACTGTGTTTTTGAGAAGTGGGAGGTTCTAAGCTGCAGCCGATAAGGGGATTATTATTATTATTATTATTATTATTATTAACAGGGTGGTGGTGGTCTAGTGGTAGGGTACTTGCCTACTGACCTCTGGATCAAGAGGTCCCAGGTTCAAATCCCACCTCTAGCACTACCACCACTGGGTCCCTGAGCAAGACCCTTAACCCTGAGTTGCTCCAGGGGGACTGTCCCTGTAATTAGGACATGGAAGTCGCTCTGGATAAGAGCGTCTGCTAAATGCCGTAAATGTAAATTAACAACATCTGCTTTCACCATTTCCAAATGCAGCCCTACTTTAAACATCCAAATTTAAAGAATTTAGAATTTTCTTTAAAGAGATGTTTAAGAATGCAAGAAATTGGCACATTTAAAATGCTAAAATTTCTAAATGAAACAGCACATAAAACGATACAATTTCAATTCAACATTTTATTTAAGTTGACCTGGTTCTAGCATTACCCTCATATACATTTGTCCCCAGTTGTTAGATTGCAATTACATATATAATATACTATGTGTATACACAAATTTTAAGCTTAAAAAAATACAAATACAAAAACATTTTATAGGATAGGAGTAGGAACAGCAGTGACAAAGTGGAGCAGAGAGCAATTTGGTCTGCTTCTGCTCAGGTTTTTAAAATACATTTTGCAGATTGCACGCTCAAATGAAAAGGAAAAAAAAAAGTCTAATATTTTAGCCTGAGACAACAGTCCACAGCAGCCTCAGTACAAAAACAAACAAACAAACAAACAAACAAACAAACAAACAAACCTTTGTGCCCATTAAGTGTTAGATCTTTACCCAAAAAAGGGGCATGAAGTGAAATGTCACTGTGGACTGAAATAGTGTCCTTCAGTGGAAACGGTAGACCAGCGCACTCATGCCAGGACACACCTGAGGCGTGTTTGCTAGATGGAAACGAAAGAAGTGTAAAAATTACAGCGCTGTGATTCCCGACGCTGACCAAACGTCTCCTGGTTTGCTCAGCATGGCCTGGACGTCATGCACCATGGAGGCACATTTCACAAGACACGGGTTCTGTGAGGAAGCAACTCTTAACTCCACTGGGAAGGATTTTTAAAAGAAACACCTCCGAATGCTAAGACACGAGGGTCGACAGTAACTAGCCAAGGTTTTAAGAGGATAATGTAAACATACAGGTATTGAAAAACCAGCCAAACTACGGTGGTGCCACATAGTCAAGGTAAGTAAACGTGAAAAGTTATTGGTTAGAAAAAACACTAGCCATGTAAACATAGCCTTGAACAGGCAATATAGAGAGGCCAGAGTGACCTCTGCAAAAGTTATAGCTTGTATTCCACTATTAAAAGCCCTTTGTGTGTGTGTGTGTGTGTGTGTGTGTGTGAGAAAGAGACTTAGGAGAAAAAAAGTAGCATGCGCTTATAACATCTGAATATTACACTCTTCTGTTTATATACAGTGTGGAGATATGCTTATAGCCCGGCAAAGTGATGCGCTTTTTTTTTTTTTAATTGTTGTTTTCCCTGACCACAATTCAAAATTAAATTCTGACATTTTTTCGGTCATTAATTAAAGGCAACATTGTCAAAATATGTTTCAGAAACAGACAATAACGTGTATTCCATAAGAACGTTCAACTGCAAAAGAGTTGAAGTTAAGCGAATGATTGTGTATCTTACAAAAAAAAACAAAAAAACATTACAAATCCTAATCTTAGAGCTTGAATTCTATTGGATTGCATACTGCTACAGTCTAAATTCACCATACAGCAGGCATGCTCGTATGGTGTGTAGATCATGTGTTGTAAATATACTCTGTTATAAACTGTGCATGAGTGTGGATTAGGGGTGTATGGATATCCTTTATCAAAAGCCAACTTCAATACAAGACACTTCAGTGACAGCATCACTGATTCAAGCCCTTTAAAAGGACCACACTGCTCCAGTTAGTGTCCTCTTTCAAATCTCCACCACACACCACTAAAACTTGAAATATTAGTGCCAAGTTTGACCAGTATGGATACCAGCCAGTGATACCAATGCACCCCCGTGTCAATGTGCCTTGCACACTTAGAGGGAAAGAAAATGTTGGGTTTTTTTTCCCCTCCAGAAAAGAAAAAAGGTCAAGACCAGCTGATAACAGTCACTGTCAAATCAATTATAAAGTAGTTCTCCAAAGAAGAAAAGAAAGGACCTGATTCGGCCATCTGAAACACAAGGCTTGCCATAATTTTGCACTTTGCACAAAAAGCCCACTCCAATCTTAGTCCACTGGTAAAAACTTTAGAATTGTTTCCGCGCTTATAAACTACCGTAATTATCTTTAATATATAGTGTTCCAGTTGAAATGCAAGTCATTTGGAATGAACCCAAAGATGGAAGACAAAGTTAAACACAGCCTTTCAGTATTTTCATCTTTCTCTCACTGCAGCAAAATGACTATCTCCAAAAAAACAAAAACGAAAAAAAAACAAAAAAGGTTTTGTACAGTAACCTTGAGGTGATATGAATGTTTTCTCTACTCCCTGCTTAATCCCACTAACACTATGCAGGTTGAAGCGAAATCTGATAACCTTGAGTCCTATGTGCATGCTAAAATCTTTTTTTTTTTTTTTTTTTTTTTTAAAAAGCACAGCAAAAAAAAAAAAAAAAAAAAGCCTTCACTACAGGTAAACACCACTGGTCAATATTCATCAGACACCTTGGTAACATTTGCAATGTTGCCCAAAAAAAAAAAAAAAAAAAACCTGTTCTACTCCCTTCTCCATTATGGGTTTGACCATCGAGGTTCGTTTTTTTTCACATAATATACATATGCTGATATATTCGTGGATAAACAAATTAGTCGTTGGAGCACAAGTTTCATGATTAAAATATTTTCAGTAAGTCATCAAGACCCTGAGTAAACTGCAGACCAGATATGAAGGAGGCCCTTTTAGCTCAGCTTACGACTCAACATGCGTGTTCCTGCCTTTGTTATGGCCAAAAGAAATGTTTTTACTTCCATAAACATGAAATAAAAAAAAAAAATAGTCCAGTTTACTGTGCAGGCACAAGCAAGTGTCATTTACCCCGACTCAACAAAGTAGAACGTCCTTTCCAAATTATTTATCTCCTGCAGGCCAAATTTCTCTCGCTGTGTATCATTTCGCTTTGCATTGACAGGATCAAACCATCTAAAAGCGCAGCTGTTTCACATTCGAGAGCCTTGTTCTTGAAGGATCTGTTAAAACAAAAAGCAGCAACTGTTAAGGAGGCGGTAGGGTGTATTTATGAAGCAAATACATTAATAACTGGAAAAGCCATCTCATCAGTCAACTAAATATATATTTTTTTCTGATTTTAATGCCTCCAATCACTACGTTTTCACTCTATGCTGGACTAAATTCAGAAATTGCTCTTGCCTACAGCGTTTAAATGACAATGATATTAAACATTAATAATGCATTACATGAGCCGGAAAGCTGCACTGAATTCAAGAGAAGAACAGCGCGAGAGAGAGAGAGAGAGAGAGATCTTGCACTGCGCAAGCTGCTGATGGAGGGGGGTCGTTAAATATTGAGGAGGTTTTCCATCATTAACTCAGCCTTGTGTCAGATAACGACAGGGAGAAGACTGGCCAAGCGGAGGGTAATTCTAGTCTGACTGAAGCTAACTAATGGGCATGAGCAAAGAGCAAGCGTGAAAAACGAGGAAAGGAAAAGCACAGTGCTCTTTTTTTTTTTTTTTTTTTTTTTTTAAAACAACCTACAGAAACCTAAACAGCTGATGAGAGCTCACCGTTCATTACAAAAGGGATAAAACACATCATCAAAACCCATCTTCTCTTCCATATGTAGCATGCAAGAATGCAAACGCACCAGAGAGTAAGCATACTGATCAAACATCAACAGATCTATAGTCTCTAGCTAGTAGATTTGAGCAAGGCTTAAAATATGCTTCAATAGATGCCATCTCTTTTCAACAAGGATTCATTTTTGGAATATTAGCTACAAGAAGAATTGCCCAATAAAAATCGGTCAACAGAAGTAAAGCTCGGCTTTATGTTTTGTACTCTCCTCTGTGCATAAAAGTGCAGCCATGTGCTGACGCTCACCTTGGCCTTTTCACTCGGCTCGCTGCTTGTGCCGTACGACTGATTATGCAGCTCCTTGGAGACAACGCAGAGAAACTCTGCCTGGTCTTCATTTCCATAGTTGTATGATGAGCCGATACTGACCAACTGGAAAGAGAAGCAGAGGAAACTAATGAGGAAGAGCAACAAACTTTGGATTATGAAGCCTGCACTTTTCTAATACTGGTCCTCACCATTAAAAACTCTAGTGATGTTCAGTGTGTAAGATACACGAGAAAAAGGCCCGATCAAGAAACAAAACAACCACAAAAAACCTTCACATAAACCTTTGGTTGGGATTATTAAAGTGTGATTTGTTTATGAAAAAAAAAAACCCTTTAAAGTTTTAAAGAAACTCATCATATAGGTGCTCGTTCTTTGCAGATGCCTTTCTTCAGGTGGACGTTCTTTAACAGGTTCTTCGCCTTACAGAAATGATTCTTAAGAACTACTCGCTAAAAAATTCCTTAGGAAACCGAAATTGTTCATGCAAATCGTTTGTTCTTGAATTTTTGACAGGGTAGGATTTGCAAATTTGCATATAGTTTATTTTACGATACTGATTTAGTGCCTTATTTGGAGGGGGGGGGTAAAAATAGAAAGTGACGTAAAGCAAGAACACGTTGCAATGCTTTACAAGTCAACGTAACAAACGAGAATCCCCGCGGATAAGGGCGTTGTTTTTCGGCCTACCCGCAGGCAGGTGAAAGTGTACATAATTCTCAGCGGCGATCCCAGAGGAAGAGCCTAATGCGCAAAGCAGCTCAGACATGCCCGCCCAACCTTTCCACTCCAAACAACCACTTCCTTGCTCTCTCTCTCTTTCATATCCCTCTTATGCATTTCACTCTTCCAGAAGAAATACCACACCCAAAGGAAAAAAAAATAAAAGCAATACAGAAATTATTTTTTCCTGTTCGGGGAAAACAGAAGAAGACTGCAGGTTGCAATTTCAGACCGATTATAAAACCCAGGTCAGCTTAAAGTTAAGGTTTAACTGATCCAAAATATCCCATGCAGCACATTTCAGCGGTGGCCTAGTAGTTTGGGAGTTGGCCCCAGGATCAGAAGGTCATGGGTTCGAATCCCAGACCATAAGGTTGACCCGGGGTACACTTGAGCAAGGTATTGTCCCCGTCGCTGCACCCCGGGCGCTTTAAATAGCTGTCCCCTGCTGCAAGGTGTGTGTGTGTGGGTTAAATGCAGGGGTCAAATTTCATCGTGGTTCACTGTGTGCCGTGATGTGTTTCACAATGACAAAGTAGTCACTTTCACCCGACAGTATTATTTTTCAGAAAAACTGGCTCGTTGGCTTCACACTCCAATTCCCTTAATGCCATAATTACCAACATTACATACAGATACTCCTTTCAGTTCAATTACAGGCTCTTCACTGAAGGCTTACCTGTTCAAACTTCCAACCATCAGACATGGTAGAGACCATCTGAGTCAGTTCTTCCTCTTGGCACTGCAAGACTCTGTAGACATGTTTCACAGGAAGCTGGCACACGAAGAAAAAAATGCATTTAGCAGACATCCTTTTATTAAATTATCTGCTGAACAGCCTCAATCCCTAGTAGGCTGCTGGAAAGCATATTATGCTAATGAGTTGGCTCAGAAAACGTCTGCCATTGTGAAGCATTGCGATGGAAGAAATAAAACTGGATTTTTTTCCCCCAAAAATTATCACTAATTAGAGGTTCAGTTCACTCCAATGGAAAAAGTCCCTTCCAGTTCAAACGCATCAAGGCATTCCAGGCTTCTCCTATGGGACGCTAAATTTGGTGGCCAGCCCTTGCTAATTGCTGACCTCAAACAATTGACACGAACGTAACTTTTAGAGAAACCAGCCAAGGCAATTGATAAGAACTGACTTTCCAACAGCCTACAGTGACTCAACGGTGCGGTCTAAGCGAGATGATTACAATGACGCTTAAGGGAAGTAACTATTTGCTCTCACATAACAGGTTTTACCCACCTGAGCTGTTTTGCAGTCCCGCTCCCTAATTTTGTCTTTGACCAGTTTTATCAATGAGGTGATGTTGTAGAACTCAGCTTCTTCGAGAACACCTGGCAGGCAGTAAACCATTTAATAACAGTGAATATCCGCATATGGAACACATTTGTTAAGAATGCAAAAGAAGCACAAGCATGCTTTATATGCACAGAAAAGAAAAAACACTCATTCAATAATGAGTGGCCAACCCTACATGGCAAGTCCAGACATGAAAGCATTCCCATCATACCTTCTTCCGCAAGGCCTCTGTTGAGCACCAGCTTTCCATGTCTCAGATAATTGAGCACTGGACCGAAGTAGGTTGGGTCTCGGTCTATCAAATAAGCACCTGTTTCATCCTAAAAATCAAAAGACAAATTTGCTAAGAACAAGGGATAAACAGGTATGTTTTACAGCGCAGCCCATCCTACACAAACGACGCAATCCTAGGCTTAAGGCAAAACAGATACTCGTTAAACAGATGCGCTCTCATTTCACAAACAAATTTCATTGCAAAGGAATTGCCATCTGGGCTCCTCCTAAGAAGTAAGATGCAAATTTATCAAAAGCAAAGTTTCCACCACGTTGTTAGCAGCCCCTCTAAAAAAATAACTTGCTATATCTGCAGTTGTAGCGTTACTGCTGCCAATGAAAGTCTTATATTTTGCTTACTTTTAAGATCTCCATAAATTTTCTTCAGGGAAATGGTGAAGTCCACATCCTGTCTGACAGGTTACTGGTTTAGTCATTTCTACATCAGTGATTTTAAGGGGGGTAAGAAGTGACAGTTAGCAGAACCAGGTCTAACGGTGCAAAAACAAAAGGCAACAATGCAGCGTCCTGAGCCCTCAGACATCCACCCACTGGAGCAATTTCCTCAGGTTACACGAAACAAGCCAGTTTTACTCTCTAGGCATTGTGTGACTGACTGCATGGACCTCTAATCATAGCTTTAAACTCATTTTAAGCTTTGATAACCTAAGAAGCTGCTGAGAATGTTAGAGTTTGTCTTTGATCCCTAATCTGAGCCTAGAGCTGATCGCTGGTCTAATTAGTCTAGAGATGATCTTGGATCTCAGTCTAGAGGGGACCCGGGATCTCAGTCTAGAGACGACTATTCTTAGCCTAAAGTTGATATGTGCTCTAAGTCTAGAGTTGACCTAAGTCAAGTTTACCTTTAGCCTATGTCTAGAGCTGATCCTAGCTCTAAGTCTAGAGTCAGCTGATCAAGCTGATCTGTTTATCACTCCATCACTGAAGCACTGTTAGCACGCCAGCACACCGTCCTCGGGCTCCTTCTCCTGACCCCTGATCAGTTACAGCTCGTGTCTCCCTCCCAGCCCTCAGCGCATGAACAGAGAGGCCGGAGGGCTCGTTGTGATCGGGTCTGGAGGGAAGTGTGGAAGTAGCGGCGTGGAGCCGTTAGCCAAGACGCTAACTCCCACTAGCCGGGCCCAGTAAAGCCCGGCGGGGACTCCGCTTTAGCCGAACAGCTCCCTCCTCTACTCCGCGCATGAGCGGCCTGGCCCCGGCCCGCGCGTTAGCGAACTGCAGGTACTTGCCTTGTCGGAGTCGAGGTCGGGGTCGGCCTGGCACAGCCGGTACAGGAAGGACTTGGGGTCTCTGCACAGCGTCTGTCTGGTAGTCAGAAAATACGTGCCACCCACGTTCAGGCGCACCCACTTGGACGAGCCGCCGCAGGACGGCAGGCTCTCTCCCGGAGACAGGGCGGCACACCTCCGACCAACAGAGCCGCTCGAGTCAGCGCCCTTCTCCGCCATCCCTCCTTCCTTCCTCCTGTCTCTCGCTCTCTCGCTCGCCAGGCGCGCTGCAGGAAACAATCCGGGCCCCGCCCCCCCGAGCTGCCGTCACTTTCAGCAAAATAAAAGAAACGAATAGTATTTAAATATATCCGCGAAAATTAATTTTTTTTTATTATTATTATTGTTATTATATATTAAAAATATTGGCACATTTTTAAAATGGGGAAATCATCACTTTACTACGTCGCAGACGCGACTTCGTCCGAATCGTTTAATGAAGACTTCTTTCCTGTCTGATCTGTAGCTCATCTACTACATCGCTCGCCCGCAGCGGAGAGAAGAGCGGAGATCCGCTTGACTTACAGATCAGTTCGGATCAGGAAAGGACGTTCCATTCAACTATTTGGACGCAAAAATTTATGTAAAAATTTAAAAGTTAATAAAAAAAGACTGTGTTTGGATCCTCTTGTGTGTAATTGTATTTATGTATTAGTATAAAAAATATAGGCAAGCTTAGTTAAAAACGAGGGCATTGCAAACTTTGCCACTTAAAAACAAGTTAAATATTCCAGATGATCTATTGGCAATGATATTAATCACTTTGTTTGTTCAAACCTGGCAAGAACATTCAGAGATCTATCGCTGTTGTGACGAGCTCAGTGAACTACCGGGAACTTCTCTTTCTGACTCGCTCTGTTTTGAATTGAGTCCAAAGCTTTGGAGTCGATTCTCGACTCACACATACCTGGAATGAGCGAATCGACTCCTTTGAGGTATCGACTCCCGGGCCTAGAGCACCCTGTTTTTTTCTCTAAAAAAAATAGACACCTCCACAACTACTGATCATATTTCTGCGCTAACCTTTATTGATATTTCATAGCATTACAGCAAACAACAGTATCATGACTGGAGAGCATCATCCGGGTGATGCTGTCCGTGATTCTTAGTTTCTGAATGTATTTATTCATGATATGAATCAACTGGGAAACACCTTAATCCAAGACAGATGCATGTAATGCAACTTTTTTCTTGTCAAAAAAAAACAAACAAAAAAAAAACAAATACTAATCGGGATGTGGTCAGTTATGTAAATGTCTTGCCCCCAAAAAAGCAAAGCGTGTTTGATCTGCTCTTTCATAAAAGTCCTGTTTTAACCACACTCTTAGGCCATTCAGCCTTTGTAGGTCATGGCAAAAAAAATATTCTGTTCATTGCAACACAAATGTTATCAAGTGTCAATAGTTCATAAACGTATAGAAGATTATAAAGATACAGCAAATTAGAACTAAGGGAAGTACTCTCAGTATGCATTAATAAGTTGCTTTGTTAATGGCAAAAAACAAGCATCAATGCAAAACAGCAGCTTGCCCAACATGGCTGTATTAAAAATGCATTTGCATAATTCATGTTTGTGTAGGGTGATTCAGTCAGTAGCGCTGTTGCCTCACAGCGAAAAGGGTTCTGGGTTTGCATGTCCTCCCCGTGTTTGTGCGGCATTTCTTCGGGAGCTCCAGTTTCCACAGTCCAAAAATGTGCATGTCAGGTGGATTTAAGATGCTAAATTGGTCCCTAGGTGTGTGCAAATGTGCGTGTGTGTGTGTAGACCCTGAGCAGCCTGTCCAGAGTTATTCAACCTATGCGCACCAGGATGGGCTCCAGCACTGCCTGCATCCCAACTCAGGATAAACAGTTCAGATAGTGAGCGTGTGTGTTTTGTGACTATCATTCATTTTCGGCACAGCATCTATGTTTGCTAAACAAATCCTCCATTTAACACTTGCTTACTGATACAAAAATGCTCCTCAAGCTCTACACAGGTATTTATGGATCTAGATCAAGCTTTGTTGGATGACTGATGGGTGGATCTGTCCAGCGTGTTTCTGCCATGTCGCTCCAGCGCCACCAACCCCTCTCTGCTATGGTTTCTAAGCAGACTCTCAGCTAAGTGGACGTGATCTTCTGAAGAAAGTTAATGTTTTAAATGTCCCAGGAGTGTTCAATCCCAGCCTCTGTTTACTTAGTTCCAACCGGTTGCTTTTGTGGGGTTCCTTACGTCAAAATCAAATGGCACCTTTTTGATCTTGTTCGATTAATGGTCATAACTTTAGGGCTCGTGAAATCTTATTTGAGGGTCAAAAATGCTTGTTCTTCTGCACGTTTATTACATTAATTAAAATATAACACCAAAAAAAAAAAACACACACCTCCTCCTTAAACCTCCACCAGTTATCCAATGAAAGAGCAGAACCTGCTTAGAGATTTTTCCTTCCTGCTGTGTTTCACTCAGAGATGTGTCACGATATGGAAAGAAAATCTTTTCATTTTCACATTTGCCTCGAGCAGCTGTGGCCTAGTGGGTAGTGGCCCGTAAACAAAAGGTTGTGGATTTGAGTCCTGAACCAGTAGGCTATCTAGCAAGGTACCGTCCCCATCACTGCTGTCCAGGTGCGGGATGCCCATCGCTGCACGGTGTGTGTGGGTTAAATTCAGAAAAGCATTTCACGGTGGTTCACTGTGTGCTGTGTTTACAATACCAAAGTCACTTTTAATTTTAACAAGCCACAAGCTTATCATCCTGTAATTTCCTGCATTGTACCGCGCTCTAAAACCATGACTCTACAATGAGAGTGAATCATAATCTGTCCTCTGGCTGCTGTTCTAAGAAGGCCTGGTGTTTTGGTCAACGTTGGAGTAAAACAGTGCAGTGCAAATGTAAACAGGCCTAGACTTTGAGCCACTTTTGAAATAGTATTCACACACAAAGAGTCGAGAAAAAAGTATTACAACCGCCTACATGCTTTTATTATAGGATTTCATGATAGAACAATCTTCCATCTAATTATAATAAGCTCACAAACCCAAATCAACATGTTCCTTAAATTTAACATCATCAGTTCAGTGACCAAATATTAAATGCACAATGAAAAAGAAAGACTGCAAAAGATCATAGTTTACAGTGATATTTCACATTCAAAGGCTTAACATCTCAGTACATACACAATGGCCCCTGAACATGATCTCTTAAAATATGGTTCATATATTAGAATTTAAATAACACAAGGAACAGCAAGCTGAGCCAAACCTCAGCAAATAACTTTATATAAGAATAAAAATATAAAAGGCGCATCTCCTTGTAACATTGCATCACTTTCGAAATAATACATCTGTACATCACAGTCATATTCGGCCGCAAAAACAGGTAGAATTTCAAATACACCAACAAAAAAAATAATAAAATAAAATAAAAAAAAATTCAAAAACACTTATCAGAAGAGGAGAAACCCACATCTGCACTTGGTCAAGTTAGACAGATCCAGCATTTCTTTGTGTTTTTTTGGGATTGTGTAACCATTTCAATATTCAGATTGCACTTTGATTTATTTACAGCTTAGAATGTTAAATTGTATTAATGGGTTTAAAAAACTAAAACAGAAACAAAAAACAGCCCTGCCATTTTCCAGAATGTTAAAAAATGAACAAAAATGTACCCAAGCAAAATTCTGCATTTTTAGAATCAAAACAGAAATACATGTTCTAACAGCAGATCTGTAAACCTAGTACGACGACAAAACCAAATAAAAATAATACAATAAAATATATATATTTATAACCACATCTATTGCCAGAGCCTTACCATTCCTTACACAAAGTGCTGAATTCTTTATTCTTTCATCGGATGATCTTTTTTTTTAAATTTTTTTTTTTATCGTTATCTGATCCAAAATACAACACAGAATCTAAGACGATGCAAGACGAGCCGCCGTGTTTTACTTTTTGTTTTGCCGCTTGCACATCTTATAGGTAAAACATGTAAGACTCAACAGTGGTTACACACATCATCTAGCTCCTCCTCATCCCAAACACTCCCTCACCAGGGCAATGCAAAGCAAACTCGGAACACTGACAAAAACTCAGAGAGCTGAAATGCAAGGGGTAGACAGAGTGAATTATATTCAAAGCTTAGTCCGTCTTTGCCTCTAGATCAGCTGCGACTACTCTAGAAATGTTAACGCAATCTGTTGAAGATCTTAAGCTTGATTTACTGTGTACTGAGGTTGAATGGAACAGCCAACGACCCTCACATTCACCACAAGCCAAATTACTGAAGCGAGCTGTCATTTTTAAAGCTCCAAATACGTTTAAAAATATGATAATATTTGCCGTAATATCTGAAATATTTATTCGCATTATTTAAGGAAAGCCTTAAGAGTCTATGCAGATCACGTTTAGTTATTTAAACCCTATCGATTCCGTAATTATTTGAAGTGTAGTTGCAAGGAGGAAAATGAATTAGGCAACATTTTTTTGAAAAATACATTGTTCTTATGTTTCGTGTTTAGTCTGACATAATTAGTGTTGCTTCTGTTAACATTTGGCCTGTAGTACAGCATGTAGTGGACCGCCTGGAGTGCTGAAATGTTTACAGACTTGTCAAATGCATCAGAGTGTGGGACTCCTGTTATAGATATTCAAGTCTTATATCCTGCACAATTCTTGTGTTTCAACCCTACCCCAACCCAGGTCCACATAAGATGTGTGTTTATGTACCAAAAACGTCATTCATTTTGACAACGATATATTTGATCTTTTCTGATTGACTGCAGGTTGAAACCGTCCTGTGAATGGGTTGTGTTAATCTGATATAGCCTTTAGAGGCTGCAATATGTGTAAAAATGTTTGTTATTGTGAAGCCAGAAAAACCATGAGCTCCAAAGTCACATGTTTTGCAGCTGAGTTTCCAAGAAAAGCCCCTTAAAGTGTTAAGTGTGTAAAGTGTAGAACACCTCTGATAAATATGTGTAGTTTTTTGTTCACAACAAAATGTAACCCTTTTCCCCCCAGTTCTGTCTACCCCTACTAACCTCATGATTGGAGTACCTGTGTATGTCATGTCAGGCATACTGCATGTAAAGCCACTCACACTTAATAAGCAGCAAAGTTCACAAGAGTAATGGGAACTTATTTGGAGCAATTAAAAGGCAACAGGAATATGCAAAGTCTCATCCAGTCAGTGGGGCTATTAGCTACATACAGCCACACACACACACACACACACACACACACACACACACAGAAACAGTGCATTCGCTCAAAGCCTCATAGGTCACAGTCTGAATGCTAGAGTGATCGCCCACATAGCAAGGTACTACCATGTAAGAGCACAAAGAACAAGCAAAGCATCTATGGATTGCCTCCAAGCATGTACACAATGGCTAACTTAATATTGAAATGCTATCCTTGAAAGTCCTATTTTAAGACAGCTTCAAGGAGCCTTTAAGACCTGTAAAAGGCTCTGTTCGGAAAGACATGCCTTGACTTGAGGAAAGGATTCTTCTTCTGCTTCCCTACATGTCTGTGGTCTGATGGTTGTGGTAAATCTTGCCCCACACCTCTTGGATCTTCTTACACCATTTGTCTGCATTGCCATTGGGGTCCATTAAATAATATGTCCTGTTTGGCTGCAGGGTTGGGGTGAGGTTCAACACATTAGAAGTGAAATGCCTTTTCATTTCATCATGACTAAGCAAAACATGCTTAAATTGACTGTTTCATACAGTACTGTGCAGACGTTTTAGGCAGGAAAAATGCTGTAAACAAAGAATGCTTATAGAAATGTAAATAATGATTGTTTATTTTGATCAATTTACAAAATGCAAACTGAGCGAACAAAAGAAAAATCTAAATCAAATCAATATTTGGTGTTACTACCTTTTGCCTTCAAACCAGCATCAGTTCTTCTGGCCCCCACAGAGCCCTGATCTCAACATCATCCAGTGTGTCTGGGATTACATGAAGAGACAGAAGGATGTGAGGAAGCCTACATCCACAGAAGATCCGTGGTTAGTTCTCCAAGATGTTTGGAACAACCTACCAGCTGAGTTCCTTCAAAAACTGTGTGCAAGTGTACCTAGAAGAATCGATGCTATTTTGAAGGCAAAGGGTGGTCACACCAAATATTGATTTGATTTAGATTTCTCTTTTGTTCATTCACTGCATTTTTTTGATTGATGTAAATAAATGATTAACACTTCCATTTTTGAAAGCATTCTTTGTTTACAGCATTTTTTCCACACCTGCCTAAAACCTTTGCACAGTACTGTACATGCATGTGGAAGTTGGTAAAACTTTAATTGAGAACATCCCATTTGAAGTTCTTTAAGTAAGCAAGCATGGTCTACGGCGTCACTCAAAAGAAGCAATTTCTTTCTGCTGGATTTGAGCATGCTCTGATTCTTAGATGGTGCGTGAGATAGTTAATGCCATACCGTGTGCACGAAGAAAGTCTTGAAGTTCTTAGCCTCTGGTCGCAACTCTGGAGACCATGGAATCTCCCCTTTGAGGACTTTATTTACAGGATCCACATAGTAGAGGTGCGGCCCCTCTGTTAGTAGCAGCTGCCTTCGCCGAGCAAATAACCCCTGTGAGGATACAGCAACGCAAACAAGTTCCCACAGCAGCCTTGGGGCAAGAGGTTACTGTCAATACTAAGTCACAAACTACAGAGGGCGCTCTAAGGATGGTGCCAAAACAAAACCATTATCTACCAAAACAGCAAGTATCTGTTCTATGTACCAACTGAATTTTATGAACTCCACTTCATCACATCTGAGAAAGGTTAGAAAGAAGGTTACAAGAAAATCTCTTGCCTTTCTTTTGTCGACTGGTCCCATTTTAAGGATCAAGTTATTTTCAACAAACTGGTGCCTTAAAAGAGAAAGGTCATTGATAAAGATGTAAGCAACTGATCAAAATTACTGCTCAGAACAAAGCTAATTTGGAATAAATGCCATAATTTCAATGATTCAGATAAAATTCTAAACAAATACACTGAGCTAAATCATCTCATCATCTTTTTACCTGGAAATACATAAAATAAAATAAAAGCATACACAGCTAATTTTGACCTTGAGAAAATATCAAACCCAACATGACCAAACTACAAAACCATTGTTCCACTCAAAGAAACCACAATGAGTTTAATTGTGTTTGTTGGCACCTACCATGGGTTCCCGCTAGTCTGTTTTTGCAACAAAAGTCGCTTCTCTTCATTGGAGAACTGCAGGTCCAACTCAAAAGAGTTGATGTCCAGATCATGGATGTACTGCTCAATGTTGCTGCTGGACCTCAGCGGAAGCGAAGTGACTGGAACTGAGAGAGCCTGAGAGGAGCTGAACTGTATCACCTCCATGTTCTTAAACTGGCTCAGGAGATCATCATACTGGCCAAAGAAAAATGACATACACAAATCTAATCAGCTCAGGGCTAAAGTGTTTACTAAATATATTCCAGCACACTGTTCTGTGATTTAAAAAAAAAAAAGCATTAAAATGGTAAAGGCATGGGAATGACTCTATTTAGATCTTAACCACTAAGAAGATCATGCCATTGCTTGCTGAAACATGGAATAAACAAACAATTTGAAATAAATAAAATAAATTGTGAAAAGAGGGTGGAGTGTCTCCAAACTCTTGACAGAAAGTATAAACTTCATTTTTATTCATGCTCACGTTGCCATAGTACTCCTCATCATCCTCAGCCATGGCTGGAAGGTAAGGGGTTAGTTTCGGAGGCGTCTGCAGGTGGAGGTTATCCCATGAGATGTCCTCAAAAAATGGATGGGCTCTCAGTGGATTGTAACCACCCATCTCCTCACAGCCGAGCCTCTTGGTTGGGTCCGAGCACTGCAACAATAAAAATACACAGAGTAAAATCATTAGAGATTGCTGGGCATTTTTTTCTGAATTTCATTTATGGCTGGTTTCCCAGTCCCAGACAAGCCTAAACCTGAACCAGGTAGGGCCAAGGTGGATTTTTAAAATGGTAAACGAGATTTGGCATTGCAGTGTAATCCAAGTTTAGGTTCAATCCATGACCAAGCTCCTATAAAGTTAATCAACAAGCAAAACTTACTAAAAGCTTCTCCACCAGGTCCTTTGCTTTGGTAAAGAATTTTTCTGGAAACTCATACTCCAGTTTAATTATCTTTTGGAATATCAAGTACTCATTCCTGTGAAAGACAAACAGGAAAAAAGACGACATGAGGAAACAAATCAGAAATCATCCAGCATTCACACACTGGAGCCCTACGGAGAGCTCTTTAAAGCGTTTCAATGAAAGGAGTGAATGTATGGTCACATGGTTATGAGTGTTTTGTTTTTAACGGCCATCCAAGACAATCTGCTGGTTGTAGTATAACCATGAGTCGAATGGCCCACGTGACATAGTGGTTAGGGTTTTCTCAAAGCCTTTAGACTCTCTACACAAACAAGTCATAAACACCAAAGCCTTTACTTCCTGTTATTTCACACCATGTTTCTTATTAAAAAAAAAGAAAAAGAAGAAAAACATTTTACAACAATGATCCCTTTCTAACACAACAACTAGTGTGCAAAGTCATAACATGTTTAGTCATTTTACAGAGATATGAGCGGTTTGAATGGAAAAGGAACAGCAAGGTTAGAGTGGGCTTACGCTGCTCTGAAGGGGGGCAACCCGGCCACCAACTGATAAACTATACAGCCTAATGCCCAGAGGTCGGAACTGGAAGTGAACAAGAGAGAAAATGAATTAATATTTTTTCTTTAAATGCATGCACAATATAAAGTCTAAATTGAATTAAAAGGCTGTTAGTTACTTTAAAAGGAGGGGTTGCTAAATAATTTTTGATGGTCTTGAAATGATATCCATTATTAAAATAAAACATACTGTACAAAAGCACAGATCGGTAAGGGAAGAGTACCTTTTACATGCTGATTTCTCAGTCAGCAGCTCAGGAGAAACATATTGCGCAGTCCCGACGAAAGAGTTTGCTCTTTCTGGAAAGAAATATCAGTTACAGTCATCAGTTTTTAAAATTAAGGCATATGTTATACATGCCATGTCTATGGTTCACTGCTGAAGGTTGGGTGGGTTGTTGAGTGTATCTATAAATAACATTGACCAGCTTATCTATGACCTACAGTGAGGTCAATGCAAGTTAACCACAACAGTGGCGTAAACACTGCCTGGAGAAGAGGGAAGTTAGTGCATAAAAAAATAGCCTTCACAGAGAGTTGCACCTTACTTTGAGCACTGTCAGAAATAAACTGTTTGGCAGTTCCAAAATCTGTAATCTGGATGTGCATCTCCTCATTCAGTAAAATATTCTCTGGTTTAAGGTCCCTAAGAGAGGAAATGGACAAAATATTAGCAGTCAAAACTGGCCAAAACAAACAAGCTAAAAACTGTCTTTCATTCCATTTCTGGAGCCAGACATTGAAATACCTGTGAATGATTCCTATTGAATGCAGATATTCAAGAGCACAGACTATTTCTGCAGCGTAGAACCTTGTGCAAGTCTCATCAAACGAGCCAATTTTGCAAATGTATCGAAGTAATTCGCCGTTCTTCGCGTAACTTAGTCCAAAATCTATTAGAACCACGTTAAGGACAATGAGAATGATACTAAAAGCTCAGCGCAGCAAAGCATTCGCACCAACACAGCAACCTATCAGAGCAACAAAAAGGATACATAATTTTTCAGGATCTTGAAATGTGAAGTATAGCTTTACAAAAAAGGGATGATCCAAAATTGACATTATGTCCCTCTCCCTTTTCACATAGTGTGTCTTGTTTTCTTTCCTGACATGACTCTTCTCCAGGATCTTAACTAAAAACAAGCAAAATATCAAAAGTTCAATTTGGTTATGAATATTCAAAAAGCAAAGTTTTGTAGTTATGTAGAGAAAATAAAACTGTTATTACTTGCATATTCCTTTCCTGTAGAAAGTTCTTTTGCTAGTACAACCTGGAATAAAAAAAAAAAAAAAAAAAAAGGAAGAGTTTAACCAAAAAAAAAGGTAAGCATACTAAAATCATAAACAATGCCTCTACCGAACAACTGAAATCTAAAATCCAAATTTTGCTCTTTCACAACTAATCGGGCCTGTTTCTCACACTTCCACAATAAAAAGATTTGAGTGGTATGGTATCTACAGCAGGACGACACTGCATTAGTAAGATAGTAAGATATAACCACGAACACCTTTTTCATGGGCTTCATTCAAAATCTGAGTGTGAGAAGCTGGCCCAATGTGTAGTGAGAGAAATGAATCAACATGGTTGGGGAAAAACACTTTGCGGTTTATCCCAATAATACGGATGAGTACCAAGATAAGCAATATAAGTAAGAATGGGCTTAATCCATGTCTGTTCCCATCGTATCCCATTATTCATATGCAAAGCTGTGCCAGTGGAAAGCAAACCGACTCACGGTTGAAAACGACCCCTCCCCGAGTATCTTGCCAAATCTGAAGTCTTCAGGACGTTTCTTGTGCTGAGGCTGCGGGCTCTGTGCTGCTGGCTCAGCGGGACCCTCCATGCTGACAGGGCAGCTGGGGTACTGCCGGACCCTCAGTTTGCAGAGAGGTGCCTGGGAGCATGGCAGGGCCACACCGGGCTGAGTGAGAGTGGCATCGTACTGGTAGGGCAGAGCAGAGAAGCGTTTCACACACACACACATAAAAACGCACACAAACACATGCACGCGCCAAAAGGAACAAGTGCGCCTGTGAGCGTTGAGGCAGCAGCTGATAAAGCAGAAGATGCTTCCGCAAGGGGCAGGGCTGGGTTTGTTTATGTGCACAGTTGGGCACAGGTGTTGCTCCAAGTCAGCCGTTTCTACTAGGTCTGTTAGGAGCAGGGGCAACCTGAACTATATTTGCAAAATAAGGGTTATTCAAAGGTTCTTTTAGTTTCACTTCAAGGCCTACGGAGTTCATAATTTATAGTTCACAGCCAGCTGTGTTTGTTTGGCAATACAATGAAAAATGCAGGTGAAAAACAAAATGAGCTCTTAATAACTTTGTCAGATCATATTGCAGTTCTCTCTGATTAGATTACATAATAGAATATCAGGAATAGTGTTTGCATATACGTTTTACAGGAAGTACCCAATTTGTAATACTTACTGAATAAAAGTTCTTACTATTACTAACAAACACATCAATAGTTCCACAATGTAAAAAAATTTTTAAAAACAGCTGTTTGCAGTTTACTTCTTTAATTTGAAACGGGAGCCATGAGGCTAAAGTTGCTTACAATCCAAAGTCGCCCAAAATATTTTTGCATTAACACACTAAAGACTTCAAATTTGGCAAGCTTCTCTGAAAGGGGTCAGGCTCAGCCATTATTCAGTTTGTTGCCTCTGACAGGGCTTGGCATTTGAGTAGTGGGATATGCTGGTCAATAATATTTTAGTCCATTTTTACTTATATATGTGTATATATTTCTACTCATTCTTACTCCTGAGATAAACTGCAGCATTAGCTTATTTATTTTATTAAAGATTTGAACAATAAATAACCACTGATAATACAGTGTTGTCCTGTGTTCATGCAGGACCACCAAATGCAAAACAATATAGATCACCATTGACTTCCAGGATTATAGCACTGTTAGCCTCATATTTCCTGTGTAAAACTAAAGCGAAAAAAACTGAACTCAAATGTCTGATTTAAATTTTTTTCCCCCCCATCCCTGGTGCTGGAGGCACACTGGAGTTTCTTCAGTGCTCCAACAGACCTGATGCAAACAATCAGTTCATTAATAATCCCTTCCTGAGCTGCTGTGGATGCGTTAAAGCAGTGAAAACGTTAAAATGTGCTTCCAGGAAAAGGGCTTTGATCTAATAATCTGGACTGCCAGGGGTGGAGAAAAGAAAGAAATAAAAAAAAAAACCAAAAAAAAAAAACACAAAAGTATACAATCAATAAAATGTAAGTGTACGTACTGTGGAAATAACATACTTAAGTGAAAGGGGATCCATGGAGTATAGAGCAATAATATAAAAATTAGTGGAGTGAGATGCAGTGGAAAAAAGGACACACACACACACACACACACACACACACACACACACACACACACACACACACACACACACACACACACACACACAGCAATTTAAAAGAAATGCCATATCCCGTTTATCAGCCAGGATTACGATCTTAACGCAATTGTTCTTCATGTTAGTTTTTAAGGTCATTTCGGAAATAACTAAATTAGCACACAGACGCTAACGTTCCCCCGTTTTTAAAAATAGTCTTACAGGCTAACGTAACATCAATGACCAGCCAAATAACTGGTATTTAACTGGTAATAATTCTGCAAAGAACATTCATCTGCACGTTCCAGTTTAGGCTTGCCTTAACTTACAAAAAGGAACATTTTCACTAATGTTTTCAAATGATACCGATTTTAGATCTACCCTTTTTAACCTTAGATTTAATCTAAATGAAGCGCGTCCCTCTGGCCTTGTGCTATGACCTCCCCTGTATAATCTTGCAGGATTTTTTTGTTTTGTTTTGTAAATGCCTTTTTTCACAGCCATAACGCATGAATAACCATAGAATGACCTGACTCTCAAAGCTTTAACCACAGCTGTTTATGCCACATTGCTTTTTAAAATCCAGATCAGCTCATTATCACTGAAGCAGGATGATTTCAGGAACCCACTTCTCAACGATACCCTCCTTTATGCTGTGTTTATGAAATAAGCTGTTCACGCCACTTTGCTGGTTGGGGGTTTTTTTTTTTTTTTCCTTCTCTAAACCACAGACTGGTGCTTAGCAGATTATGTAGTTCATCACAATAATAATGATTTCGCTGTGATTATTAGACTTTGTCAGCACAGATCATGGAGTCCTTTTTAATTGTCCTTTTTAATCTAATAGTCATATCGCCCACCGCTACCTCCACATACTCAGTCTCACAGTGACAAGTACAGATACAGCAAGCTAAATGTGTTTTTGCTTCACACTGAATACATTTAGGTTTGAGATTAAAAGATAAATCTGAGATATCAGATTTTCGTCTCTTTTTCCCCCAGCATCTGCATATGCTAAATAACACTGAATAGGGCACATTTTATCTGACCATCCAGTTGTTAAAAAGACCGCTGGCACAGCAGAGGCAAACTGGCGTTTTTGTTCCACAGGTGAGTTCTGTTAGACTGACTGTTTAAACCATCAACAGCTACGGAATCAACTTTCAGATGATGCTTTGGACTGCATTTGTTGTTAAAAAGGGAAAACCAACAACCAAAGCACTCATTTTGCAAGCCAAGCTGAGAACATTACCAACATTTCCCAAACATTGGCCATAGCCAGTCCAACTATCAGGAACATCCTGAAAAAGAAGGAAAGCACTGTGGAACTGAAAAGCGGACATTAAACAGTCGGTTAGGAAAAACAACAACAGCCGATGACCGTCAAATTTTAAGAGCGGAAAGCAAAACTCCAAAAGCATTGTGGCGGTATCACAATCCACTGCTCAAATTACACCAAACATCAGAGACGCCACCCATCAAACCGCCCATCAGCAGTAACAAAACGGAAAACCAGAATGAAATTTAGGAAAATTAAGACACAAGATCCTGGAAAAAAGTTTTACGCACTGATGAGACAATTAATTTACTTGAACGTTCTGTTCCAATACTCAGCTCACTTTAGAAACAAGGTGGTTAAATACAAGAAGTGCTATGCTGTCACAGATAGCCTTTTGGCCCTGTTCTCTACATAAAGTTAAAAAAAAAAAAAAAAAAAAAAAAAAAAAAAAAGGCAATTTTGAGCATTTTCATTTTATGATGACAATAATGTATAAAAAATGAATAGAACGACTGGCGGGGGTGGACAAAGACTTTACTCCAAATGTAAAAACATATGCTCTTATAAAGGACAAATCTTACAAAATAATACTTTCCAACCAACCCTGTCACAAGTTAAGATAACATATGAAGAGAAACTTGTAAAGTCAGAAAATAAAGCCCTTAGGTAAATATGGGCAGAGCAAAAGAGGACTGATGAGAAGAGGCGAGGTAGCATGTGACACCTCTGTTCCATTCACAAAGAAGCATCAATAAAATGCAAGCTTGACCCTTTAAACAAGGACTTCTCGCAGGGGAAGAAAACTAAAATACAAGCTTAAAAAAAGAGCTTTGACCTGATGGCCATGCAAATTAAGGAAGCACCACTTCCCTGCTTTCAGCCAATCAGTTAACAGTTGTTTGTGAGTGCAGCAAAACAAGTCGCGTTCTGAGAGGGTTCTGTTATTAGTGTGACAGGCTGGTACTTTCCAGACACCTGCCACAGTGAGCACCAATCTATAACAATAACTTGTCAAACACACTCAACCACAGAAACCAAAGGGGCTTTTCCCAGCCCAACCTGTACCTCCCAGACACAGAACGGCTTCTTGCAGAAAAGGAGCGACTGTATACAGAATGGATTCAGGGTCAATGGCAAGACAATCTGTGTTTTTTCACAACTTCACTCCCATATTTAGCTCGGCATCTAGAAGTCAGCGAAACCAAGAGTAACCCTTTGAAAAACATTTGAAGCAATGGTGGATGATGCTCCAAATAAGTAGCATTGAGGCATTTTCACAAAATGAAAAAGTTTGCTGCCCCTGGTTAAATTACATGTTTGGTTGGGGCTTTTAAGCAAAAATATACACACCCTCTAGAAAAAAAAAAAAAAAGACTGCACAGTTTCCATATTTGAAATACATTTATGAAAAAAAAAAAAACCCACAATATTCAGAAAGTGGTACCCACCCTGAACATATAAAACACACATAGCGTAAAGAACCAAGATAAGCGGCACTCCCTGCAGATTTCCGATTCACGGTAAGAGCCACTTCAAAATAAGTAAAATGCAGCAGATGAGCTTAATTTTTCATTGAATACATAAAACATAAAAGGCAATACGAGCAGAAAGAGCTTATTACCTGTTAAAATTATTGTCAGTTGTGATTATGTAGTTATGATAAGCAGATTTTTTTATTTTTTAGGCTAGGGATGAGCAATTTTATTTACTAAATATTATATCTATAAAAATGTTATATATTAAAATGATATCAATGCTGTAAAAGTCCTCTGAAATGTACTTTTCTGACCATACCACGAATGTTTTCAGCACTTAAACGTTGAAAGTTTTATCATAAAAGAGTACATCGTTATGCCTACTTAATTGGAATAAGCACAAAATGTGCTGAATCGTAAAATGAAATCTTGTACCATAAATTTTTTAAAACAAAATGAATCATTTTGCGTGGCAGTAGTTAATTTTGTCACAATAATTTTTTTGATGCCTTGAAATAACATTTTGCCACTCTTCATTTCACTGCCAATGGTGTGTGCAGGATTTTGGCTCATGCTAAAGTTTATAGATTACCGTCCCTGAAAGCAACTAATTTCATTTCATTTTTAAAATGATTAAAAAAAAATTTTTTTAAATCAGGGATCCCTGGGCAAGAAATCACAGACCTCACTTTGAGAACAGTGGCTCTAGACGATTGTGGCAGCCTCTCTGACTATAATGTTCACAATTTTGCCATCTTATTATGACTGCATGAAGATTTCACTTTAACGCTAATGCAGTTACACCAAGTTGCAGTTTCGACTTTTCTATGTTTTTGTGTCAACATCAACAGTTTCAGGTTCATCTTCCCACAATTCCCAGACTGATGCATACTCGGCTCTAAGAAAGACTGTTCACAATTTACACATAAAACTACTTTTAAATAGTCTTTTTTTAAACACAGCAAGTCCAACTATGTTTAACAAATGTAAAGTATGAAGGACTACTTTGCAGGTGAATGATCACAACGCAGTTCCTCGCAGAGACATTCTATAAAAGCGAGTTTCATTCATAACTGTGGGATGCCTTGATTACATGCATCAGTATATGTTTACTTGTCTGGTCTTAATGACTATTTTTACAAACTTTGTTGTCTGTTTCCCCTTTACTGGCCTAGGATTAGTTTGATTAATTTGATGGGATTTCATTAAACATTTTGAAAACTAGAAATCAACAACTTTACTAAAGTTTTTTTTTTTTTTAGTTATGATGTAGTAACGTCAAAGAAATTTTTGTGGTTTAAGGTCATTCCTTTCTGTATAAATTAGATGCTTCTATATAAGTATGTCTTTCTCTAAAAATCAGTGCTGCTAAAAATGAATGAAATATTCAAGAGACACAAAACGTAACCACAATCCCAGAGAAAAACAGCTAACAGAATACTGCACTTCTGGGGTTAGTTCATTCAAATCATAAAGGCCCAGGACTATGAATGAACCAGTTAAATCAAGATGATGGAATGATGAAACAGTAACACACTGGGTCATATTGTATTAACGTACCATCTCCATGTTACCTGGTGAGTAGTATGTTAGTTCTGAGCTGAGATTTTAGCTTTAGGCTAGCGTAATAGAACAGATTTCTCTCTCACAAAGCATGTTCATCAAATTCAGAGTATGTGACTGAGATTTAGCTTCACAAAACCCAACTATTGAAACTGCAGTTCATTTTTTATGGCTGTTAATGACTGTCAGCAGGTTTATGTGCTTAAAACTACAGTACTGTGCAAAAGTTTTAGGCAGGTGTGGAAAAATGCTGTAAACAAAGAATGCTTTCAGAAATATAAATAATGATTATATATTTTTAACAATTTACAAAATGCAAAGTGAGCGAACAAAAGAAAAATCTAAATCAGATCAATATTTGGTGTTACTACCTTTTGCCTTCAAACCAGCATCAGTTGTTCTAGGTACACTTGCACAAAGTCAGGGATTTTGTAGGATTATAGTCGGTGTATGATCAACCAGTTTTACCAAACAGGTGCTGATGATCATCAACGTCACATGTAGGTTGAAACACAGTCATGTTTGGAACAACCGACCAGCCGAGTTCCTTCAGAAACTGTGTGCAAGTGTACCTAGAAGAACTGATGCTGTTTTGAAGGCAAACGGTGGTCACACCAAATATTGATTTGATTTAGATTTCTCTTTTGTTCGTTCACTGCATTTTGTTGATTGATGAAAATAAATGATTAACGCTTCCATTTTTGAAAGCATTTTGTTAACAGCATTTTTTCACACCTGCCTAAAACTTTTGCACAGTACAGTATGAGTAATCCTAGTACACATTAAAGCATGAAGTTTGACAGAGCGAAACATCAAGTTAAATATAAAATGTTACATAAATAGGCAAATAAAGTATTTCTAATGATAGAATAACTATTAAAGATTATCTTCCTCAAATTTAATGAAGAGCAATAGCATTATAGTCATGTGAAAAAATTAGATTAAATATTCAGTTCCTCATTAAGAAATGTTCACATATCAATGTCTAAACTTTTTTTATTATTACTTATTTATCTCTGGAAAAGACCAGTATTTAATTGCAGGTAAACAACAAAGATTAACCTTGATTTATTCAATAAACAAAAGATTGCAGCAAAATGTGTCTAACAGAGGAAAAAGTTAGGACACCCTACCCCCCAATAGCTATTGTTTCCCCCCCTTTGGTTGAAATGACTGCAGTGAGATGTTTCTTGTAGCATCTACCAGTCTCTGACATCGGTCTGAGGAAAGTTTGATCCACTCCTCAATGTAGAATTCTTTAAGCTGTGAGATGTTTGAGGGGTTTCTTGCATGTACAGCCCGTTTCAAGTCACTCCACAGCATCTCAATGGGATTAAGATCTGGGCTGTTTCAGTTCTGTTTCAGCTTTAATGTTCTTACAGATGGTCTCATGTTCCTCAAACACCCTCTGATACATGGAAGAATTCATGGTGGATTCTAGGATTCTATGATGGTGAGCTGGCCAGGTCTGCAGAAAAGCGTCTCCAAACCATGACACTTCCACCTCCATGCTTCACAGCTGGTATGAGGTTCTTTTCCTGGAATACCATATTTGATTCACGCCAGACCTGCCTGTCCTCTGGTGTCCAAATAATTCAATTTTAAGCACATCTGTCCAAAGAACATTATTCCAGAAGTCCTGGTCTTTGTCTACGTTCTCTCGGACAAACTTCAGTCTGGCCTTGATGTTTCTCTTAGAGAGCAAAGGTTTCTCCTTGCACACCTTCATGCAGGTTAAAGTTGTGCAGATTCTTTCTGATTGCAGAGGCAATTTCACATAAACAGTAGCAAGAGCCTGCTGTAGATCCCATGATGACATTTTAGGGTTTTTGTTCTTTAAGCATCTTGCGGTTTGTTATCGGGGTGAACTCACTTGGACGGCCAGACCTGGATAGGTTGGCAGTTGCTTTAGAAGTCCTCCACTTGATTTCCCGGACAGTGGAATGGCTGATTGCAAATTCTTTTGATTTTGAAAAGTCTTTTCTTTTTCTTTTTCTTTTTCAGATTTATTATTACTTGAATTTCCCAGTATTGTTAAATACCCATACCCAGATTAAATACCCATAAATCCAAGAATGTTACAAAAGCACACAGGCTTTCCTAGGGTGTCCTAATCTTTTCACACGACTGTACATGAGAACGTGTCCCCAGTCCACAGTCTATAGTGTTGCAAAAAACAAGTTTATTGTCTTGCTATTAAATTTAAAAGAAAAACTTGCTTTTTCATATTTCCACTTACTCAGAATTATAATTTAGCCACATCCATTCACAAGGAAGATAAAACATATGTTTGAGGGCTGCTTTTTGGATGAAGTGTAATAAAGGACAGTTATTTACATGTTTAAGTCTTTAAAGCATAGTAATAAAAAAAAAGAAAAAAAAAAAGTTTATTGCGTTAGTAGACCGATAGGCTGGAAAATGGTTGGGTTGAAATGGATTATGGCAGTCTTTGGTAAATAAAAGCACAAATAAATAAAAACCAGACATGAAAAATGTAGGACAAGGACTCTTTTAACCTGGCCTGAAGCAGGTAAAGTGCTCAGAAAAAGTTGCCACAAAAAGTGATGATCCATGGAAAACATTTACTATAAAACTGGTTTGGTGTTTCTACGCTGCTAGGAAACTGATTTGAAGGAATTGCTTAAAAATCTGAGCCTTTCTGGATCCTCAAATATTGCACTTTCATAATGTATGATGCAATAAATCAGGTACTGCTTATTTTTGCTGTCTTCAAATATGTACTTAATCGAGACAATACACTGGAAAGATTCTGTTAGACACTGTGCTGTTGTGGTGCTCCAGGACTGCAGTGTGGGATCCCTGTTCAATATGAAGTGTTCTTGTTGCTGTTCTCACTACTACCTTTAAGGGGATTTCCCTTGAAGACCACAACACCATAGATGGGAGTTCATTTCTGAGGGGAGCAAAGCTGACACTGACCTGCCTCACCCTAAGTTTTTTCCCCTCCAGCAGAGTGTTTTCTGGTGCAGACACCAGATAGTTCCACCCAAACACTCAACTATTCACAAAAAACGAGAGTTTTTAAACTTGGTCCTTACTCACATTACACAGATAAAACATTACCAGACTGGAAAGAGAGAAAAAAGAGGTTACATGTTGAGTAAGTGGGCTCCACCTAGATGTTAGCAATAGATCTGATCACATTTTTAACCTATAATTTAAAAGAGGCATAAAATGAATGATTTAATGTAAAAATAATTGAAATAATTTTAATTCAACTGAATGTTTGTGCTGAAAAAAAAGTAGTAGTAAATTATATTGCTCCTCATTGATGCAGTTATTATCCAGGTTTATAGGGACAGGCCTAACTTTATTCATCCATCCAACCACTCGTCCATCTTAAATTCACTTAAATTAACCTTTTAAATAATGTATCATAATTATATATAATTATTATCAAAGGATTTTTCAATTGCCATTTCATGAAAAATGTTATTATCTTTAATAGAAAGGTGGTTTGATTTGGCAAACATACACACTTTCAAATATATATATATATTTTGAATGATGTTTGCACTTTTTTATGCTACAAGAAAGACTTTTGATACTGAAACTGTGTTGCTATTACTCTACGGAGTAATGGATTGAATAATACGGCAGTGGTCCTCCCCTAGACCCTATGGTCTCCAACAGGAGCCCGTATCTCCAGTCGTCCCTCTTGTTTGGTATTCCCCACCTCACACCCACTCTCTAAACCTGGCAATTAACAGGTGAGTTAAAACAGGTGCATATAAACAGGGAAATCACCAAACTGCCCAAGAATACAACTGAAGTGAAAGTGACTATTTCTCATCATGAACCGCAGCACAGCACACCGTGCACAACAAAATGCAGCCTCTGCTTTTCACCCATACTCAGTGCAGCAGAGGGCAGCTTTTTAAAGCGCCCGGAGAGCAGTGACGGGGTCGTTACCTCACTCAAGGGTACCTCAGGGCAACATACTGGTCCGGGATTCAAACCCATGACCTTCTGATCCTGAGGCCTCGTCCCTAATCACTAGGCCACCGTTGCGTGGCTTAGCACTAACAGACAGGCGTGTGGACCCTGTGAGCGTTCTGTAACGACAGACAAAGGCTTAACGAAACCAAGTGAGTTCACCTAAAGCAAGTGGCCTCAACTGGAAGCCTTTGCCCGACTCAGGTTGTTAGATCAACCCTAAAATACACTAAACCAGGCAAAGAACAGGCTTATCTTCATAAGAGTTCATTCAGGTGTGCTTAAGCACAAGCACAGCAGTTCTCATCCTTGGCCCGGGAATACTAACCCACTGCACACGTTGAGCTTTCCCTGCTCCAACACCCAGTCGGATGACATGTTTATTACCTCATCAGCTGGTCAAAGATGGTAAAGGGCAGGAAGACCGGGAAACATGTTTGGCAGGTGGCAACTCAGGACTAACACCAGCTCGGATAGGAAGCCATGACAATCTGGGAGTCTGCCTTGAACGCAAAGCCTGCTGAATGGAAAAAAGCAAGAACCTGGAGTGAGTGGCCCCAACTGCAGGGTGGGCGTCCAGCCCAGTCTGGTCACTTTTACCTCTTTTTGCCAGGATTAGTGAGTGTGTAGGAGGAGGCCAATGATCTGGACATCAAGCCTCCAGGACCCAAGCTGGGCCTGCTGAGCTGAAGAGGAAGAGAAGTGCGTGCTGCTTCAGGAGCCAAGTCAGTGCCCACATCGTTCCCAGCAGCAGTGCTGCCTAAACCGCCCTGCTCGAGCAAACACACGCAGAGACGCGCGGGTGTGCTTCGGGCTCTGACATTACAGTGCCCTGCTAGCCTGCTAGCCTGCTAGCTTCCCAGCATGGTGTCAACAGCTGTTCACAAGCACTTTGTGGAGAATATCCAGCTTAAAAGTGGATGTCAGCGCGGGCTTTTCGTTCGGTAACACCACAGGAACAAAAGAGCGAAAGTTTGAGCCCCTGCGCGCAGTTTTTGGTGTGTTTTCCAGGAAGGCTAAAAGGTGTGTGTGGCCGCTAAACACTCAGCTGATTAGCTTCTGGCGCTAATCGCCCCTGCGCTGAGCGGAGAGCCCGGACAGAGCAGCCACGCTCAGCACTCGTGCTCTTTTTGCTGGCGCAGAGGTTGAGGTTCATTTTACTCACTATTTGACTGCTGGTCTTTGCCATGGGAGTTTAGTTTGGCAGATGTGTTAGCACTGAGCTCTGGCTCATGGCCGCCTCGCCGCCCTCGTCCCCCGCCGTGTGACGTCACTGCACAACAACAACAACAACACGGAGCCTGAAAACGGGCTAAAACTTTTATTCCTAGCTTAGCATAACTTCCATGCATTTAAAAAAACGACAATCCCTACAGTCACAACAGCGAGAGAATCCCGAGCATTCATCCCAGTCAGGAAAACGCTTTTAGAGAAATTTCAAGCAACAAAAAAAACATTTATTCTTGGTTTTGGATTAAGCCGCTCTCTGATCAGCCATTGCTCTATAAAGATTAAAGCTGTGCTACTGTGTTGTACATATATATATGTACAATTGTACATATATATGTACAATATGTATATATATTTTCACACACAGGAAAAAGAAAGGGAGGAAGCAGAAAGGTTTATATTGTTTACACACAAGCCCTGGAGGAGTGTGGTTCCAGGTTTAACCACCAGAGGGCAGCAAAGCACTGATTAAAAAGTGATTGTACACTAAAAAGGTATAACGCAGTTACAGCATATGGGATTGAATGCTCAGCCTTCTGAAAAAAGAAAGTATTAAAATATATTAAATATTACAAATATACTGGATATTTAAGGCCAAAGCACTGTTTCAGAGACACCTTTGAACTTTATGCTCATTCTTCCATAGACAGCTGCAGATTGTCAAGACTCAGTGGAACCACTTCTGCTGAGCTCTCCTGCATTTGGAAATGTAATTCTTCTAAAGTGTGACCCTCTGACCCCGGTTCAGGGTTAGAAGGCCCTGGGATAACTGTGGGAATGAGGCCGGTGGAGGTGTTAGTCAGTGTGCAGTAACTTTGGGTAAAACATGCAGACTTGGGGAGAACCGTTGGGATTTCAGTGGGCTCCAGGTCTTCATGAATGAGCTCCAAGTCTTTCATGCTTGGAAAACCCTCGAAAGCAATGGGTTCAAATGTGGTCAAGCAAAGCATGGGCTCCTCCACTCCAGACAGTTCAGTCTGGAAGTCGAGATCTTGACTAGAGTTAGCAGCAAGACTGTGTGTGTTGGCCGTTTGTAAAGGGACCCAGACTTCTGCCATGGAGCTGATGTAGGGGGTGTGATATTGGGCTGAGGAATACATGCTGGAGAGCTTTTCCTGGTCCTGCTCTATGGCTGCAATCTCTGCGATCACATCAATCGTTGAAGTTTCCTCATTGTAGGAATGTTGTTCTTGGCCTTTGGACACCCAGGCCTGTGAAGCAAAAAAAAAAAAATAATAGAAGAGTATTTAATGTGTACAACATGAGCCAAGCGTACAAATGTTTGTAGGCATCTATTCATCTGAAGTTTCTTCTGAAATCAAGGGGGTTATTAGTTCCTATTTCTGCTGTCTCTGCTCTTCTAGGAAAGCTTTACACAAGATGGTAGAAACAATGGTTTGAGATTAGGATTGAACACTCAGTTCAGTTACTGATGTTGGACGACTAGACTCACAGACTTCAACTCCCAAACTCCCTCCCGAATGGATGTGCAACTGTTCCTGAGTGTTGCATTCTGCTCGCCAGGATTTTTTAGGAAGATTATACAATCTGAGTTTGCAACTAATCTGTTTGAGCAATGGGTGCACCTTTAAATGTTGAATTCATTACGCAGGAATGGATACTTCTGTAAATGCATAACATCCATACTGACATTAACATTTAAAGATAGTTATCCTACCTTGAAATTGCCCTGGTGGTTCTGATAAAGTGACTGGAAGAAGGGTGATGGTGTTGCAACCCAAACAATCTCCTTAATCTTCGTTCTGTGTTGACAACAAAGAATGGCGATACGCGTTTGAGTGGGGCAAAGCTATGTATCGGTGATCTCATGCACGTTTTGTAGTTACCTAGCAACTGGGTATAACAGTAGAAAAGTTATTGCTACTGCCATACAAATTGGGACAATCACCAGGACTGTGGAATGCAGCAGCGTAGGAGAGGTCACTGTAGAAAAAAAGAAACAAGGGCTAAATTTCCATTTCTACAGGTGAACCTCATCTGAACTCTTGAACTGAAAAAATTGAATTTACACATTTCCTCTTTACCCCACCAAAAATAAATGTGCCACAGAGAGCCACGGAACAGCCATGATGTTTAGATTCTTAAGGGAACTTTAGATATTATGCACAGAAAACTGTAAGCATCTGATTTGTGAAGGATACGAAGGTCATGTTAAGTTACTTTTGAGCTTACATGATATGAATATTATTCTTTAAAGGGTTCTGGGGGGAAATGTAATTGTAGGAACTTTGCCTTAGGTTAAAGTTCTTCAAAATTTAAAAAGCTTCTCCACTTTCCCAAATCTCCTGAAGAACCATCAGCTGAAATGTCCTTTAAGGTTCTTCTGTGGCATCATGCCAAAGAACTGCCTGACAGTGCAGCAGGTCCAAGAAGATATGTTTGGTGTCTAAAATGTCTTTCTTTGCACTGCATGGTTAATGTAGTAGAGGATTTGAGTGGACATAGACTTCCATTACTTACTAGCTACATTAGCCTTGTTGCTCCAGTGCAAATCATAAGTAGTGAACTAGTAGTGAGTAGTAAACAGGTCAGGTCTGTTTTTTTTTTTGTTTTTTTTTTACATATACTGCATTTTTCTTACAGCTGTCATTGTCATCAGCAAGGCAAAGGTTACAGAGGCAAGGGAAAATCCCTAAAGCTGGAGGAAGCATTCCTGGGTCCAAGAGTCAGAAATGGAACCCATCCAACCCAAGGAAGATGCTGGATAACAAACCAGAATGCAGGATATTACAACTACTTTCAACACCAAACCTGCCATGGATGATTACGCCTGAGGCAAAGGTAGGCCCTAGGAACATCTGATGTGAACTACACTACTTACATTCATCATACACCCAATTCATTCATAAGATTCTTCTCAAGCCTAATTTTAAACTACATAAAACAATCAAAATGACATTATTGCATTATTGCACTGTTAAATTGTTAAAATGATTAGCTATTATGTCAGTACATCCCTGACTTTACCTGTGTGATTAGTTCTCTGATTAGTTCTCCATCTGATGGGTGTACTCCAGTAACCCTTTGTCCCCCTGTATGACTTCGAAGAAATTTCACTGCATACCATTGCAATGTATTCAGTATCTGGTTCCAACTGGTGTTCTGGAATACTGATCATTTTCTCACGAGGATGTAGCTGAGCTTCCTTAAAAGGGTTAAGAAGGTCAGTTTCATTTTAATACAGCTGAATTTCTCAGTGGGTATAAAGAGAAGAAGGTGATTTTTACTGAGACTTACTTTGGTAGGTTCTCCCTCTTTGCGGTATAAAAATACGTACTCAAAAGGCAGTACCTCGGAATACTCGTGATCCTCATAGCCATTGTTCCACATAAAGACATAGTGTCCACCAGTTATATTCAAGGTAATGTTATTAGGTGCAACTGGTTTTACTGGGAATGGAATTCATCAAGGCAATAAAGATGAGTACAAATGAATCATGTTAATGTAAATAAAAATGTCAAATTTCATCAAAAGTTGTATGTAATGCCATCACAGATTTTTCAAAGCTTTTGTATTATTTACTATTTGACACTTACTGTGTTTTGAAGGACGAAACCCGGAATTCATCAATGAACAATTAGAGGGGTTCTTGTCATTACAAAGAGATATGTGAAAAGAAACAAAATCAGTAAATGTGATTAAATATGAAAAGTTGGTTGCTGTGAATGTGCAACTGTATCCCTCCTTCCCTTGTATTAGCAAGCATTTATAGACCCTGTATGTGGGGGAAAAAAGGTACTGTTTTAATTACAGCCTCAAAAAAACGTTTATGGTTGGACATATTGTATTTGTGAATTATTACCATGGATCTTTCAGTTTGGATTTAAATTGCAGCCAGTATGAATTTTCGTTATTCGTTTTTGGAATGGCTGTGGACTTCAAAAAGCAATTGATGGTGAGGTAGTAATCAGTCTCACAGGTGAGGTTCTCCTGAGCTGAAACATCAAACAGGAAAAGTTAAGTGGCTCTAACTCAACCAATCACAAGCAAAGACTGAACTGTATAATAGCAAATACTTCCGTTACAGTTATTCTGTGTTTTTAGCATTATTCTGTGTATATATATATATATATATATATATATACATACATACAGTACTGTGCAAAGGTTTTAGCCAGGTGTGAAAAAATGCTGTAAACGAAGAATGTGTTCAGAAATATAAATAATGATTGTTTATTTTTATCAATTTACAAAATGCAAAGGGAGCGAACAAAAGAAAAATCTAAATCAAATCAATATTTGGTGTTACTACCCTTTGCCTTCAAACCAGCATCAGCTCTTCTAGGTACACTTGCACACAGTCAGGGATTTTGTAGGATTATAGTCGGTGTATCATCAACCAGTTTTACCAAACAGGTGCTGATGATCATCAATGTCACACGGAGGTTGAAACACAGTCATGTTTGGAACAACCGACCAGCCGAGCTCCTTCAAAAACTGTGTGCAAGTGTACCTAGAAGAACTGATGCTGTTTTGAAGGCAAAGGGTGGTCACACCAAATATTGATTATACATTAAATAAATGATTAACACTTCCATTTTAGAAAGCATTCTTTGTTTACAGCATTTTTTCACACCTGCCTAAAACTTTTGCACAGGACTGTATATGCAATTATTTTGCAAACTATATGCCATATGCAAACAATGCAAATAGAAACAAATCATTTTTAACATTTGGTCTGTTACACCATTGACTCTTGATTCTTGGTTTCAGAGCATACCCACAACCACTTCCTTAACACCTCCTTAACAAACTCTTTCAGTACAGTTTTATTTACAGTTAAAAAAATGGCACTGTGACATGTTACCTTGTGAATGAGCTTCAGGAAATGGAATAATGGTCAGAAGTGTACAAAGGATTCCAAATAGTGGCATCATTGGCAGATCCCACGGTCCAGAGTAAGTTAATCTGCACAAAAGACAAAGGAAAACACTTGGGGACTGTCACGAGACTGTCACGAGTCCTGAATTACATTCGGTTTCAGTTGGAAGTATCCATTCAGACTGCCCTGTATTCTAGGACTAGGTTTTATTCCCTGCCCAGGGAACCCTTAAAAGATCTCCAACTGTGATAAAATTCTCAAAAAAATCAAAAATAAAAATAAAAAAACAGCATTAGGCATTCAAGAAGATCAAGATCCAAAATTAGCGAATGCTCTTCCTTTTATTACTTTTCTGTGATTTAAAGCAGCAATCACAGTTCACAGTGATCAACTGGAAATGACGAACTGGCAGCAGTAAATGTTTATTACGGATCCAAGCATCTTAATCACAGCAGTAGAAAAAAAAGAATCAAAAAAGCAGCTATACATTTATTTATTATTATTTTTTGTCAGATCAACTTGGCTGAGCTTTGCCTAAAATAATCTAGAGAGGTTCATGGCAGAACATGGCAAGTAACAAATGACACAGGCCAGCGTAACAGTTTCAGTGTAAAGCATAACAGAGGACAAAAATATAATTATATATTACCTTGTGTGGTAAATCTTTGGCAAGTGAATGAGAGCTATGCATGCTCTAATCGAGTCTGCCTTTATATACTCAGCAGTTCCTGTTTTTGTCTAAACCTCTACACTATCTAACATCTATGATCAGTTAATGAAGCTGGCATCTCACTCTGGTGATCATGCTCACACTGACGAAAACAGGGTATTTAGTCATACTGTTCTTTCCCCATTAAAGATCAGAAAGTGTGATTCACAGGCTGCACTTCTGAAATAATGAATTACTACGAGATATATGCCACGCTGTGGCATATGGTACCTATGTGTAGCATGTGTCACACATGTTCCCCTTCATATAAAGAACCACACTTGCTGTTCTACCTGAACTTGGCAACAGAGGCACTGACTTTTAATGCATCTACTAGCTGAAATTAAAAAAACACACATTTTATATATATATATATATATATATATATATATATATATATATATATATATATATATATAAAATAAAAACATGCTCTCCATTATTATTATAATTACACCATAGTGGTAAAAGGCAAAAAGGAAACCAAGGATCACAGCTGGGAGAGACTTATAATTGATATCCAATCCATTAAAACAAGGGAAGAAATATTTATATTATAAAATAAACCATTTTTCATTATTTCCAGAAAAAAAAAAAATATATAAAATCTAATGGCTAGTAAAATGTGTTGTATGAGGGTGCAAGCTATCAAACAACAATGTCAAATAACCCATGACTTTTACAACAAATATCTTACAAAATGATTGTTCTTTCCATGTCTTTAAGACCTGAATTTTTTAACTNTATATATATATATATATATATATATATATATATATATATATATATAAACTGTTGTATATTAAAGTGTCAGGTAAATTTGTACCACCATTCGTTTCATTGATTTCAGGGCGTAATTTATTATTATGCAATTTATGATGAATTCACAATCTGAAAGAGTGCAAATCACAATAAAATGATCAAATCACATGCATTCTAGTTTAAAGCTTATAACTGCTTTCGTCGAAAAGTTATGGTCAATTATTATGAGCTATATGATTACATTTACAGTGGCTAAAGATAAAGTCGGGATAAGTCCTAAAATAACAGATTTTATATGTTGCCTTTAGATGATACACCAGACAACCTGGGAGTCTGGCACACTGCACAATGATATTGAGGTCATATTGGTACCAGTAGATATTTGGCGGAAAAACACACTGGTATTGGACAGATGCTCAGATCTGACTGGTATTTAAACTGATATTCAATAATGCATTTTTCGTGCTCTAGTAGAGCAGAATTCTATAGTGATGCTGGAATACTGGCCTAAAATTCTTTGCTTTTACTCATTTTACTCATTTTATATTATGCACGCGAGTTATATTACTTATATTTAAGGTGATTCCAGTTTTTGTTTTTCTGATTTTGTTTTATGTCTCGCCATGAGCAGATATTGGCATCGGGCCACAAATCCAACATTGCCGTGTCCGTATATATATCAGACGTTAAGCCAGAAAAAAGTAGATATTCTGGTCTTCTTGGCCTAAATAACAGACCTGGACCTTAGTTTTTAGGAGAGAGTTACAACTTAAATCGTATTCTCGATACAGGTTAGAGAAATCTCAGTTGTAGTATCAATGTGTCCAATGCTGTCTTAACTTTTAAAATCGATCCTCCTCAGGACAGCTGTCTATAAGCAAGGGTGGTACAAGGAAGTTAAAAAAAAAAAAAGGTTCACTGAATAAGACCCTGACTGTAATAAGTGCTGCAGCTATGGCATAAAATAGTTGCTGTATACATTGAGAATGAGAAAGGCCAAAGATGAGAAAGGCTAGTATCTGAGCTGAGCTCAGCAACTCTGTTTGTGTGCAGAAAAGATCTGATATGACATTGCAGTACCATTATCAGATTAAAGCCTCTTGAGGATGCCTGAACTGGCTTATCTCCTTGAGTTAACACATGCTCATCAGATCCCTGTCAGTTCTGTTTAGCCCACTAAAACCTGATCGCAAGCACAAAGCTGTGGGAGTTTTTGGACTGAACATCTGCACATTGTGTTTTTCTGTCCCCCTGCACTTTTTACTCTGCCGCAAATCTAGAAAGTGCATTCGCTTTTAAGAGCTCTGAAATACCTATTACCTCTTAGAGATATCATATCAAAAAACAAATAACATTCATCACAGAGTGATATCATAACCTGTCACACTTCCTCAAGATTTACACAGAAGCATATCTGTGTATTGTTGCTGCATCACAGGGCTGCCAATAGATCACATACTGAGCTTGAACTGTTGTGGCAGCGGTCATGCAGAGTTAAACGTGTAACAAAATCAGGCTGATTCAGCTACTCGTTTCGGTTCATCTCAATACCCACTACATGATGGGCATTGAGATTAGAGTCAAAAAAGCAATCCCTTGTTGAGTTCAGAGACTCTACTGCTCACTGTTGCTTCTGTCCTCTGACATGGGTATGAAGGCCACCCACTGCTTGACATAGTTTGAATGGCCACCTGCCCCTATCAAAGCGGCGTCCATTTGCTCGTGTCCATCACATTCAGAGTTCATTGGGCTTGAGCAGTCCGATTCTAGGAAGCCACTGTCAATGGTGTCCAAGTCCAGGCCCATCTGAGGATATCCATCATCCGAATGCTCATTAGAACTGTATGAGTCCAGAGAGATTTCCTCAATGTGGTCCATGTCATTGGCCTGCCAATCATCCGAACCTTGCTCCTCCAAGCCAGCCAATCCCAAGACATCATCCTCATCAGAAACCCCAAGTGCCCTTTGACCAGCTCCATGGAACCCAGTGTCTGTTCTGTTCACGCCACTTCCTTCATTCAAGTCCAGCATGGTGCCCTCTTGTCCAGACACCGTAACAGTGTCCATGGAAATGTGGCCCAGACTGCTGCTGCCAAGGAAGTAGCGCTTCGAGGAATTGGGGTTGACCAGGCTAAGCAGGCTCCAGTTCCCCAGGCTGCTACCCCCACTGCATGGCTCCTGGACAAGTTCCCTCTGCAGAGGCAGAGCAGCCAGCTGCTTCTCGCTGAGAACTTGCAGAGGAACGCTCTTCTCCAGAATGTCAAAACTGTTGAAAGTAAGCACAGGCCCGACCCATTTCTGCAACAACAGAGGAAACATCTTTGAAAGGACTGTATAATTTGGACCAAATACTGCTCCCACCACTGGTCCCTCTGTGCTGGAAATAGCTGCCCCTGCTGCATGTTGTGTATGGGTTAATGCAGAGAGTGCATTTTGATGCAGTTCACTGTGTGCTGTTCTGTGTTTTATAATGACAAATTGTCACTTTCACTTTACTTATAGATTTATTGTTAATCATGTGACATTACTGATGAACCCTTATTGAATACATGACTTAAGAACTGCCTTCATTATTTAGAAAAAAAGTGGGTTATTTGTTGTATTACATGAAAACCTGTTTCATTAATTATAGTACTCATAAAAACAGTGATTTTTGACTGCACGAGGTGTTAAAGCCTAGTTTTTAGAAAACACGACAGTTATGGGGCTCATTAACAGATCACTGTTTTCTCTCTTATTTGCTTTCATAGGCTATTATTTTAACAATTTATAATGCAGCCTTGGTTTATAATCACTCATCTGACTGAAGAGGACTATGCTTTTACTTGATTCAATATGAATTGTCTCACTGTTAGATATTTAATAGCTGTGCAAATGGATCAGTTAGTTTTGCAAAACAAAATGTGTACAGTACTGTGCAAAAGTTTTAGGCAGGTATGAAAAAATGCTGTAAACAAAGAATGCTTTCAGAAATATAAATAATGATTGTTTATTTTTATCAATTTACAAAATGCAAAGTGAGCAAACAAAAGAAAAATCTAAATCAAATCAATATTTGGTGTTACTACCAGCATCAAACCAGCATCAATTCTTGCACAAAGTCAGGGATTCTGTAGGATTATAGTTGGTGTATGATCAACCAATTTTACCAAACAGGTGCTGATGATCATCAATGTCACACATAGGCTGAAACACAGTCATGTTTGGAACAACCTACCAGCCGAGTTCCTTCAAAAACTGTGTGCAAGTGTACCTAGAAGAACTGATGCTGTTTTGAAGGCAAAGGGTGGTCACACCAAATATTGATTTGATTTAGATTTCTCTTTTGTTCATTCACTGCATTTTGTTGATTGATGAAAATAAATGATTAACACTTCCATTTTTGAAAGCATTCTTTGTTTACAGCATTTTTTCACACCTGCCTAAAACTTTTGCACAGTACTGTATATTATATAATATTTATACAATTTGCTGCTTCAGCCTAAATACAATCAGCAGTGGAGTAGCAGTGGCCTAGTGGTTAAGGTCTAGGCCCCAGGATCTGAAGCTCATGGGTTCGAATCCCAGACCTTGAACAAGGTACTGTCCCCATTACTGCTGCCTGGGCACTTTCAAAAGCTGTCCCCTGCTGCATGTGTGCGTATGGGTGAAAAGCACAGGTTGCATTTCACTGTGTTTTACTGTGTGCTTTGCTGTGTTTCAAAATGACAAATAGTCCCTTTCATTTCACATCAGTCAGCAAAGGCATGTATAGTATCTAAAGTTTGCTTCTTTAGTCTCCATTGAAAAATTGGAAAAACTAATGTAGCTAACAGATAATAGAAACTAATACCCCACTTATTAGCACTAGGCAACCTGCAGGCTTTAATAATCAGGCAATTGCTTCAGAAAAATTTGAAATGTTAAGCAATCTAGAAGAAACGCTCATAATTTTGCCGTAAGAGGGAATATGAAAGATATGATTTCAATTTAGGAAAATAAGACCTGTATATTATGTTTATCTTTAGCAAATGTGGTGCATTGCAAGGCCAATGGAAAAGAGCATATTTTTGTGCACCGGTTATTTTAAGCAACACTAAATCGGAAACCTCAGGGGCTCTTCAAAACTAAAAACTGCAGAGACAAACAAAACACAAATTAAGGATTAAAGAAAGATAAACCATTTTGATAATTGAATACTTGAAACATTTTCAACCTTAAGGAATCTTGAGTCATACCGAGTAAAATGTCTTAAATGTCACATTCTTGAGTCATAAATACACCTTATCTGACTCAGTCTGAAAGTAGGCAGCAGTCTGCTGTGATGTCTAACATGAACTCAGTTCAAAAGAACTAAGAACTACATAATTCATAGAACATTAAAGATTAAAGTGATTAAGAGATTAATCATTAGGTTCATTTCTCAGCCAATGGCCTTTATGTTAACTTTGAGCAAATTCTCTAGAACGTGTTGTTATAAATGAAAAGAACATACTGTGGGCCACTGCGACATATTTCCCACAATAAACAACTGTTTGACAGTAAACCAGTAATTCCCTAAAAGAGTTAACGTTGGTTAGTTTCTTTAATTGTCATATTAGATTATCGCAATTAACTCATTTTAGGTATTGCTAAAGTCTGTTTAATGTCTGTTTTAAATATCTATTCTTGTAGAACGCTTATGCCACCAGATTAATGTGTCACTGTCCTCTACTGGCCAAGTGTTGTCTCTGCAGTTCAGACTGTTTTCTTGAACTCTTTATAGTCGTCACCACTTCCTCTGGAAATTAATTCATGCAATACAGATGATATAACGAGGGTAGTTACATGGTGGAAGCTCTAAGCGAAAAAAAAGATTCTCTTCACAGTAGCGCAAACCACCACATAAAAAGAGAAACAAAAACACAAATGTAATGATTTTCTGAGCTACTGTGAAGAAGAACACAAAGTGGAGGGTTGCTCTGCTCGGGTGAGCGGATGGAATCTTCATGAAATTTCCCCTTGAGTTCAAAACATCTATATATAACTACCCACCTAATCTGGGTTTGGGTTTGAGCTCATAGTACTTTCCATCAGAGGGGGGGAACCACTGCTTTCATTTTGTGCATGTAACACAAGTCCACCCAGATGTAATTTTCAGAGCCCTCCCTGGGCCCTTTGAAGCCCCTACAGATTGACTCATTCTCAAAATGTCAGAGTCCCTTCTGGCATGTGTTGAGAGACAAGGGTTATGCTTAACATATGAAAGTCCCCACTGAAGCACAATAGTCTCTCTTGGGAGCAACACTTGCTGCTAAAGCACGATGAGTCCTAAGATAAAAATGCTACAGTAGTCAAGGGAAAAAAAAAAGGAAAAAAACATTAGCATCTTCACACCGTTACAATTTGTTTTACCTTGAAGTCCCCTTGATAGTTGTGGTACAGGGGTTTGAAGAAATCTTGGGGGTTTGGGATGTACTGAAAGTGGCCCAGCTTCTTAATCCATTTTCTAAAGATGAACAACAGAAATGGGGAAGTTCATTACATCTCATCGTTTGGACTACTCTATTAAAAATAAAAAGGAGAACACAAACTTTTTGGGTTTCTAAGGATAATTCTCTATTTGGTAAATGATGTGTGAAGAACAATACTAAAAAAAACCTCCACCTGAGTTCTTTACAGATTTTTAGTTCTAGAATTGTGCTTTTTAATGCTCCTTTTCTTTTTAGAGCAGTGTTTCTTGAAAGCTGTATTTAGCCTGAACTAATGGGCATTGCAAGACTTTAATATGGACAGGTTAGCAGCTGAAGGATAAAGGGTTGAGCACTTTTAAATGCACTGCTGTAGACTGAAATTCTGGCCCATCTTGATACAGATGAGAATTCAGTGCAGTGAAAGGTTGAGACAATCGCTGCACCAGAAGTGCGTGCACATCAGACTTCCTCCACCTTCTTGCCTACATGAACTAAAGTCTGGCTGCAAGCTCTACTTTGCTGCCGTTGTGGCTTTTGGTTAACGTGGGAGGCATGAAGGGATGATGCATGTACGGTAAAAGACGTGATATCAGTTACTGGAAAAAGTGGAGGTGTTATCGGAGTTCAAAATCAGCCCAAATGTCAAACAAAAAGTCTGATTCCATTCATCCTAAAGGAACAAGTAATTAGGCGTCTCAAGATAGATTGACATGAAGGGAAGAATATGATGAGAGTGAATCAGTGTAATATGAAGGGGGACTGAAGTAAAATTCAGGATGCAAATCAAAAAATGGTACATCAGTATGAAGTTTTAGAATACGTAGTACTGAAGATTTGTATGCAGATAGAAACCAAATAAACATAATATAAGATGAAAAGATTTAATATTAAAAATATAAAATAAAGTGCATAAAATGATAAAAGGAGGGTAAAATCTATGAAATAAAAAAAATGTTTTAACTTACTGCTTTCTGAAGAGCCACAAGAATGCCAACAGGAGCAAAAACAACAGCAAGAGCAAAAAAAGGTAACTGCGTGACCCAGTGAGATCAGAAGAGTCTGTAATAATGAAAACAGTCCATATCAGATGTTTCAAAATTGCCTTTAGAATGAATCATTCAGGATTAGAGCATTATCATCCTGATCAATAATACACTGAGTGTGGTTACTCACAGAAAGGCCTACAAATCTGATTCTTTTTTTTTTATGAATGTAAAATTGTCACTGAAGTCAAGGAATTGATTTTAAAAACTCTAACACTGCTTCTTCAGTGATCTGAAAAAGCAAAGTCTTTGCACAGATCCATTCCATATTGACTGAACTGACCTTTAGCACAATCGAATGTAACTTTCACAACCTGAAACATTGATGAACTGAAATTGAAATACAGCGTCCTATTCCAGTAAGAATAAAACAACAACAGATACATATTGCAGCAGTTATTCAAAATTTGGTCAGATTACACCTAGTCCTGGCAATGCACTCTGAAAGCAGTCTCAGTGAAAGAAAAACATCTAGAACTAGGATTAATTATTGGGCTGGAAAGTGATTCTTAAATTTGGTATAGACTACAGTCTTGATCTTGTTGAATTACCAGAGTGGGGGCAGATAAAGTCTGGGCTGGTGCTCGACTCGCTCCATTGACTGTTAAGATAAATGGGATTGACTGAGGCCTGGACAAAGGCCACATATGCCTTTCCGGGTAACAGCATCTCACACTTGATTTCCTGGTGTCGGCAGTCTTCTCTGAGATGAAACTCAAAGGAGTGTTTCTGTGGAGTAGATTTCATGTAAAAGCTTGGTTTGCATATTTAGAAATCTATAAGAAATACTTTAAAAGCTCAAACACTATACAAAAAAAAAAGGAAAAAGCTTTTACCATATCCAAGTCATCTTTTGGCCTTAATTGCACCTTATACATCAAGTCACCATCCAGGCTGCCATCTAATATGTAAATCATGTCCCACGAAAGGTTGAAATCCCCATTTATTTTGGTAAGAGTTAAATTGAAAGGCTGCTGTGGTTTAACTTTAAAGACAAGAAGGGAAATATAGTTAATTTGTGTTATGATAGAATACGGAAAGAAGACTATGGCCAATTAATTAACTAGATAATATAACCAGGTACGTACTGATGTCTTTTAAAAACACTTCCGACGTGCACTCTTCTTCTTGCTCGTTTGCTTGTTTTACTTTAAGCATGCATATTGTATCAGGGTTGGTATACTTGAAAAACTCTTTTGGTTTTATTATACACCACTCCTGTAATGGCCCAATAACACAGCTCTCATTCACTGAATCAAGCTCATCACTGAAAAACACAAGAGAGACTACAATGAGCAAGGCAAAAACACCAATAGCTTCAAATTTTAATACAGTTTACAACCTTTTTTTTTTTTTTTTTTTCTGATCGGCTTTTTGCCCTGACTGGGCCAAATATAAAGTGAACATAACCAGCCAGAAAAGTTTTAAGATAAATTTAAGATAAATTTTTCATCTTTAAACTTGCTTAAGCAGGACAAAGAGCATGGACAGGTACCTGCAAATTGCCTCAACTTCAAAAGGGCCTGGTGCTTGAAAAGCTGAAGTGGAACAGTTGAGCATCGAGTTGAAGTCTGTGGTGCAAGATACGTTGCACGCATTCACTACAAAAGCAAAAACAGTCATTGTGGTTGTCATTTTCTCCTCATTTACTGCTGAACTATTGCTGATAACAGATTTTATACTGATATACATCAACACAAGCCCCACACTTTTAAGGAAACTGGAGGAACTCAGACTTACTGCAGTGAAAAAGTCCACAGACCACAAAGAGGGAAATCTCTCGGCTCACAGCAGCCATTACGACGAAGCACAGGCAAGCTCAACGTCCTGCCCCGCACAGATGCCTATTACTCAGCACAAAAATGAAATCTGAAAAATGATTAAAAAAAAAAAAATTATGCCAACGATACACAAAACATTAAAAAAAAATGTGTTTTTTCTTCCATTTTAAAGTACCAAAAATCAAGACTGAAGCATGTGCAAATGCAATCCCCTCGCGATGTAGAATTAACAAGAAATGAAAACATTTTCACTTCCACTCACTTTTCACTTCTAATGAGGAAGAGGAAAAAAGAGGAGGTGAAAGAAAAAGCAAGAATATAAGTAAACAAGTCTCTGAAAGATGTGTATGATCACTAACCTTGATGTAGGCTGTAACACTCTCAAGGAACTGTTAAGATACATTAATCCAACTAAATGATTTCCTTGGTGAGGAGCCATAATTCTCTGCATTTGTCCTGCCAAACATGACTAACTGAAACACTACCACTGTCCTGTTGTGCTTCATGATCAGCCATTCAACAGATGACGTTTGGGACAGCATTCACCAAGGATGTGGTTTTGTGGTGACCTGCCAATGAGCTGAAAAATTAAGCACCGCCTCTTGTCATGTCTGTATTTTTATGCCTCAAAAGTGCAGCATCATCAGTTACAAATGGAAGTTTAAATATGATGATGTGCCTAAGAAAAAAAAAAAAGATTAATTAGCCTAAAAACATGATGAATCTGGTCATAAACACACATGATATATATGTATCTATATGTACATAAACACACATTATATAGTATTTTACACACACACACACACACACACAAATAATATTGCCCAATTCATTACATTTTACTTCAGGTTACAATTTTTACATTCAGTGTTCCTAAAAATCATCTGCCTAAAACTATGAAAAGTGCTGATGGTGAAGTACACACTACATTTATGGAAGAAAGAAATATCTGTGCATCCCAACCACAATTTCTGTCATCAGCATGCCTCTGAAACCAGACCATATTATCAGGCTTGTGTGTCTGATTAAAAGCCTTTAAGAATTTACTTTAGACATTTTGGGCAGCCTGTTACAGCATACGCAATTCTCACTCACACACTCATTTTCTTAGACGCTGAGTGGGGTCATGGGTGCTGCTGGAGGAAACACCCTTGACAGATCACCAGTCCATCATTTCGAAGACAAAGTTGGAGGAGCAAGATCGCATTGGTTTGGACATGTCCAGAGGACAGACTAGGATTAGGGAGGAGGATGTTGAAGATGGAGCTGCCAGGAAAGAGGAAAATAGGAAGACCAACGAGGAGGTTTATGGACGTGGTGAAAGAGGACATGCATATGCTTGGTTTGAAGGAGGAAAATACAAAGGAAAAAATGAAAACGGATGATCTACTGTGGTGACAGTTTGGAAGTTGAATTCAAACATGAATTCAAACGGGAAGTCATAATTTCCACAAGAAAACTCAGAGATGATTGTGATACAAATTAGTTTGCCATCAGGTCCAGAAGAGCTGGATAATCTAACTGAATGTTTAGAGAACATGTTTCGTTAGACAATATAGCACCGTTAAAACGCAAAATAATTAGACAAAAAAGGTTTGTTCCACTGGTTTGTTCCATTTGTTTGTGCACCAGTCAAACACATGCTCTAAAGCAAATGGCGGGGAAATTAGAACGCAAATTGTGGCTGACAAAATTTGAATCATTTCACTCTGCCTGGACGGAGAGCTTCATCCAATATAAGAGGGCACTTACATTAGCATGCTCAGCCTACCTATCCACATTAATAGAGTCTAAGAAAAATAATCCTAGATTTTTATTCAACACTTACAAAGAACCATGGAGGAGATGAAAGTCAGATTGCTACAATGTACAATAGGTAATAATGTATAATGAATGTGTAATGTTATGGTAATAAAATCAAAATTATTTGGCAATAAGACAAGAAATCCAAAACCAAATAACAAATACACCACGTCTACTGCCCGAGACAGATACAGTTATAGAAGAAAACCTAAGACCAACAGAAAGGTTAGCCTACTTTAATCCACTTCTGTTGATCGACCTCATCTCAGCTATTTCCTCCCCCAACATCTTCTACTTGCTTCCTCGATTCAGGCTACTTAAAGAGGTCACGCCAGTAATAATCATTATTAGAAAGGTTATCTAATCTCTAAATCTCTAAACCTGGTCTAAAAAAGCAGTTATTAAGCCTTAATTTAAGAAACCTAATCTTGATCCATTTAGTTAACAAATTATCTAATTTCTCATTTACCACTTGTATCAAAGATTCTAGAGAAAGCTGTGGCCCAGCAGTTGTGATCATATCTGCATAAAAATGACATCTTTGAGAAATTTCAGTCTGGTTTTCAGCCACACCACAGCACTGAAACAGCGCTGGTGAAAATAGTAAGCAATCTCTTAATAGAATCTGACAAGTCCTCTAGTCAGATTCTAGTCCTCCTTGACCTTGTGCACCACAGTGCAGCAATTGACACCCATCCATCCATTATCTGCCGCTTGTCCCAAATAGGGTCGCGGGGGAGTTCTGGTGTCCAACCCAGCGCACACAGGGCGAGGACGGGGGACGCATCGCATTGAGGAGCGAGACGGGGACGGCACCTTGCTCAAGGGTACCTCAGGGCAACCTATTGGGAAGGGGTTCGAACCCCCGATCCTCTGATCATGAGGCCAACACCCTAACCACTAGGCCACCACTGCCCGCAATTGACACCATAGACTACAATATCCTACTGCACAGACTAGAAAACCTGGTTGGAATAACAGGCCTTATAATATTACAGCCCTTTCTTGGTTTAATTCATACATACTACATACGCTGCAATTTGTAAATTTAAATGGTGAAGCGTCAGTTCATACAAAAGACAATTATGGAGTCCCGCAAGGCTCTATCTTAGGTCACCTACTTTTTATATTATACATTCTTCCTCTGGGTTCAGTTGTCCAGAAACATGGAATCAGCTTCCACTGTTACGCTGATAACACACAATTATATATTTCAGCCAAACCAGGTGATTAGCTCAAATATAAAAACAAAACTGAGGATTGATTAAGGGAAATAAAAGAGTGGATGTCATGTTAAATTCTGAAAAGACAGAAGTTATTTTGCTAGACCCTTTGCCAATTTTACAGTTAATCCTAATCCCACTGTCAAAAGCCTGCGCATCACAACTGACTCGTATCTCCAGATACACACATTGGAAATATAACTAAATTAGCTTTTCTTCACCTTAGAAACTTGAAACTTGATACATGCATTTACCACCTAAACACTAGATTATTGTAATGCCCTGCTTTCAGGACGTTTCAGTAAAAGCCTTCATAAACTCGATCTAGAAAATTTGACCATATAAGTCTGATATTATCTTCACTGGCTTCCTGTGAAATTCCGCATTGACTATAAAATTGTACTGCTAACTTACAAAACCCTTAAATGGCCTCACTCCTGAATATATATCTGAGCTTATCTCTAGTTATGAACCTTCATGCTCACTTAGATCGCAAGGTTCTGGTTTTCTAACAGCTCCCAGAATTTTGAAAACAACAACGGGGGGAAGAGCCTTTTCATTCAAAGTCCCCCATCTCAGGGACATCCTTCCAGCTACTGTCTGGGACTCAGACACACTCTCAGTCTTTAAGTTCAGGCTAAAGACTTACTTGCTTTTCATGCTTTTAGTAATTAATCTTCTTATTAGTTAAAAGGTGCAGATCCAGTGGTTCACGGACACAGAGAATTAAGTGTTGGTGCTGCCGGCCCACCACTCTCACACGATCACTCAGGGTTGTTGACGATGGTGTGGGGGGATGCCAGTGTTTCAGGGTGCTCTCGTGTTTGTAAAACCCTGTCCTTTCTAGTCAGGTTGTAATAGCGAGATTGCCAGAGCCACAGTACTGCACTCTGTAAATGTATGGTCTGCACAATGTGAGTTCAAAACAGCACTAACTTCTCTCTCTCTGTTTGAGATGGATGACAGTCCACCCCGTCCGGTGGGCAGCTTAGGTATTTCCGGAAAGCAAAGACCTCCCAGCCAAGGCCAAAAATTATCATAAGGCTTTCCTGAACTTCATACCAGCTAGTCCACCAAATCGACAAAACAACGTCACCAGATCATCAGATTCTTCCCCCCACCTGAACTTCAGCTACATCAGACTGGATCATCTGCATGCTGCCTCAAAGATTAACAGAACCACCACTATTAGCTCATCGCACTTTTTTATTTTACTTTTTTGGACTCTTTTATTGCAACTTTACCAGAACTCATCATTAAATTAATTTACAAAATGCACTTTCTCTTTCTTTTCCTTCTTTATTATCTGGTGTGGACCAGAGAAGGATGGTTTCACCTTTTGAGTCTTGGTTCCTCCCAAGTTTTCTTCCTCCTGTTTTAGGGAGTTTGGGCTTTGTCACCCTTAGTTGGGGTGCCCCACTTGGGGCTCGGACCCAGATTCTGTAAAGCTGCTTTGTGACAACAGTTGTAAAAAGTGCTTTATAAGTAAAACTGACTTCACTTGAACCTAAAGCTGAATGGCCACTGGAGGAGATGTCACTAAACAGGATTTCTGAGTTATCCAGATTACTTAAACCTTAAACTGAAGATTGTCCAATAGGAATGTCCCTCAGCCCTTACTGGACAATCCTCAACTTTAGGCTTAATATATCTGAATAACTCAGAAATCATCTTAGTGACGTCTCCTTCAGTGGACACTCCTCAGCCTTAGACTTAAGTTATCTGGTTAAACTGAGAAACCCTGCTTTATGGAATTCCCCCTGCGCTCTCAAGACCTACATTATTTATTTATGTATTTTAAAGCATTAAGCTTTTTTTTTTGTTTACACAGAGAACCAGTGCCGCTGATTTCTCTCAGCTGATATGAGCGCAGATGGAGGTGAATTGGCTGCAGCCTGAGCGGGGGCCTGTAATTGATGAGGGTTTTTAGTCAGGCGCCGGGCTGTCCTCTCGGCGGTCCTGTGTGCGCTGTGTTTTTACAGGAGGGAAACTTCGCTGTCCGGCTGGTTAGCGACAAATTGTTTGGAGTTTGGCTCACGTTAGCCCTCGCTGGCGACAGAAAACTACAGCCTGTTTTATCTAATCGAGGGTGAGTGTGAAAAGGAGCTTAAAGGCGAAGATTTTAGGCTCGGTTGTCGGAGATGTGCGGGCTTGTTTTTGTTCGCTTTGCTGCGCCGCTAGCTCGCCTGTTAGCATCGGCTAGTTCCAGGTTTTATTAGCTCCTCTGTGGCCAAATATTACATTTTGTAGCTACTTTCGTCTGCAAACAGCAAACCAATCGTCTTTACTCTCGGCGTACTGTTATAAATTGCGGTATTTCAGCCAGTTGTTGTCGAAAGGACGAGAAGTGCGCAGTAAGGTCTTTTGCGCCAGATGAGGAGGGTAGCTTCAGCCCGCTAAAGGGGTTTTGCGCCAGTGTGAGGCGAAGAGACAACACGGCTCAACGAGACACACGCTAATAACGAGTGCTCTCATTGGCAGCGGTAAAACAGTACAGTTTTGCATCTTTAACATTTTTACTTCATAGCTTATCATGCTAAATCATTTCCGACTGACACTCGGTCCATTAAACGACTCATTGGATAACCGAGGATAGTTTAGTGTCCTTTTTAGAGCCACCCTGCTTCAGATGGCTTTTTGATTTATTTACTTTTTTTTTTTTCTATCTCCTGCTGTTCCAAGTGTTGGTAAGTGAGCTTTGACGTTGTCTTCCCATGCTGTCTCCATCACTCTCACTGACTCTTGCCTTTTCCCAGGTTTGCCTCCATCATTTTAAGGAGCCAGAAGTCATGTCTGGTATAGCGTTAAGTCGTCTCGCGCAAGAACGAAAGGCTTGGCGGAAAGACCACCCTTTTGTAAGTATGAGGGGCTTCTGTGCAGCATCTGCACAGCCCTTTGGGTCCCAGTAAATAAATTCAACACTTGATCTGTATCACTAAACCCTGCTGTTTCAGTGCTGGCCTTGTTAACCTTAAGGTCTGTGTGGTGAAATTAAAGGCTTCTCAGAAAGTCAGGTTCCTTTATGTTCCTTTATGACGTGATTTGTATCCTTTAAATGTGAGAATTCAAAAACACACGATGTACTTCTACAATGCCAGTTTGTATATTGGGAATGTCCCATGTCTTTTTTTTCGCGCAAGCCCCCGATTTAACGAGACATGATCTCCGAAAGACCTCTGAAGGTGAGCTGTGGTATCTGCAGCAGATCCATTAAGTTGTTGGCGAGGGCTTTGTGATTCAGACTGCGCTGTGCAGCAGATCCCACGGATGCTTAAACCAGTTGCGATCTAGTGAGTTGAGGCCAAATCAGCATTTTTGACATGTTTTGTAAAGTATACCAGAAGAAAAATTAGCAGTGTTGCAGTGCATTATCCTGCCAAAGGCTTTTTGCTTTTAGGGAGTACAGTTCCCATGAATAGGTGTACTTGGTCTTCAACGATATTTAAGTAGGTGGTGTATGCAAGGTCCACATGAATGCCAGGACCCAAGGTTTCCCAGCAGGACTTTGCCCTTCTTCCCATGTTCAGTCCTGGTTCCTCGTCTCCAGGTAAGAAATGGACCAGCAACCAGATGTCCACATATTTAAAAAAAAAAAAGGTGATTTACAGACCAATTAAATTACTCCATGGTCCAGTTCTGATGCTCAAAACCGACTGCACCTATGATGGACAGGTGTCAGCATGGGCACTCTGACCGGCCTGCAGCCGTTTAATGTACGGCGTTCTTTCATGGCTGGCTTTGACATTTTAGCAATTTGTGTTCCATTAGCTGTTGGATAGGAGTAGTTGAGCCAGCCCTTGCTCCCCACATCCATCAGTGACTCCACAACCCTGTCTTGGTTCACTGGTTGTCCTGAGAATGGCTTTTGTTAGGTATTAACCTAGCAGTACCAGAAACGCATTCCCTGCCATTTTCATGATTCTTTGAACCAGTCATTTAGCCACCAGTCTGGCTCTTGTCAGTGTCAAGACAATAGTTCACTTATTTATTTTTTTTAATCACTGTGTGGGGGAAATGTTTGTGGCTGATGGTGAATCTACCTGTTTGGCCTACTGCAGATTAACTGTATCTAGACATGTTGAATGAGTGTTTAAGCTTCTACTGCTTTTTTGAAGGCAGTGCAGGGTATTAGAACGGGTGCTGTGCATCTCTGTGCAAAACACTATTTCCCCACATTTGTATTCCTTACATTGTCATGTGATGAGTTGTGATTTGTTTTTTATAGATCCCTGGGGAAAACATAAAATTCATGAAACTCTAGGTTATGATCCTTTTTTTTTTTTTTTTTTTTTTTTTTTTTTTTTTCCTTTCTCTTTTTCTTTTTCTGCTATTAAAGTGCTCGATCACATGGGCCAAAGCTTGGGTCAGTACAGAATTAGAAAGGATATTATGTAGAACAATGTTAGGCAATTTGGAGTGTACAACACAGAAGAATGATGCTCAAAAGCAACAAGACCATTTTTACATTTCATTTTATAGTGGGGGACTAGGAAGAGCAATATTTTCTTAGGGAGAGTGTGCAGTCTGAATGGGCCTTAAATCACTGAAATACTCATTCATATTCTATACCGCTACACAAAATCTAACCTAATAAACAAATAAGGGGTTTATGTGAACGAGTGGGAAGAATGTTTAAAGCAACTATGGTCTTCTGAGCAGGAAGCCTCAAATTTCTCCTCACATTTCTTGATTCTAAGGCTCATTGAGGGTGTATGAGTTTTGTTTAGCTGAGCGGGTCAGACGTAGAAGAGCAGTGCTGCTATTTTATCATGCTTTAAAATGAAGGGATTTGCTGCTGTTTACAACAATAGAATTAAAGTCTTAATGAGCAGCTAAACGGTTTTACATCTGAGTGAAATACATCATGGGGCCCCCCCAGATGAAAATGATGGCAGGACCACCACTGTTAAATTCTTTTTAATACCCCCACCCACAATGTTTGTCCAAATCGTGTGTGTTTTTTTAATTAAAAAAAAAAAAAAAAAAAACTTTGGGGCACTTATATTTAGGGTTTTAATGAAGATAATTATAAAACTTTGGTTTACCTTAAAACATTGGATACAAGTATGAGGGTCTTGGTAAGAGAATTTACTCAATAGTGTGTAAGTTTCTTGCTCTGAAATGAAGACTTTTTCATTTAGGTTCTAGGATGTGTTGGAGTGTGAGGATTGACAAGTGGGTTGTCCCCCCCCGGATGCTTTTAACTTCTCTTTTTAAACTAGCCTGATTTGTGAGAAATTCTTGTCTTTTCCACAAGCAGTTAACTGATTGATTGGACATAAATTCCACCAGCAATAGGCCATTACGTGTTTGTTAATGTATGTTTCCTTTTAAGGGTTTTGTTGCTGTGCCCACTAAAAACCCTGATGGAACTATGAACCTGATGAATTGGGAATGTGCCATTCCTGGAAAGAAAGGGGTGAGTTAACTTTTTTTTTCTCCATTATGAAGTGATTGCTTGGGTTTATTTTGCCAAAAAACACAATTTGTCTTGTCTTTCTACTTCAGACGCCTTGGGAGGGTGGCTTGTTTAAACTGCGAATGCTCTTTAAGGATGACTACCCTTCTTCCCCACCAAAGTGTGAGCTATGACCTGATGTTACTATGCTCCCATTTTGTTTTCCATTACTTCTGACTGTGATCTTTATCCAAAAATTTATTTCATCAGGTAAATTTGAGCCTCCCCTATTCCATCCCAATGTATATCCATCCGGCACTGTGTGCCTATCGATTTTAGAGGAAGACAAAGACTGGAGGCCGGCCATTACAATCAAGCAAGTAAGTAGAAATTACCCAAACTGGCTACCCATTTATTTTACCCATATGGTTTACTAGCTGTTGCAGATGCAGTTTGCTGCCTGTTTTAAGGAAGTAAATTCTATCTAAATAGAAAGCTTCCTCAACTGTAAAGCTACTGTGTCTTTAAATTATTTAAGGTGGTTAAATGGTCCATCAGTTTTATTTGATTGGTATTAAACTTGAGGCCGAGAGTTGCTTGTAAAAGGTTCGGGATTTAGGTTTTGACGTGAACTCTGAAAACCAAATTAGACCTGAAGTCTAAATTTGATACATGAAGGACAATGACTGAAAATATGACACGATTCTGAAAGCCAATAGGTAGGAAGTTTAAAAAATCAAATACCTTTCAGTAAAGGATTACATGGACATTTATAAGGGATACATCCATAGGGATGGCCAATATTTTACCAACAGAGGAAAATAGAACTTTGGTCAATCTTCCCAGAAATAGCCAGTCTATCAAAATTCTTCTGCAGTGCTGACTCAAACGTCTACAGAATTGCTTGTGATTCTACCTTTAGAAACACAGGACCAAAAAACACCTCTATGGCTGAGCTACAATCCACAGTTAAATAGGAACGCTTAAAAGCTAGTTTTGAAAGAATAGAAACCTTTGATGACCCCAAGCCCTAGGGAGACAAAGTAGAGTAAAATGTAAAGGCTAATGAAGCTTTCTGCAATATCACACTAGAGGTCAACCATAGCAGTGGTAGTGTTTGGGAATGCTTTGCTGCTTCAGGTCTTGTATGACTCGCTATAATTAAGGGGACCATGAATTCCACTTTTGAGAATCCTGCAGAAGAATGCTTGGTCATCAGTCTGTGATCTGAATCTTGGGAGTAAACGTGTTACATAAGACAATTTAAAAAATAAAGCCTGCCAGCCAGTCCATCTCTGATAAAATGTCAACATTTGCTCTGCCCCATAAGTTCTTTAAAACAGGAATTGGTGCTAGAGCACTTTCACCCCTGCCATGAATTGAAATTAAGCACCGGAAACCCCTACTTGCAAAAACAGCTCTGTTTTTGCATACAGTGCCTGTTGCGTCACATCCACCTGTTTGGATGAATTGAGCACCTAATGTGGTGTTTTCATCAGTTTAGATTAGGGCTATCAACCTCTCTTGTATTTTAGAAGTTTGAAATGTGTTGTGGTTTAGGATCAAAAGTGACAAATTACAAACCTGTTAAGAATTCAGTTTTTACAAAATTGTGCAAGGTATTAGTCTAATGTTTCAAATAGCTTCTGCTGGCATGTGTTTAAAAAATCCTGCATATTCCTCCAAAAATATGGTCCAAATTTGATTACATTACTGCTAGCTGGTAGCCCATAAAGCAAGAGTTGGCATTGTAATGGTGGTGGTAATTGGTTAAATGGCGCTAGTATTAATTTTATGACTGAATTTTGCTTGTATCATACATTCAACTTGTTCGAGATTGAGCTAAATTTAAAATATTTAGCTCAGGCCAGGTGAGACCCATCAAATATAGTCCATATTTGGTCCATCTGAGGGCCGTATTAATATTGATTAAAATTAAGTTTAGAACCCTGGGGTTAACTAATCATTCTCATCATAAAAATAAGCTAAAACAATTCTGACAAGGCAGCTTATGAAAGTCTCGCTTATTTAATCAGGTGCCCTCCCCCACCCACCCACTGTTTCTCACATTTGACGTTTCAGAAGTTGGTATCAACTGAGCAGTCTTTAAAAAAATTTTTTTTTTTTTTTTATCAATTAATAAATAAACCCTTTTAAAAGCAAATCCTTTATAGTTGTCAGCTTTAAAAAAAATATGCTTAATTTTCTGCAATAAAAGCCTAGCCTTTCAGAAACTAATATTCAGAGCTGATTGAGAAGGCCTTTAAAGTAACAAAACATTAAATTTATATTGCCTATATTTTTAACTTATTACAAGTACCCCCCCTCCTTTCCCTCTGCCCTCTCTTTAAATCATAGTCTATAGGACTGACCCCAATTTCAGTCATCTTGGCTTTGTCTCAATTTCTTAACAAATTCAGCCTCCTCAAAACACACTGGAAAACATGATGCCACTTTCATGCATGTGAACCAAAACATCTGATGGGAAAATTCTGAAACTTGGCTACTGCTGATAGTTTTAGCTTTTTTTTTTTTTTTTTTTTCTTTTTCTTACCTCACCATGAGCTATGAACCAGTGACACTTGGCAGAACACTTACTTTATTTGCTGACGTTGACTCTTGCTTGCTGTCTGCCAAGATTTAAGATACACCGTTGTTGGGTTGCCTCATTTGCTCTGCTTTTTAAGTCAAGGCACCTGATACGCGTGTGTGTGTGTGTGTGCGCGTGCATGCTGGAGCTGTTTATGGTCTACAAAACAGACTTCCTGCTTCAAAACAACTTATGAATGGGGAAGTGTCTTAAACATGAAAATGAGAAATAATGTATTTCACATTTTAGTTTAGGCCTTTTCTTCAGTGCTTATCTAGCTGATGTTTGGGGTGGAATTAAACTTGAATTTGCTGGAGATTAATAGAAGGTGCCATATGGAATGCATGAGCAGGTGCTACATGTTTTGGGTGGGCATTGTGTCAAATGTTGCATTTTTGGGGGGGGTTTGGTTGAGAGGGTATTTGGACCCAGAATTGGCCTTTCCATCACAGCAGATTTGAAGGGGTTACATTTCCCAGAAAAGCGGACTGTTCAGCTAATGATTGTGAACTTGGAGCGATGCCTTAATTGTCCTGTAAGGTGCATCCCTGAAGGGGGCAGCATGATCTCATGAAAGCTAGTTCAGTTCCTGCGATTCTTGTGTTCTAGATCTTGCTAGGAATCCAAGAACTCCTAAATGAGCCAAATATTCAGGACCCTGCACAAGCTGAGGCATATACAATTTACTGGTAAGCATGTCCACTTCCAGATCTCTTGTTCAGCGTTATTAAGTGTAAAAATTCATGAGTTTTCCAATTTATGGTTGTTCAAGTTGTAACCGTCTGACTTTTTCCTGTTGCAGCCAAAACAGAGTGGAATATGAAAAAAGGGTCCGAGCACAAGCCAAAAAGTTTTCTCCGTAAGCCTCAAGATTTTGTCGCGATGGGAAGAATGGGTTTTCAAAAAAAGGTCCCTGCAGTCCTCCTTAGCTTTTCCCCCTCCTTAACCCTTATCCATGTCACACTAATTTCCACTTGGGTTTAAAGAAAACTGAATGTGTTGTGCCATTGTCTGTCCAGTGACACTCATCTAACAAAGCACTCTGCAGGCTCTTGATTTGGCTTTATTTTCTTTTGAAAGAGGAAGAGTGTCACCATTGCCCCCTGTTGAAGCTTATTCATGGCACAAGCACTCGTACCAGGAGTGCCTGACTCCAATCTTGAAAGGTCACCTGTGTGCAAGGTTTAGTGTCTTCCCTGCTTTAGCCTACTTGATTTATGAGGAGCTTAATGATTAGCTGAGGAAGTGAATTGGGTATGTTCAAGCAGGGAACACAAGATTGTGGCTCGCTGTTCTGGAGATGAGTTTGGGGATACATTGTTACAGCACTTCACTGAAATAGTCCATATACAGCATAATTATATTTCCAACAAGAGATATGAACATAACTTTTGTTTTTGCTTTTATTTCCATGCTTTCAGACTGGCCTCCTTTAGACTCTTCCATGGTTTTAATGATGTAAGACTCGCTATTAAATGTCAGTATTTCAACTGCTGTAAAATGATACTTTTATACTTTCTTGATTTTGATTAGTGTCTCTCTATAGAACTTTCCATTCCTGGTGCAGGCAGTGTAGACAGCATGTTGTAATATACGGTATGATAGCATTTTGCTGCCTTGGCCAACTAAATATGTTCTGCGAAAAAAGGAAAAAAAAAAAGGCCTCTGAATCAAAACCGGAAGGCGGGTTAGTGTGTCGCTGCATCAATCTTTGTGTTTATATGGTGTTTTTGTTCATGTAAGTGTTTAGAGTAAATAAAAATGTTTATACAAAGCCATTTTTGAGGGAGATGCATCTTTTTAATGCACATTGTTAGTGTTTGCTTTTCTTCTCATTAAAGCAGGGTGTCCTGTCCACAAAGGGCTGCAGTCATGCAGTTCAGTGTGTGTGTGTGTGTGTGTGTGTGTGTGTGTGAGAGAATCAACACACTAAATGCCTACAAATATCTATACGCAGCTTGGATGCCCTTGGGTTAAAGATACAAGGCTGGAATTTACAAAGCAGTCCTAAGTTGGAGAGATGACCTCAGGTCAGCAATGTCTGTTACTGGAACTGATTCTAGATCTTCACTCCTGCATTTTAAGGTGAAACAGATCTTGAAGTAACTTGAAGTACTTATCGATACTGTATTTGCAATGCACATCTCTGGCAGGTTCGAAACTTGAGGGACTGTGTGGGAACCTTTTTAATTCCTGCACACCTGCTCTTGATTTGTTTTGCCATTAGATGCTTTTGTTGCTCATGGTTACATTACAGGTTTACTTGACAGTAGGTGCCCTTATCCACTCTTAACTAGCAGACAGTTTGCTTACAGTTTGAATAACCATGATGCATAAATTCTGGACAGGAGTAATTATGCCCACCCAGGACTAAGAGTGCCATTGTGTTGGGGGAGGCTAGAGAAACACGGCATTTTGTCGCCTTTCTTCAAAACCATGCCAATATCCTACTGTGAGCATCCTGAAAAGCCAGGCTCCAATACCGGCAATCCCTGATTGTGATTTGATGCATGCTGTAATGAGGCTGATGAAATCTTTTGCCATAGTTGACTGTCTCCCTCAATATTATACCCCACGTGGGGAATTTTAAAAAGCCAGCCAGCATAATTACCTACCAACAAATGCTGCTTGTCCTTGTCTGACACGAGTGACAATATTTCTGCTCATTCATGCCACGAAAGGAAAGATTTTCAGAGCAGCTTATTTGGCAGCTGCAGTGTTTTTGTGCCCCGTTTAGGGGCATTCATATGGTGTACTGAGGGAATCCTCACTGTACGCTCAAGGGCCCGGCTGATTGCTGTCTTTGAGCTGCAGGTTAAACAAAATTACCGCACAATGCAAATTACGGCTCAGCAATGCAAATTAAATCATTAGTGCTGCCACAACTGCCCTGCGCATTCAAGTGATACAGCTTGTTTAATCTCTTGAGTCTTTCAAAAAAAGAAGAAAGTATTTGTATGCTAAGGACAGATTATGCATCATTTAAGGACCATAGCGGATACATTTTCCTTAAGGCGTTCCCCTTTGCCTGCTCAGTATAATTTACAACTTATGCAGCTCCTGACAAAACTGATTAGCACAGTGTTAATTAAAGATCAACCAGCCATTGAACATCACAGATCTTCGTTAATGACAGGTTTACTGACAGAACATTCTAGACACCCTCCATTATGCCATGGAAGCAAGCTTCATGTTGCCTGTCAGCCTAGATTATTTTTTTTGTCACTGCAGGCAAGCCAACAAAGGAGTTTAAATGAATATAACCACCAAAAGGCTATGATCAAGACAAGTTTTCGGCTCTTTGTCGCTGCCCCACCAATTCCCCTCTTTACAATCTGGCTGGTAACTAGAGGAATAGTTATTTTAAAGATACTGTCAGGCAGCCACTTCAAACAGTCCACACCAGCTGGGGCGGTGCACTAATGATGTGCCCATGGAAACGGAGCAGAGGGCCATTGTGAACCTTTCGTCAGATCAAAAAATTGGCCAGCATCCTTCAATGGTAATTCACCAAGCCGCACGGACAATGCTGACTTAGAATTTGCGTCACAGCGAGATATTAATTCTCTAGTCTTCTGCCATGTTTTCCACCTAGAGGTCATTTCAGGCTCAACAAAGGTTTCATAACATGTCCACCAGACGCTTATTCTCTTTGAGTTCCTAAATAACTGGAAAGGCACACTCTTATGTGCCATTAACCCCTCCTCAATCCATCTAAATGCAATTTGGTGGTCTATGTACAAATCATCCATTCCCCAGATCAGAAAAACGTGCAGCCTGGCTGTAATTGTTAAGAACCATCCTTAAAGAAACATTTATCCACATGAATGCTTCATGCTGAACAATATCTTATTTCCATGTAGTCTTTTATGTACACCTGCCTCAAGGCTAATCAGTGCAGAGATCAGAAAACAAATTCATTTTACCTTTTCATGTAAGGCCTGCAAATCTGAATATTGGAACAGCATAAAGACCGCTGCTGAGCTTGAGAAGCTGGAAGAGCCTATTATGAACCACAGGACAAGGACAAAACAATCCCAAATACTAGGTAAGGTATCTTCCAGCCAAAATGAGTTCATTAACATGGCTGCACAATGCAAGAAAGCCAGCAGTACCTGTAACCATGATCCATCTCCATAATGCCACCAGGCCACTATTGGCTTTCATCTTTCATTAGGGTGAACATTAAAGTAGCCTGTTCTGCTAAAGGCTTTATACTCCCATCATTCATCACTTGAAAGTCTAAGCACTTTTGAAGTGCACACAATAGAGGCAATATGAGTCAGATGCAGGTCAACTAGTCTCAATTGCTAAACAAGGTGGTTGCCGTTAGGATCAGAGGCAGATTTCGCTTAAAAAGAAATTTAGAACTACATCTAAAGCAGGGGTGCCCAAATCCAGTCCTGGAGAGTTGATGTCCACCACCTTCCGGTGAGTTCCCTACTCAGTTGTTTATTGTCTGGTATAGTGAATGTTTCAGGAGGGAACTCTCAAACTATCCTTGACTCTGGGACTGGCTTTAGACCACTGAACTAAGGCATGGGTATTACCTATCGGCTTCTTAAGTCTAGCCACAACACTGCAATCCATGGAGTTTTCTGATTGCTTTAACATGTTAGATTCCCCTCATCACCTCTTTATCAAGTCCCCCAAGAGGGTGTCAGAAGCAGGGAAAACTCAAACCAGAAGATTCTCCAGGACCTTGACTAATTTACACCACTGTACAGCAAGAGCTGTCAGGCATGCCTCATGGATTAGCAGCACAGCGGAAATGGGCATGACTGTAGATGAGTAGATACTAAGGTTTCGCAACTTTTTTGTGTACGGCTGCGCTCATGTAACCTCTGCTGTGTCTCTCAATTCCCCCCCAAAAAAATTGCACATACGATTATGCAGATCAGTGAGTGTCATACCCCTCTCTCAGCGCCATTAGCACTATAGAGTTTGCACTCAAAGCACACACTGATCCAAGCACATCAATTGAATCAGGAGAGCCAGCAGCTGGAATTAAGGTCCTCAGAGCCCATGGATTCCCTTGCATCCTCTCATGCTCAGCTGAAGCCGTTTAAGAGTTTTCCACTAGCTATTTGGCAACCCCTCTGCCTTTGTTTTACTGCCTGTGTGTCGGATAATTTCAGAGCCGTGAGCGGCACCTCACCCCAGCAGCCACGTAATTAATGTGTCTGAGTCTATTTATAGCAGATCGTGAGAGAGATGGTGTAGATGGGTGGGTGGATACTGGTGGTGGTGGTGGTGGTAATGGGTTCTGAGAATTGATCTAGTAAGGGTTGTGTTGCCAATTCATTTCATTTTAGCAAGAGGGTATTCTGGCTGCCACATGCAGGTGGAAGACAAATTTAAATAGGTCATGTTAACGTCTTAAAGTTGCTCTTGAATAAAACATTAAGATTTCCATTTTCCCTTTCTGCTCAACTGAATGACTGAACTGGTTCATTCAGCCACACATCTTAAACCTGCAAGAGGTTTTTTTTTTTTTTTTAATACATGCATGCATACACAGTGATGCTGGAAGGTTTGGGAAGCCTTTAGAATGCTCCATATTTCTGCATAAATGTGTCCTAAAAATTCGATTCTCTAGTCCTAACATATATAAAGACAATCAAACAAATCAGAAAATGTATAATAGGCCATTCAATTATTATTAACGAGATCCAATATCATATATCTGAGTAGCCAAATGTGTGAACCTTTGCTTTCACTGCATATTGCACAGCAATAACAGTAACTGAGTGTTTCTACTGTCGAGCAGTGACATTTAGCCAATTCCTTCTTGCAGAATGGTTTCAAATGAGGGGTGTAAGTAGGTTTAATCACTGCTTGTTTCAGGCTGGGTTAAGTCTGGGTTAACTTTGATTTAGCCATTCCAAAATTAGTCTTTATTCTTCTTCAGTCATTCTTTGGAAGAACGACTTGTATGCTTAAGGCTGTTGCCTTGCTCTATGTCCCACTTTCACTTTAGATGAGGTTTGCAGACAGATCGTATGAGCTTCTCCTTTAAAATTTGCTGGTATCATTTAGGATTCATTGTTCCATTAGTGATGGTAAACCACACTGGCCAGAAAACAGGCCCAAACCATGGTACCACCACCATAAATTGCTTCTAATGCAGATTAAAGTACTATTTAAATTTTATCCATCCACAGAACATTCATTCAAAAATTCCCATCCACATGCACCTTTAGCACCTTTAAACAATAGCTGGCGATGTTCTTTTGTAGAGCAGTAGCTTTCACCTGGTGTGTGTGTGTGTGTGTGTAACAAAATAAACAAAATGACCTGGTAGGTCTATTCAGCTCCCGACCACTGAGGAATGATGCCGAGAAACGGATGGACTACAGACTGTAATCGTAAACCCTGAACATTCAGATTAGAAGTAGTCATTAACTGGTGCTGATAAAACTAGTGATGATAGAAAGTGTACCTAAAGATTGTGGTCTGTGAATATATAAGAATCTAAAAATCCGGTATTATGGATCCATCAAAAGCACCACGATGTCTGAATGATTTTAAAACCACAATGTGTAGTGTGGTGCTTCAGGGTGCATTATTATAAGCCAGAGAGCAGATCCCTGCTTTATTACATCCATCTGCATAGAGTAAAACTGACTGGCATAGCTGCTGGGCTAACATTCAGTTACATAATCCTGCTTTACCGACTGACAGATAATCAATGCCCACAGATCAATGATAAGAATTTCTGCAATTTGCCTACTCAAGAGAGCATATCCACCTCTGTAAAATAAACATGCATGAATGATGCTCTTCAGAGGCCATATCCTATTACAGTCTTTACTTAAATGATTATCTTCAAGAGGACTCTGTTGTTCTGGAAAATAAGCAGTCGAACTTAGAGAGAACCCTTTTCTCAGATCGGATCTGCCTGTCTTGTGCATCTACTCCGTTGAGCATGGGAAGCTGTGAATCCAGTGACATTTCTGGACACATCACCTTCACATGCTTTTTTTCTGAACCTTATGACTCACCAGGCTGTTCTGCTTCATGAAGATTTACTCCTGCTAATAAACGTCAACACTTCGCCTGTCTTTAGGATGTCAGCAACTCCCACTGTCGTGTCTAACAAAAAAAAAAGAACGAAAGAAGAAAGGGCCACATACTGTAAATGCCAGGTCTTCCCTGTTGTTTGCTGTAAGCAGAGGAGGACCATGGACAGTAAACTAGTAAAATGACCCAACAATTTAAAAATGATTGTAAAGAAACAGAAGCCATACATATACACCGCTTATAGAGTCATCTCTGAAAAGTATTCTGAGACTAGACTTATCTCCACGCCACACCAAAGGATTAACCACTTTTGAAAATCAAAGAATGTCTCTCCGATACCAAGGTGATCTTAAATGATTATCTTCCCTGATTAAACCTCTGGGGCCTATACGTCAGCTTGGCATCCTAAATATGATACATGTCCTACATATATGAGTGATTTGTAGTGACAAGTGGCCTTTGGTTCTTTGGTGAGATGCAACGTTAACATCATGTGTGAAGGACCAACATCAAAAGTGTTGAATGATAAGACTGAGCGCCAGGAATGAAGGCTACACAATCTGAGGAAACAGCCGGAATGTCTGGATAATATTTTCTGTAAAGGACACAAAATGTCAACACTGTCTCACAACATAGAATCAATATCCTGTCTTCCTTTCAGATATTAAATCTAAGACTACTCCTCCACATGTAAAATAGGTTAAGACTCTAAGGTTTTCACTCACTCCTTTTCATAGCCACTTGTCCTAATTTGGGTCAAGAGGCTGAAGTGTCCCCTTCTTAGATTTCACAGGTTGAAAGGCAGGGAAGCACCCAGGACAGGTCGCCAGTCATTCACTCACACACTCACACACACACACACACACACACACGGCAATTTAGCATCTCCAGTCCACCTTATATCATGTCTTTGAATGGAGGGAGAAAACCCAGCCAGACACTGGGAGACTGATCAAGTGTCAAGAGTTCCTCTGGGTAACCTAATGGCTTGGGACTCGAACCCACAACCCTTAAATCATGGGGTCAGAAGACCAAACACTAAGCCACCAATACCCCAAAAACAAGACATGGACTAAATAGTGAAGTGAAAACCCTCGTCATTGTGAAACACAGCACAGCACAAATGCATCCTCTGCGTTTCACCCATACACTCACATGCAGCAGGGGGCAGCTATTGAAAGCTCCCGGAGAGCAGTGACAGGGACGGTACCTTACTCAAGGGTACCTCAGGGCGATTTACCGGTGAGGGAATCGAACCCACAATCATCCAACCCGGGGCCAGTTCCCTAACCACTAGGCCACAGCTGCCCCAATGGTGACCAAGCCATAGGCTTAATGTGTGTGAAAGCATCCCTGAGCCCATTCTCTACTACTTGAGCAGCTGATTGGACGATAAGACCCTCTAAAGTATCTTAGAAGTGAACTTCAGACCTTATGTACAGACCAGTCTACCTGACCATCATCTGAGCACCTGTGGGCCTCGATCTAGAGCTCCAGGACGCACAGGTGGGGAAGATTGTGCGGTACAGAGAAACAACACACAGTCCACACCTCGATCTGTCTCGCCTGAGCCCCAGAACTGAACGTCCCCACAGCAACAGCTCGCAACCTGTAAAGTCCTGCTGCACTTCCGTTGACCATATATGGCACGCAGAGCCGCGTCTCGGAAACGGAGCGGTGCCCCCCCCAGTCGGATCCACGACCGTGTGTTTTTTTCCTCTTTTTCTCTCTCTCTCCGCCGGAGTTGACCGTCTCGTGTCTTAAAGGGGCACCACCGAGCAGTTGCGCACATTTCCATGGAAGAAAAGTGTCAGGCGGCGGAGCACCCCGAGCGGCAGGCGGACAGCAGTGTGTACAACAGGTGAGCCGCGGGTTCTCCTCCGTTCGGCGGCACCTGGCAACCCGGAACACCTGAAGCGAAGTTCGCACGGTCTTTTCTTTCCTCTGTAGGTCAGTGGCGCGTTAAGCTGGGGTGTGTGACGGTGTCTGTCTGTGGAGCGGGCTGTAGTTCACCCCTCTAGTTTGGAGTAGGTCATCGATTTGACGCCCTGAGCCTCAGTGTGTGTCGGTGAGGAGCCTCACCTGTGGCTGCGGCGGCGCGCTGCCTGAGGGCGAGGTGAGGTGAGGAACCTGCAGCTCTCTTTCCTCCCTCGTCTTCCTGGTGTTTCAGACTCACTGAGAATGTACTATAAGTTCGTGTCCTCGACGTCTCTTTATGATGGGGAACACTGTAATTGCTGTGTGCACCTGGGGGCTGCTGCTGCTGCTGCTGCTGCTGTTGTTGTTGTTGTTGTTGTGGTGACCAGTTGCAACGGCAGCTGCACCAAGACCATTTTTTGACCTCATTTAAGAAAAGGAAGCCTGTTTAGAGCACTTTTAGCATTCAAAAGTTTATAAGTGAAGCCTAAAAACGCTGTAGGAGAACTGAGAGTTTCTAAGAAGCAGTCCGTGATGTTAGAAAACTCGATATTAGTTATTTTTCAAAAGTGGGATCAAAGTATAGCCTGCTTTGATTTTTCCCGAAATATCTGGACTGTACGCACCCACAATAATACATTTATTTCAAGTTTGTGCCCATATTGTGTGTGCAGTCCAGAAATCTGGGGAAAATGCAGATTTCCAGAAGATCTAGAAAAGACAGAAGCACAGCTTTCTGTCCTGTTTCGGAACATGGAAATAAAAAAATCATGATTCAAATAAATGACCGATAGTAGACATGCTCAGTTATTTACAAAAGGGGGGAGAAAAGTTAGTGCCTTTTGGTTCGAGTGTTTTATTAGATGGCACTGATGCATGTGCAGGAGGGTTCGTTGCCAAGACAACAGCACATATGAGATAACAGAGACTGACAGATGCAAACCAGGAAATCATAGGAAATATAGACGAGCTTGGAAATTTGAACAGAGGCTGAGTGTAGGCTGCACATGTTAAAACTTTGCCTTCGGGCAGTGTGGACGGCTGGCCGGAAGGTTATTTCCCCGAGGCTTTGTTTCAGGGTAGAGCTGCGTCAAACCTCCCGGGAACAGCCTATGGGAGAATGTTCTGAGGAGATACAAAGACCGTCTGTAGGGTCCAGTTAAAGCAAGTGAATGTCACGAATGAGATGCATCTCACTGGCTCTGACTGGATTGGTGAGTGAAGGTTGTGCCAGAACCCCCCTCCAACCCTCACAGCTCTGATTGACAGTTCAAATGTGTGCTTGCCTTAATAGGAGCTTTGGCTGGGAAGCTCAGCGAGATTCCTGTGTCAGGTAAAAGACAGTATTTGATTCTTCCCCACTTTCTTTTTATGGTTCCTAGAGCACAGCATACAAGAGCTTAAAAAAGGCACAGTGAACCATGTCACTTTCTTTGTTTGACAGGATCCACCAGTGTTTTTTTTTTGGTTGTTTTTTTTTTTTTTTTTTTTTTTTTAGAGGATGAACCAAAGTAGCACTTCTCAATGCTGCATTTTTGCTTTTAGGCATCCCATATTCAATAGACCAATGTGCTGCTTGTGTCTTTCAGTTGCAAATTTAATGGAAAGAATTAAATGATTTCCATGATTTCACAGCTTGCAAAATGATTGTTGAAAAAAAGTTTTTGAAATTGTGTTTCTTTGTGTCAAAAAATCCACATTATCTTCTAGAATTCCTTTGTTGGATCATGTTGGTCTTTATGCGATGGGAATAAAAGCTAGGCACAAAAATCGATACGCTTTGGGTACAGTATTCTATGAGTTTCTCCTACTTTGTACATATTGTATTGTCCATATTACACTTAACCTGTTCACAGCCTGAAGTCAGCACACTCCTTTTAACTGTAAAGCCTTTTTTTTTTCTAATTTGCTTCGTTGTGGTGCTTTATTATAGTGTTATGCACTCATTTGACAAAGTTACACTACTATTAAAATCAGTTATTATAACCTTGATATCTTGGTCTTTAGAAGCATTAGACACTATGAACAACTCAAGTTCTCTGGGAAGCTAGATTATATCAATCGCCTACTGTGACATCTCCCACAAAAGCTGTACCACCACAGTGGTGGCTGAGATTTCAAAAGCTACAGGAGGGAAAAAAAAAAAAAAAACACAGCCACAAATTCAACAGACTGGAGAGTAGAAAGAAATCAATTACATTGTGCTCTCAAAGAAGACTAACGCTGAATGCCATTTTGATTTGTTCTGTAGCGAAGCTCAGTGTAAAGGCATGTACAGGTGTCCTTCGGCGACAATAGAAGACACCATGTTTCACAGCCAATGTTCTTACTTTCCTTTTCCTCATGTTTAGACTGGTTGCCTTTGCTCTGTGAATCAATCTCCATTGCAAAGTGCCTGAGTGGTATCATGTTTGACGTTAGGGCTGATCACGGATAGAGATTGTCCCTTTTGAAATGGCCAACTGAGACTTAAGATGGAACAAATCCTCTGATGGCCCTTCAGGACTTTTATCACAGCCTGGAGGATTATGGTCCTGCTCATAGATTCTAATGATAAATCTCGTGCTTTCCAGCTACAGCTTCTGCCTACATGAATGGTGGAGTTGCTGGGTTTTATAGTTGAAATTGCACTGGTCAATATATTTAAAGCTTTGCAGAGCAGAAGTAGCAATCTTGGACCTTTTTTTGGCATCCTAATGAAGTTTACTATAGAGTTTGCTAAAAGTAGACACGCATCATACCTATAGATAGTACTGTGCAAAAAGGCAAGTGAAAAAATATATTTATTTAAAAGTTGTTTAGCTGGGCAGGTAAAAAATAAATAAATAAATATATATATATATATGATTATACAGTACTGTGCAAAAGTTTTAGGGAGGTGTGGAAAAAATGCATATGTGCATATATATATATATATATATATATTTGTATGTATATATATATTTGTATGTATATGTATATAAAGTAAGAAGTGTTTCCAAACAGTTTCCAAACCTTTCGTTGTGGAAGCTCACTATTATTTGTATGACTTGGATTGCATCCCATGAAATACCTACTTTGGCTCATTGCATTCCTCATTAGACTGAATTAGCTGTGCTGCTCGTGGAGAATTTCCATACATCGTTGCAATGGCTGAAAGCATGAAGGAGATATCTGGAATCAAAATTGCATTTTTTTAATCACCTTTTTTGCAAAATACTTTTTACTGCCCTATTGTATGCATTTATTTTGATGTAAATTCATGATTTTCTTTTGTCAGAAAGAAACTTCATGTGGAGATAAATAGCCTTTCAAGGACTGTTGGACAGTATATGAAAACAGCACCAACTATTATAGAAAAGAATGGGCCAAACTAATTTTACCAAACTAAATAAAAACCAACAACCAGTCATATATATTATTTTACTAATAATAGGTTTATGAAACAGAGTTTTTTTTTTTCCATCAGCCCACACACAATACTATATAATGACAAAGCAAAAACTCTAATATCTCATTCAGTTATGATCCGTGTACTTGACATTTGTCAATAGCCTTTGAGAGGCTTCTACAACTTGATTCAATCTCACCTTTGTCCTATTCATCGGACATGATTAGGTAAAGCACACTTGTCTATAAAAGGTCTCTCAGTAAATGGTGCATTGAAAGTGGCCAGTAGCACACTAGTCTTCATCATTTTCTTATAGAAGAGATTTGAAACAACAAACTGAGTAGTCAGGGACAAAGGGAACAGATAACATAGAACCCACTTGTCACTATGAATGAGATCCAGAGTTACTTTGTGGAGATGGAAGAACCTTATAGAAGGACAAACATCAGGGCAGCACTCCACCAGTTGGGTCTTCATGGTGGAGTGACCAGATGGAAGCCATTTTTCACTAAAAGATGCATGATGACCTTTTTGTAGTTTGCGAAAAAGCACCTGATCAACTTGATTGAAAATGGGCAGCAAAATCTTTGTCTGATGAAATTAAGACAGAACCTTTTGAACCATGCACTGAAAACCACACCATAAAACCATCCATAAAGTCACTTCTAGTGGCAGCAACATTTCTACCTGAAATGAAGCAAGAGCATTGAAGGGGGTGGTACCTTTCTCAAGGGTAACTTTGGGCAACCTACAGGCCTGAGATCTGAACCCATGTCTTTCCCATCCTGGGGCCTAGTCCCTAAACACTTGGTCATCACCACCCCAAACAGGGACTAGCAGACAATTTAAGATAGAGTGGATGATAGAAACATTGAGCAAGCCTGATTTAAAAGCTTTTCCCAAAGTGCTCAGTATCTGAGGCTGGGATGAAGATTTAGACTTGAATAAAAGAGTCACGTTCATAATAAACTTCATATCTATTATTATATCTGACCCAAATGCAGTGCTTGCGCTTATTAGCATAACACTTCAAAATATTTATATGATCCAGAACATATTCCAAAACATCGAACTATTACAACTATTATAATCATTCATTCAAAGTTCTGTTCCAAATATCACGAGTCTTTCTAATTGTGAACTCAGTATGATGAATGAAATCAAATTATATGCAAAGTGTATCTTTAAACCTGGAAATTAATGTTAATCATTGCTTTACCTGCTTATGTGATTGGTGCTGTCTTAACATAAATAACGTATCACAAGAATTGGAGCAAAATTCTTGGTTTTGTTTGATTAAAATTTGGCAGCTCATAATATAGCATAAAACACATTTGTAATTTTAGCCAGTTGGGCTTTGTTTTCAGATTTACCACTTAAGCTGTAGCTGTAAGCTAGAAGGTGTTATTGACAGTCACAGTCACAATAATGTAAGAACTTCCTCATGTCTGAGGTGAAAACAAGGCATCAATAGTTGATAATGTAATGAAAAATACTGATAAATGGGGATTGATATTAACTTGTTTTATTAGCTAACTGTTATTGGTAGGGTCCATAAATACAACTTTGGGGCATATGGAACTTCATTTGAGTGAGCCATTTAAGTTCAGTGAGACGCACTCCCTTCCCATCTAATTTCCCTCCAATCCCAGATTTGCAGACTGATGTGCTTGTACGGCAAGCGGTTTTAAAAGCAGTGGTAAACCTGACTCATTCCTACGCACAATGAACTCTTCACACAGTGTAAAACCAAATCACATAGTCCTTCTCTCACACAGCGCAAAGGTTTTCAGCCAAATGAAAATGCCAATGTGACCTCATGAGAGCTTTTGTGTAGCCTAATTAAACTGTTGTGCTTTCTAGCACCAGTTTAATTGAGTAACTGAGTAGATTATGAAATGTTTGCCTATACAGTTTTCCATTATCAGTCGGCCACATGACCACCCTGCTGCCAATCTATTTGTGCCACCATTTGGTAGCTTTGAACAAAGGCTGCATGACATTTTGCCAATTTTTCAAAATTCTGGAAAGCCACGCTTGTACTGACCCTTGTTGGTTACTCTGACAGCCTTGAGACAGAGAGGGAAGATTTGCGAGTGCTAAACAACAACAATCACAGACCCTGCTGTCATGAATAATTGTGGAAATTGATGTTCCTGTTGAATTAGTCTGCAGAGAGCTGCACAAACACCGGCAGCAGAGAGTCAAAGGGGAGGGGTGGACAGAGACTGGATGGACGTCTCTAGCATAAACAAAGATACGCACTTATGAAAAAATCACAGATGTGCAGTGTTTGTAATCATACCAAGATGAGGCAGTGAGCTGGTGGGCTTCTCGGGTGACATGTCGACAACTTTTCACTGCAAATCAGAAAGACTCATTGTGCCAAAGGTCTTCCTCCATTCGATGTCAAATCCTGTCAGGAAGGATTTGCTTCAGTCTGTAAACACATACACTAGGCTGGAGAAAAATGCGCCAGCAATTCCGACGTGTCAGCCAAATGAGAGCATTATACAGGAGCCTTGCCTGATTTCATTTGACAGAGACCAGTAGGTTAATCCATCTGGGTGAATGAGAAAAGATGGGCAGTGGGATGAGTTTTCCAATAAGATGGATTGCTCTTATTTCACAGAACCACGTCATGTATCCATTTTATGACCGTGATGGAACAGTGGAAGACTGGGACCATCTAGAAGGTGTCCTTTCTGGCATGGTGGGTTTGACCAATGGGACTTTTAGTCTCTTTCGTTTCTCAGCATGCACATCGGGTACATCGCAAAGTTGTGATGAATCTCCCTCAAGATCTACTGGTACTTCTTGTCTGCTTAACCAGCTATGAAATACTGATATTATAGTGCCAAGGTTATTCTTTGTGCAGTCTTTATGGAATCCTATGTACCTGCGTCCACGGCCCCTCTCGCTCAGCTGTTACCATAGAGACCCCTCCATGCCTATCAGACGATAGTCTGTCTTTCACAGGAGCCACTCTGTTGAGCAACACTGCTGTTCACATGCCCAAGAGTGTGTGTATGTACACGAAGGGGGGACGGGGTGTTGACGGCAGTTTTCATGCTGTTGGTTTGCACCAGTGCTCTCTTGGCAGCTGGTGCCATGTGTTGGATGGCACGCTGGCTTTCACAGAGATTGATGGCTGAGTTGGAATGACACCCAGTGTGGACAGAGCACACTTAATTGAAAACGTCGTTTCCTCAGAGGCAGCTGCTTGCCTCCACTCTGTTAATTGCTTGGGGTAACAGCCAGGAGCAGGGGAATCCGGGCTGCAGGTAGCCACGACTCCGATGTGCCACATTCCAAGCCCAAGGCAGATCTAGATTTAACAGCAGATGGGGGAAAAAATGGACAGCAGCTATTAGGTGTGAAAAAGATTGGTGGGGGGGGTTGACCTTTCTGAAAGGGAGTCTAGTCCTATTAAACAGGTGTTGTGTGCAAATGAGAGCCCCAAGCGAATTATTGCTGTGAGGTGGGTTTTATAAATGTTTCCTTCCTCTGTTTTTTTTTAAACTGATATAGCCATTTAGCTATTATTTATGTAATAAATTAAGTTTGATTTCATTAATTACATTTCTTCTAGTAATCAAAATATTACACCGTCTGTGGTTCCACCTCAATTTAGCCCCATTACTGCACAGCAGTTATGTACATAATTTGAACGTTGTATTATAAATTGACCAAGTGTACAGAGCACTACAGATGACCTTGATCTTCAGTAAAAGTTTTAAATAATGTGAGGCTACATTTTGGTAATGTGTGAGAGTAAGTTGTGGCCACAACTTAATTATCATGTCTTGCTTATTTGAGGCCACAGCTTATCGTAATTATTTTGTTCCTACATTTTACTAATTCACAACCATAACTTAATTATCTTGTTCACATCATATTAGGTAGAGTTCAAGACCTATCAAATCTCCAATTCTATTCATTATAAAGTTCTTTCCTGTATCTTTGAAGGCTTTTCTTTAAGGGTTTGTTACAATAGTGCCTATGTTTTCTTTTAGGGTGCAAGAATGAAACTATATCACCCTAACATCACCGCCCTTAAGTAAACAGCACATCTGCTTTTCCCTAAAATCAAACATTCTCACTTATTAATACTTTAAGAGCTGGTTGTCACATTGTTACATCTATATTATTTCTGTCCTAGATTTACTTTTTCATGAGCTGAGTTGTCATTTTGGCAATGTCCAGTATAGGGTTGGATTAGGACCAGGGTTCAGAAAATCAGAATAAGCCCCGGCATTAGTTTTGATTCTGAGATTTGTTTGGAAAGAACAAATTAAAAATGGCATCATTTCCAGCGTCTGAGGAATGCCATCTTGTCATAACTGTCTGGCAGTCTAGTCAAGCCAAAGGAGAATGGATTGCTATAGCATCCTGAGCCTGATTAAGATGCATAGGCTGTAATTTAAGGCCAAAATAGTGCCAATGCAGCATGACGGGTCACACTAGTTTAGTAACCGAACAAAAAAAAAATCAGTGCACACAGCAGACCTAAAACTCAATAAAGTTATTGCAAGCAAGAAATGTTTCCAGGCCCCTAAACACATCTGCTGAAGATGGCATTTTTTATTAAAAAAAAAAAACAAAAAACAAAAAAAAAGCCTTGCTGCGGTTCCTTATGTGGCTTAAAAGACCTGTCAGCATGTGATGCTGTAGAATAGACTCCAAACAGACTGAATGCATGTTCTAGCTGGAAAAAAGGGAAGTTGCTTTTGAACGCAAGATGAATGTTCCTCTTCTCCCTGCTACACACTTTTTATATAGAAGATAAGGCATGAGTAGGCTTTGGAGCTCCTCGTCATAGCATTTAGGGATTTGACAAAAGAGAACATTTGCTGTCATTTTTCTAAAAGGGGAGGCTGTGCGTCTATTTGAAACGTCTCGATCAATCAAAACCACGTCATCGTTTAGTCATCACCCTTCCATTCTGCTTATTTTCAGCATTTGTCTGTTTCTTTTGGCCTTCACCTCTCTGTCATATTGCGAATGCGTTTACATGCACATAATCTAGTAACTCAGGAAAGTCCAAATTTTGCAATAATCAGTTCTTTTGTAATCATGGTGATTAGAACTACTATTTCAGTAACAGAATTATCAGATCTCTTTCTACATAAACAGTGCATCTTCACTGTACCGGACTATTTTAGCAGTAAATTCACAAAGTACAGCACGGATTTTATTGCAGTTTTTCTCTTTAACATCAAGGTTCCATTAAAAATTTATTTGGGAGTTGATGTCTTAAGTTGATACAAAATATAATTATTGCTTATTATGCTTATTAGAGTTGTAGCATTAAGATTTGTCCTAGAAGTTCAACATGTGCTAAAAGCCACAATTACTGATTTAAAATCTAAAATCAAAGAAGTTTTTTACCCAACTATGACATAACTTCTGAAATCGGATGATATTCATATCTGTGAGGATGTAAATGCATGCTTCCCTTACTTTGTTAGCTTGATTAGTCTGGTAGCTCCAATGATACCAAACATGCCATGGCAGGTCAGCTATATTCTTGGAGTGGATTAAATTGCTTAAATTAGATATTCCATTGAATTATTCCTTTTAATGAGCATGTTCGCTGCTTTGTCGTTGTGCAGTGGTTGGTCAGAACTGCGAGTGTTATGAACATTGTGCATAATTGCAGGCTTTTGATCTGACGCTACTTGGCACTCGTGGAAACACAGACAAATGTGCCTTGCACACACATCAATTAACACTAGAGAGGAGCTACGTGAACTCACACGCAGGATACACGCAGAACTGAATTACAGGAAGAAGGCTGTGATTACAGTAATTATTCATTACACTCTCTTAGCACCCAGCCAAAGGCTGACCAGTGAGGTGGCCATCAGGTTAATAGTTTTAGTTTTTTCCTCTAGTTTTGGTTGCTGAGGAGGGTGGAGGTTTGAATGGTGGAATCGCAGATAAATGCACCAGAATGAAATTGTCATGTGTGCCGGGCAGCCAACACGTGCACTGCTAATAAGGCACTGTCTCTGCTGCAGGTGGTGAATGAGCAATGTCGACGCTGCTGGAGCTGAAGAGCAGTGTGCTGAGGCAGGTGCAGAGGAGCCAGTCTCTGAGGAGCAGGAGGGAGCCTCCCCCCACCGCTGCTGCGGGTCCACCAACCCCCACCAGGGCCCCTGACAGGGTTGTCCTGGGGTGAGTTCGCCACTGCACCTCATGCTAACAGGGACAGCTCACATACACTGCTGTTCAAAACCTTCCAGTCGCTGTATTAAAAACTATTGGTAATTCATTTAGTTACAACCCAGTATTCAGAAGTTCATGTGATTCCTACATATGCCTTTCATGACAACTTACATCAACCAACACAGATGATTGTAAAAATTAGGAACAATTCATAAAGCATCAGCAGTGTCAACACTTTTTGAGGTGGAGTCGCATCAAAATTGACAGAAGCAGCCTTCCTGATATCTGACCCTTGTTGGAATAAGCCTTTATCAACATTTATGTTTGTCTTGGTCAGTTGTCGTCTAACGTTTATGTAGATGTCATGCAGCTTTAAGAACGGTGTCGCATAATATAAATAAAAAAATAAATGTGTATACAATAAATATGTAAAATAAAACTATATGTTTGTGTCTGTGTGTGTGTCTGTGTGTTCATTTAAGTGTCAAATCGATAGATGCCATTTATATATATTATTGTTTTATATTTAAAAAAAAAAAGGTTAGCTATTTTTTTCATATTTAAAAGATATATACAAATTTCATCTATAGTTTAAGGTAAGCCTAGGTGTCTCTAAACCTTTGAGGGGGATTTCACCAGCACACACATTGCAGAGGAACCCCCCCAGCTTTCCCGAGCTATGTAGTCACTGATGGTCATTGTTTGTATTGCTGTATTTACTTCCCCCCAAAACTATCAAAACAGATGGCAGGATGAGTGTCGGTGAACGGGCTTGAGTGAGTCATGGAGCTCGCGGACGCCCACCATGGCTCTACTGTATTCATGCTTTGAAAAGTGACTCAATCTCGACATCTTGCTCTCCCACATTTCAAATTAACTGCCGTTTCAAATAGCGCACAGAGAAGGGCCTTTGTAAGGATTAAGAGACAATTACCTTAGCAACTCATTAAGATGGAACAAGGTTGAGAGAGTGAGGAGAACAGGATCTTTCATTCACGCCCAATCTTCAGATCATTTCAATACAGCGCAGATGGAAGCCGTGTGGCCTGTGCTGCCTAATAACAGGAACTCGAGCCCCTGCTGATCTGTTGTAAAGAAATGTGTTTCAAGAGACCCAGGAGACTGTGGTAATTTCAGGGTCCATAAATATGACTGCCAGCCATAATGTTCTTCACTGTGGCTTTGGAGACTGCCTTTGGAGAAATGGGGCCAGCTTCAGCCATGGCATCTAATTTAGCTTAACCCTGCCATACCTAACATCTCTGCGGTAGTACAAACAAGCTAACGTCCCCTTTAACTGATAAAAAGCTGCCCCAGAATAACTAGTATGCTAATGTCTTCCATGTGTATAATAAAGTGTATAAGAATGTGAAACTGGAGCTTTCTGAATTCTACTTCTCTGTCAAAGCTCCAGGTGACCTAAAACCACATATTTTTCTAATTAGGCTATTTTTGCTCTTGGTGGGGGCAGAAAATGCATGCAGCATGCCTTATGAAAACATTTCAGCTTTCAGTAAATGAGTGCTTAACAAAATCTGTCATTTGAAACTATGTATCAGTAAATCTTGTGGATCCTAATCTTGGGGGCAAATTATTTGAGCTGATGGGCCACAAAGTTTTAACTTAATGATGCGTCCTCTACACTCTCTCGCCCTTTGAGTCTGAAAAATTGACAGAGAAAAAGCTACAATTGAGCAAAATTAAACCTAACAATGTTTTGTTTTTCATCCAACCAGCCGGCATTCTGTATGCGGACATTCGGCAGCGAAGCCAATTGAAGACCTCGCCACATAATTTAGAATTTAGCTGTTTTTGCAGCAGTGTTTTATCATTTACTTTTTCAGTTAAACTGTACTAGATGTTAATATACGTTCAATTTTGCATACAATGTTTTAAAAACATTTTAAACATTATTCCGTGAAGCCTTAAATAAAGCAACATTCTCCCTTCATTGCTGGATGTGCTTTAATGCTTTTTGAGTGGGAAAGAATTCACATCTTTAAGGGCTTGCAATGGGATTTTAACCAGGCTACAAAAAAAAGCTCACTCAAATGCAAACGAAATTTCTTCATATTTTTGCTTGCTTACAAGTTTGTAGGTTGCAGTTTGTGAATACAGACTTTCAGCTTTGAAGGATTGGTAGATACAGAAAAAAATTTAATAACATTATGAAATGAGAAACTAAATAAAGATGCAGAAATATCGTTGTTTTTTTTCCTTGGGATTAAAAGCTTAACCATTTAAAATAACCATTCTCCATGCAGGTGCTCTTAAGAGCAGAGTGGAGATATCAGGAACACAGCTTGTGTATCACTGTGGACTCATTAGACTATATCTCAGTTGAATACCTCGCAGAAAGGACATTTCCTACAAACAAATCCAAATCTGGATGCTTGGACAGGAACTGGTTTGTTTGCCTAATAAAAAAATCAATGCAGAATGTGCAGTTAACTGGTGAGAACAGGGTTAGTTAAATCCGTTGTTATTGTGTCTGTGTGTATATGTGTGTGTGTGTGTGTGTGTGTGTGTGTGTGTGTGTGTGTGTGTGTGTGTGTGTTCTTTTCTTTTTCCTAGCCATCATCTTGGTCTCTGTCTTGTTTTGATTCCTTTTCAAACACGCCTGATGTCAATGCCAAAAGTAAAGGGAACATAAACCTTGAGGTTTCTATAGCAACCAAAACATGTCTGTTTTTCCCAGCTGCTCCTAAAATATTAATTTTTTTTTTCTTTTGATGAGCGCATGTCACCCGTCTACCACTGAAGAATAAATGCTACTGTGTGTGGTGCCGAAAAAAAAAATGTTTTGGGCTTAATTTTGGCATGCTTTAAATCAGCCTGGCTCCATCCTCTAAATACATGGCAGGTACCTGCCATAGATGTCTGTTCCTGTCTGTGAGTTTGCTATTGCTTCTGCTCCTTTCCCCTGATGTGGTTTCTTGCTTTTTTTTTTCTTTCTTTTTGACATAGCCTTTCAGGTTTACTAAAATCAGACCTTTTTCTCAGTAGTTAGGTTTTTTATAAGCAGGGGGAAGGCCCTATAGGACCAATTTCCCCCTGCGTCACACACCGATTTACACACACACACACACATCTAGGTAGGTTAACATGAGAAGACACAGGTGGCTATAGGGCCCCACGAGTTACGCAAGGGCAGATTTCAATAAAACTACAGCATTTTTCTAGGTTTGTGAAATGCAAGTTTTTTTTTTTGTTTTGGGTATCTATTATTTATTCTAACCCACTGTGAACTGGTTTGTTTTGCAAATCGTCTCCCAGAGCCAACAGAGACTTTGGAGCGCATAAGCCGGCAGGCTGTAGGCGACACACTTGCAATCATTATGCTTCGGGGAAGCTGTTTGTCCCCGTCATTAGTGCCAGCGTGAAAACTAATGCCTCTGACCCAGACGTGCGCTCATTAATATTATGCAAATGGGACAGAGCTGGATGGCTCCTCTAGGGCCCGTGGGCTCTATGACACAGGACGACCCTGATGACAGCCTGAGGTTTGTGCCGTGAACCTGGCAGCCATGTTGGGCAATGATTATATATAGACATTTCCCACCAGTGGGGGGTATGGGGACTAGTTTAAAACAGCACATGGGAATGGTCTTTTTTTCATTATCTAGATAGGGTTCCCTCCAATTGACGTGTTCTTTTGATCATATGCAGCGAAGGACTTTTGAGGAGACGTGAACAGCAAATTGCTCACCTGTAGACCCTGACTGGGCAATCTGGTAGCATTTTGACCCCTGAGTTTATGGATACGGGTGTCTTCTGAGCGTTCTCACCAAATTAGTCGTCCATTTTCAATGAGGAGATTATCACAATACCTTTTCTCGTATGCAGCTCCATTGAGATCTTTGGGGCACAGCAATAGAAGAGTCTACATATGATCTACATTCTAATGTCCTACCCTTCCTGCTTTAGAGCACCATTTATTTTAACAGTTGTGTGAGAGAAAAGAACCTTTTTGTTTTTTAAGAACTTTCACATGAAAAAGTTCTTTGCCATTAAAAGAGTTTACAGTTTGGAAAACTAATGTCCTCAATTTTTTATCCAAAAGATGTAATACGAAACCTTACTTTAAGGTTAAATGTGTTACTCCCTCCTTTGTCCATATGCTAAGTAGGAAAGCAATGCAAAGAAAGGTAGTTTTTCCTTCTTTTTTTTTTTTACATATTTAACAAAGGTGCAGAAACAAAAACTGCCTGTTGACGTCTGCATTGTATATTTTCTGTTTCATTTTAAAACATCCATATCTAAATATGCAGTTTAACTGGCTTTATTTAACATTTATTAAAATTTACGGCATTTGGCACATGATCTTATCCCGAGCAACCTCCATTTCTTAATTACAGGGACAGCCTCCATGGAGCAAGTTGGGGTTAAGGATTTTGCTCAGAAACCCGGTGATGGTGGTGTTGGAGGTGTGGTTTGAACCCGCAGCCATTTAATCGATAGCCGAGTATCCTACCACTAGACCAGCTATTTGAGTAATAAACAATGAAAGTAAATATTTCAATGAATAATGAACAAAATAATGCTTTTTTCCAGATGAAGTATTTTATTGTATTTTAGAATAGAGTAATAATTTAGTCATATAAATATGAAGCATAACTGTATTTAGTGCATTTACATTTACGGCATTTAGCAGACGCTCTTATCCAGAGCGCCTTACATGTCCTAATTACAGGGACAGTCCCCCTGGAGACACTCAGGGTTAAGGGTCTTGCTCAGGGACCCAGTGGTGGTAGTGCTAGAGGTGGGATTCGAACCAGGGACCTCTTGATCCAGAGGTCCGCAGGCAAGTACCCTACCACTAGACCACCCTGCATTAAAACAAACATGCCATAAATGGATCTCAGAAAGGATTTGGGACCTTTTTTAAAGGTTTTCCAACATTCTAAGCCAAAAAGCATTACATTACATTACAGTTATTCATTTAGCAAGATGCTTTTTTCCAAATAACTTCCAAACATTTAAGCTAAAGTGCAATAGAGATTTACAATAACATGAAATGCCATTTAATGTGAAATAATAACATAAGATATGATAAAAAAAAACATGTACAGAAAGTGCAGAACGTGTTGTAAAACAGGCACATCTGTTTTAAAGAGCATATAATTAGCCTCACTGGTTTTAGACACAAAAATCTGGTGCTATATTATCAACACTTGAATTTATGTTGAATACGTTTGTATTCATAATAAGAAAGGAGCTGATCAGCTGCTAATGGAAACTGAATCCGTGTCAGAGCTTGTCAGAGCAATGCTGGCAATTAACTAATTCTAGCACTGATTCAGCTTACAAAAAGTTCTTAACTACTTGTATTTGAAAACGAGGAAAAACGCAAAGATGAGGAGATGCGATCGCAAACCAAGCCTTTAGGTAGGACCTTTGATTAGTGTTTCTTTCATGCAGTATTTTTATAAAGTCATTGGAAAGACTTTGTGTCCTTGATTGTGATTGAACTAATAAAAAAAAAAAGATTTTAATGACTTTTGTGCCTTTTTATTGGTTCCTAAAATAGGACAGCATCTTTCTAATGTTGTGCCTGCTTGATAAATTAGGGTACTCAGCTCAGTGGCTTAGCAATGATAATTATCACATGATATTCCTGCAGCCTCTCTAAAATAAGCACGTAACTGAATAAAGAGCAGGAAATGTATTACTCAAACTGCTGGGGTTTTTCTTTAATCTGATAAGCCACATAATGTGTTCATCTGAAATGAAATCCTTAATGCTTGCTGTTAAGGAAGACTGGTGTGTTTTCTTGTGTTTGGGAAAAATTAAGTCTTTAACAATTGAAGAAGCTGCAGGAAGTTGCACTTGGCAATCTGTGACAGAACTCTAAATGACCTGGTTAGGCTAAAGGTCAGTCTTTGTGATTGAAGAAGCATAGAGGGAAGTACGAAGCCCTACTGGATCTGGAGGAAATGAATTCTGCCCATTTTATTTCCTGATGTGTGGGCAAGCATTACCTTTATTTTCTGTAATAACCTGCTGAAATGATTTTCCTCCAAATGTCGCCCGGCCCAAAGGCTGGTTACTGCATACTTAACATTTAATATCGGAAGGAACACTTTCGTCGCCTAAGTGCATTGCCTAATTTCTGCTGTGGATCTGAAGCCCACCAGTGGCCGTTATATTCTTTCTGTGTGTGTTTGTGTGTGTAAATGTGGCTGTGTGCACATGTGTGCTAGCCCATGTAAATTTTCATATATATTTCACTGTATTTACGCACGCTATCCACACTCTCTTGTACCTTTCCAAAGGGTCTGAATAATCAAAATAAATAATATTGAAATAATAATAAAAGGGCTTCATGGGGAGAGTCTGTTTCCTAGCAACATGAAAGGGGGCTGCCTTCCAGCTTTGTGTGCGTGTTTTCTGTGTGTGTGTGTGTGTGTGTGTGTGTGTGTGTGTGTGTGTGTGCAGAATAGTAGCAAGGATCCATACTTTCCAGTATCACTTCCGAAGATCAAAAAGCTCTCCTCACCATGAAGGCAGAGAACCCCATTTTAAAATAAAAGATTCTGATATAATATGATCATGCTGTCCATCAATAAAGTAGCACATATATACCTGGATAATCCTGTTGTCCTGGATATACCTGGAATTCTGTTGTCATGAAAATCAGGACATTTCTAAATATCGACCTATTCAGGCTAGTTATGAAGAGAGTTTCAGAGTTTCCATTTCATTAAACTATAAAGTTTTTCCACCAGGCTATGCATCTCCTGTGTTCCTTTTCTGTTGCTATAGCAACAATAGCAGTATTGTTTATAAATATTGCAGATGCTTGTAATAAGCAAATGAGCCTCAGATGACCGATTATAAGGTGACCAATCAAAGCCCCCATTTATTTAGTGTTTAGTTCTGTTTATGTCTTTGAATTTAATAGGCTGTGGTTTGCTACTGTGCCTTTAAGACTGATATATGCACTTGATCACTCTTCTGACTAGCTAATGTTTTTGCAGCTCATTCAAAATCATTGGGCTAAAACACTCCTTACAACTTCAGAGCGAATAGGAAGGGCTAAACTATGATTGGCTGCAGAAGGAGATGTGTAATATGTAAATGTTTTGGGTTTGTGACATCACAAAAACAACATTTTGAAAAGTGGCTGGAAATTAGTTTTAATTAGTCAAAATTCTTATCCACATTGTACAGCTTTACTTGGTTCCAGGAAGATTCAGCACAGCTATGAATGTAAAATATAGTTTACCTGTTAGATGAAATCATGACAAAATGGGTGCTTGTGGATAAGAAACTATAGCATACCACTCTCCCAGTTAAAACAACGGTCAAAAGTATGTGGTCACAAACGTTCCCATGTTTCTTCTCAGGTCAAGAGTATTAAAAGGAAGCTCTCTTTCTTTACTAGAGCAACAGTCTCTTCTGTTCTGGAAGGGCTTTACATGAGATGTAAGCACAAGAGGTTGGGTTTTACTGAGGTCGGGTAACGATATTGGACGATCAGTCATAAGGACAGAACGACAAAACAGGCTGGCGAACTGTAGAGATAAAAAAGGTTGACAAGGATCATTTTGACTCACTTTGTTACACACATCAAACTCATGAAAAGGAAACTGGTAAAAAATTAAACGCAAGAAAAACTGACATATATGGGACTTTTACTTAGTACTCTGCTTTTACTTTAAATACCTACAATATAAAAAATGAATGAATGAAAGGCTAGTCACCTCTAGATTTGAAAGAGGCATTATAATGTAACATTTCTGCAGATATCCACAAAGGACTGAATGCATTTGGAGTCCCTTTATTGAGCACTTTCTCAGGCTGCATGAATGGATTTAGTGGACCCCACCATGGAGGAGGGACACTGTGACTACGAAAAAAAACAGTAGTCAAGATTTTAAATAGAAATCAATTGGATTTTTTTTTTAGATGTTTAATGGATTAAAGGGCTGTGTATCTTAAAAGGTGCACATTGCATTCTGTGTTTCTAAAATGATGCTTGGAATTTACTTCTGCACTGCCATTTCATTGCTTTGGCAGTTTCAATGGTTTCATTAAACTTTAAAGATGACCTTGACTGATGCTCTTGTACTCTTTTCACATGTATTTCCTTGAGCATGCAATCCACCATCATTCATTGATCAGAAGGCTAGACAAGCATTGCAGCAGAGCCCCGGATGTCATGTCAGTTGTTTTTCTTTTTTTTTCTAACACTCATGCTTATAAGTTTCTTAATTAGCTCTCAACTAACTTTTGATTGACACAAGGTGACCTCATGAGATTTGTAAGCATGAGCAGAAGAACAAACAGACAATCATGACCTTTTCCTACAATCTGGGTCTCTACCCTGAGAGGGCTGATTTTAGCTTTTATTAATCAGTCAGAAATTCCTGCAGAAACCCAGGGCCTGGTCTGTTTGCCGTGGGTATTGATTAGTTAAGGATTGCAGATTAGATGTTACTGGAAGAATGAGAAACAGACGGATATAATGAAGCCTCAAAAGCCAATGCGATGTGATGTTTAGTTGGAAAAAGACCTGAGTACAAGTCTGTGATGATAAAACTTTTTGGGATTTTAAAATCTGAGTAAACAGGACAAAATGTGACTCCATGTCAGAATCTGTACCTTTCTCTTTCTTTGCAGTTTGCAACTTGATGCATTTGGTTACCAGTTGTAACATATTGTAGTAGCATAATAAACTGGTGCTTAGAGAAGAGCTGTCTCTGTACCTGTCACTTTATCATGTTAAAACATGTAGATGTCCATATAGAAAGTGTTAATGAGTTCATATGACTACAAACCAACTTCCACGACTGTTGTAGCAGAAATGTTCTCCTCATTTAAATTTGACCCAGGAACAAAGACTTTTTAATATACACCGTATTAGAGGCTGCTTTTTTCCCCAAGTCTCAAATTCAAAAAGCAATTTACTATTTTTTTTAACCAGTTGGAACCCAGCTGAGTGTACCAAAAATCTTTTTAGTCTCTTGGGGTGTCTTCTTCCAGCATGCCTCTGTCCTCACCTCCCTTTTTGAGATAGCCAAAATGAACTGGGAGATGAGTCAAATGCCTGCTGTGAAGATGTTAATAAAAGAACAGGATCAGTGGTCTGCAGTAGCCTTCAAGCACATGAGCTAACGCTTGTGTCCATTTATCTGACCAACGAATTAAAAGTTTAAAATGTCAAAATATTCAGTAACAACTCAAATGATAGAACCCAAAACAAAATTGGATTTTCCACAGCAAGATAACGTCCCCTGTTGCTGAGACTTAGCTAGAAGCCCATTGCCAGGAGTTGCCTAGTTATTTATAGAATTAACTGTTAGTCTGTGCTTAGTAAAAGCAACGTGATATTAATCAAGCCAATTAATGGACACTTTATTTTGAGCATAAAGATTTTTTTGGTTTTTGTCAACATTGTAAGTATCTGCAGTTACCAGTTTATTGGCTGCATTGTATTTCATCATAGACCTTCATCATAGATCAGGTAAATATACCATTTATACCCTTTGAGCACAACAGTGTACATTTAGAACTGTTGCTCAATACATTCTGATAACACCAGAACTGGAACACTAGACTGAGAAAGTGAGAGGAGAGAGAGACATGCATTTTCATTCCAGGACTCTCTTCTTGAGTCAGGAGGGCAGAATAGGGGAAAGCAGTGAGGGGTTTGTTGGAGGTTAGTTGGGCGGTGGGGATGGGGGTATTCCCAAGGTTCTCTAGCCGATGTCAACCAATCCTGCCGCGAATGTGTTACCATCACCATGACGACGGAGGCAGGGAAAATTAGCAAGTGGCAGGGGTCCAGGAGTTCACCCCGCTTTGTGGGAGAAATATATCTTCCCCCTCTCCTGCAGATCTGTGTCTAATAAGAGGAATTAAGTTGGATGGTGAAAAAAATCCCACTGAGACACAGAACCTCACTTGTTGCACCAGTGCTTAAGGCTATACTCGTCCAGTTAAGCTTTGCAGTGAAGGAGATTAATATATGTCCATTTTCCTGTTTTGTCTCATGGAGGCTGCTGCAGCAACTAGCCTCTGGCTGCTGATTTCAGGCCTTGGGAGAGAGAGACTTCTCACCTCTTATCCTCAGTAAGATTTTAGTAAATAAACTAAACTAAACCTCCCTGATAAAGTGGTCTCATCAGAGAAGTTATCTGTGCAGTGGTGGCCTAGTGGTTAGGGAGTTGGCCAAAGGATTGGAAGATTGTGGGTTCAAACCCCTTACCAGTAGGTTGCCCTGAGGTACCCTTGAGCAAGGTACCGTCACCATCACTGCTCCCTGGGTGCTTTCAATAGCTGCCCCCTGCTGCATGCTGTTTGAGTGCATGGTATGGCCCAGGTTTGAATCTGGCACCACCACCACTGGGTCCTGTAATTAGGACATGGATAAGAGCATTTGCTAAATGCTGTAAATGTAAATCTGTCTACTTTTCTAGGCTATGTCACTTGTCTGAACATTGTGTGATACATCTGGTCGAAGCCAAAATACCACAGAGATTTTTAGCAGCCTTCAAAATCTGCATCTGCCATAAATCCCTGCAGACTTCTACTTTGCTTATTACTGCTTATGACTGACACCTCAGTGGTCCCAAATGGGCCACCTGCTAGATGCTGCTAATGATCGCACAATGCTGCATCAGAGGGAAATCCTTTCTTCTCCTGTTACTTTCTGAGGGGAAGCTCTTTTTCCTGAGCCATGTGAAATAAACAAGTATGAGAATCTTTTTTTGTTGTTGTTGTTTTGTGTTGCTTTGCTGAACAAATCCGTTTACACGTTACAGGGTTGCCAAGGAGAGCGGGGAGTTCTTTGAGCGAATGAACAAAATCATTCAGAAGCAAGAGAGTCTGTTAGCTGCCACTCAAGCTGAGGTAAGTATAGGATTCGCAGGGGATTGCATGCCCCACTATGCTCCAGCACCCCTCCAAGCCTTACTGCAGGGAGAAAGGCAGCCTAGGGGCTGTAGAAAGCTTTGTGTGAAGACAGAAGGATGAGGCTGGTTATAGAAGCTACGGGTTCAGCCGTCACAAGCTGCTCTCAGTGGCTTTTGCTCTGTGTTACACCCACACACAAAGAAAGTGTCTGATTTAATTTTCCAGATTGAGAGGTTTATAGGGCAGCACGACTCCACCAGTGGTCTGTCACTGAAGTGAAGAGGAGAAGGGAAATCAATAATGAAGGCAGACCAGCATATGTTCTTTACAAGGAAAAACAAAGAGAGTCTGCAAATGGAAAACAATGGTGGCGATATGGATGGCTTATAGCAGATCCAAAATGGTTCTTAGTTCTGCATGGTGACAGAGCTGGATATTGCTGAGCAATTTGGGGATTTTGTTCCATGCCCTGTGCTCTAAGCCTCATCTTAGCCTTACTCCTCTTTCCCTCACACATTTCCAAGGAGGAGATTATCGCAGGTCCACCACCTCCAGAGTGCACAGACGAGGCCTTCATTCCAGAGAAAGCTACCAGAAATGAGGTAGGGTTTTTGATTATTTCTAAAAAGAAAAAAAAAAGTAATAGATTTTCCACTGAACCGATGGGCTTTGCAGTGATTATCATTTTTTCCTCTTTTAATACACTGAACCTTATCGACAACATGTCTAGATACATCTCAAAATGCATTTTTATACCCCTATTCTTTCAGAAAAACTCTCTCCTCACCAAAAGTTTTTTTTTCTGAAATTCCCTCGGTCCATATGAAACTGCAAAAAACAAGCCCATTGAAAGGCTATAGGGTCATTCAGGCTCAATTCAACAAATGGTTCACGTGCAACCATCTGAGAGAACCCTTTTGTGGCATTTTGTTGCCCCTGGGCCAATATGAAACTCAAAACTCAAAAAGTTATCTCATGTGGTTTATGGGTAAGACTGGTTTGAAATTCCAGTGATTTTTCCTGTGTATGGAAAAATAATTTGTCTGCCATTTCAGAACGCCGGCATCTTTGCAATGGTAACACCTAAATACCTGAATATTATGGCAGTACAAATCTTTGGCCTAATCACAAGTATGTATTTAGTAATCATGGACAGAACTTAAGATGAAAAAAATCTAAACATATCTTTATTCAATTTTGACCTGCATTTCAACTTTTTTTTTTTTGGCATGTATTCAAAACTCCACAACTGCACTCGGTATCTTCTCTATTCTGTCAGGATATCTGCACTAGAGGAGCGGGATGCATATGATGTAGCTCTTAGCTCATATTTAACTGATTTGTTCAAATCTAGGTATTGAGTATAGGTATTGAGTATAGGTATTGTTCACCTATACTCAGTGTCTGTGTATAATGTTGTATTAGTAGCATTTAAAAATGCTCCCCCAACAAGAAGTCTTCATGTAGAACTTCACTGAAACCCAAAGCTTAATGTTGAACCACACTTTAGGAAAGTCAGTCCTGATTCATTTGATTCATTACGCTTTGCCTCACTGTCGCTGCAGTGGCTGTTTCAGAGAACAGAACATTTTGGCACTGGATTAAAATCAGATCACTCAAACCAAATGCAGAGGTGTTTAAAGATGGCTCTTAACATTATATATGTGTTTGCTGAGCTTTTCAGAGAATAAACTAGAAAATGCAAACGAAGGGTCAATTGTCAAGCCAAGTGTCCTCTTGCAGTATATTCAGATTTGATCCAGATATTAAGCACGTGTTAATACAAGGTGAAAACAGCCACTTTGTGTACCTAAGGCAGTCAATTTGTGGAATATTTGCTAATGCTTTTGATTAAATGGATCTACATATTATTAATAATAATTAACAGTTCCTTTTTTCCATCTTTACTCTGAAATGCAGTAAATAATTAGAGGAAAAACATTTAAAACCATCCAGACTTTTTGCATGGCCATCAGAATCACACATGCATTGCAAATTCATCTGCATTTGTGTTTAGTATTGACTTCAGGATGCTTTCTAGTAATGCTAGACCAGTAAAGATGTAACTCGGTCTTCCCCAGAAATGTAATTATTATAATTACTCTCTAATCACAGATTTCACACATTTTATTTAGCTCCTGTTCACTGTCTGAATGTTGGTCTGTATTGCATGATATTGAAACTCTTTCTCCTTTAGCTTGATTTACTGTATGAGGAGGCAATCTACACTGTGGTCAATCGGGTTGGGGTACCGTCACCTGAATATGTGACCAACGAAGGTGATTTGTTCAACTACTTGCAGAAGGTAAACTCTTTGCTTTCTATCTCTCCCGAAAAGAACATAATGTCTCATTATGCTAGAATTCATTGCTTTTCTGGATTTATTAAAATTCTACGATAAAAATAAATAAACAACTGTTGCAATCATGCTGCTTCCTCTGTCTGTCAAGATCTACTGAGATAGAACCAATTAGCAGACTTTGATTACCACCAAATGGCACACTGATACAGAACAAACACAAACAGAGACACACACACACACACACATTTTTGCTGCTGTTTCTGACCTATTCTTCAGAGAAAGAATGGGGAAAGAGGGTCAGTGGCTTGTTTGCTTTGGGTTGAGTTTTATGAATTGGAGCAGATGCTTTTGTCTCAGACGTGATTAAACACCAAAGCCCAGGCCTGCTGGGGACTGATGTTCAGAGCTGATATTACATCCGCTCAGCTGCTGTCACTCTTAAAAGCCACCTGCCTCATCTTTGTCTCCTTTACAATGAAATGATGTTGGATGCATTTGAAGTGCCCGCTCTGTGATTTTCTGACAAAGAAAAAAAGATGGCATTTTTACCTCTTTCCTATGACTTCGTGACTTGGAATTGCCATTTGTAGACCAACGTGCTGTATGAAGTTAACAGCCTTCAGCAATAATAACATGTACTATAAGTAATAGTAATTGACTGAAGACATATATAGATCACAACTTCTGTTTATTCTTCACTTCTGTCACTATTAAGTCTCTTTAAAAAAAACATACACAAAGGATCTCCACACAAAGATCCATCTAAATAGATAAAGAACCATTTACGCATCTCATTGTTTTTTGATACCTACAAATAGATAAATAACAGTGTAAGCAGTCAGCTAGATCTTTGAGTTTACTTGGTTTTTTAAACGATCCTGTGGCCAACTTCCTAACCACTAGGCTACCGCTGCCAAATGGAAGATTGTGGGTTCAAACCCCTTACCAGTAGGTTGCCCTGAGGTACCCTAGAGCAAGGTAACGTCTCTGTCACTGCTCCCAGGGCACTTTCATAGCTGCCCCCTGCTGCACGGTGTTTGCATGGGTTAAAAGCAGAGGTCCAATTTCGTTGTGGTTCACTGTGTGCTGTGCTGTGGCCTCGCAATGACAAGAATAGTCACTTTCACTTTTTCACTTTTCACTTTATTTGTATAATTTCCACAAATTGACTAGTTATTGACTGAACATTAAACAGTATAAGCCCGTATGTTACCAGTGCCGTGATCAATAACGATAACAACACTTCACGGCCATGACTGTAACCAGATCGGGAGGCATATGATTATGCATTTCGCCACAATATGCTATTCTGAGTATACTGTGTTTCACTAAAAAGGTTTAGAAGAGGGTCCTAAGCCATGTAGCTGTCTAAGAATGTGCACCTTGGCTGTGAGCCGAAGTCTAGAAATGGGAGCCCAAGCAAGCATAATTAGATCTGCTTAGTTGGATTCAGTTCTGCACAGTTTGAGAAATGTTAAACAAAAAACTATTATAGCACTCAGTTTTCAGTGACACCACTTTTGTATTATGGGTTCTCCTACTTACCAAACCTCAGAAAAAAATGAATGTGTGTCATACAGGTGTTTTCAGGTATCATTATACTATATATTTGCCATTAAACTGCTCAATCCTGGAGTTCAAAGGGCTAAGCTGATGAGTTCCGGTGCTGCAGGACTGCATGCTCGAAAACCCCAGTTGAATATTTTAAAGAAATGCACACTCTCACAGACAGCCAGAGCTTCACTTTAAGGATTATTATGTACTTATTCCATAAAAAGGAGAGGAATTAAGGTGTCTGGACGTTTTTTTTTTTACTCTGAAAGGTTTATGGCATGCAGAGAACCACACAAAATGGATCTATGGAGTTTAAAGGGCTAACCTGATGCAGCTTAAAATGAACTAAACTCAGATCAAAATCAAACCTGTTTTTTGTAAAAAACGAAAGAGCAGCCATAAACGCAGTGTCTGCATCCCTGTTTCAACCTGTGAGCTGATTCCTGTGTCTGTTCTGTAGATAACAATCTTTTCTGTTTTCTCTCCACCCCAGGTGTTTGATATGGGTCAAGAGGAGCACGACATCATTCTGCAGAGAGTTAGGGAGTCCAAGGTGAGCGACTTAATGGAGGCAGGCATTGTTCATCAGCAGATATCCTTGCTCTATCTCGCTGCCTCAGCCGGCTAGTGTCAACCTCTTTTCTCCTTTTATCACCGTAACATGGCCATTTACACTAGCCTTCAAAGATCCTATTATTTTTTGTACTCTGAGCTCATATGAGTCAAAACAGCCTGAATTCATACACTGTCTGTCAAAGGTTTGGACACCTTTCTTTTCCTCATTTTTTGAAAAATCTAAATCAGCATGTGTTCTCAATTTGGAACAAGTCATAACATAGAGAGTCATTCAACATTTTTCTGAGACAAAGCAACAAGTTCCAGTTATGTCTTGCGTCGCATTTTATGCGTTGCAGTTGGGGGCGGCGATGGCCTAGTGGTTAGGGCGTTGGCCGCATGATCGGAGGATTGGGGGTTCCAACCCCTTCCCGACAGGTTACCCTGAGGTACCCTTGAGCAAGGTGCCGTCCCCATCATGCTCCTCCCTGCGATGGGTTGTCCAGGGCGTGTCCCCCATCCTTCGCCCTGTTTGAGCTGGGATGGACTCCAGCACTCCCCTGTGATCCCACTTGGGACAAGTGGCAGAAAATGACTGACTAATGTTGCACTAAAACAATAAATTCTGTCAAAAAGGAAGAACACTAACTATAGTCCATGCTTGTGTGTGTGTGTATGTAATGCTTGTGAGATATTTGATCATGATTTGAAGTTTATGACAAGTTGTTGCAGTGCATATATACTGAGTTTCGGGCAAATATCACACACTTCACATTTTTGCTAGGTTTTTGCAATGTGTGAACATTATAAGAAAAATCTGATTGGCAGGTTCACAGATGTTGCTATTGAATGAAGAAATAATTCCAAGGGTTAAACTACCGTTGGGCTGAAAGATTTTCTGCAACATTATTGAAATACTACATAGTTTTTATGTGATCTCACACTCTTAAAGAACAAAGCAAAGCTGTCTTCCATTGCCCAGCTCACATTTTTACCCTGTTTGTTTAATGATAATGAAAGATAGTTTTTAAACTGGATGCATTTCATTTTTGCTCTGAAAACAGCTCATTTTTGGAAAAGAGGATGGCAGCTGTTACATGGAGGTTCTTTCACATTCCACACATTTACGCATTTGCATAGGCAAAAATAGTTCTCCAGAGATCTTTAGGAGATCCAAGAATTTTCCTTCTTTGGGACCAGGTGAAGATGCCTTGTTGTCTCTTTATTTTTGAAAGTGTTTTAATACCTTTGCAGGACCTTTAAGTTTTATTTAATTTCACAGTGATATTTGTCACTGTTGCTTTTTTCATTTTCAGAGGCCAATTTGATGAGCGATGTGTACACCAATACAGCGCACATTCAGCTGAAGAATGTGTTTATTTGCACAAATTGCAAATGAAACCGTTTCCTCTTCGTCCTTCATGTGGCTGTGAGGGACATTTTTTCTAAATGTCACAGTGAAAGAGACCCCAGGGTCCTTGGACACATTTCTCTAAAAAGGTTGAATGAGGAAATATTGTGCCATTTAAGTGGTGCTTACAATGATCCGAACAGTTTGCGTACTCTCTCTCGCTCTCTCTAACGCACGGTAGTCACTCTGCAGCTCAGCAAGGCACAATACACTAACACTCAGCACCTGACGGAGAGAGAGCACCTATCGATTTCTAGTGCTGCAGGACTGCATGCTCGCAAACCTCACTCAAATATTTTTAAAGAAATGCTTTTGCACACTCTCACAGACAGCCAGAGCTTCACTTTCAGGACTATTATGTACTTTTTCCATAAAAAGGAGAGGAATTAAAGATGATTGATTGATGATGATTTTTTTTTTTTTTAATCTAATGGATCTAATAGATCTATGGCTTCACACTCTTGAAAATAAAGGTGCCTGATTGGAGTTTGGGCTTGGAATACAGTTCTGTTAAAACCTTAATAGATACAGAACAGTTACATGGAGGATCCTCAGTTTTTTACTGCATAAAACTATGAGTCAGAATTATTGGCACCCTGATATATTCTTATGTGTAAACTGTGTGTTACCTTGATATTCCATCCATGACCTGATAGGCAGAGTTGCACTTATTGCTGTGCTTTTGGAAGGCTCTCCCTTCTACACAAAATGACGATGCATCTCTTTGTGACTGTTTGGTTCTTGATTGGGGTGCTATGTGATTGGAGTTATGATGGCAAATTTCTTCAATACTTTAAACAAGATTTCATATTATTTTCTTTCACTTTTTTCATTCACAGATACAAAATACCAAAAAATGAAAAGGGCTTCACCTTTGCACATTGTGGCCAAATATTTCGACTTTGTTAGTCTTCAGGACTTGTTTTGAAAATGCATCAGGCCTGTCTAGATGGTCATTTGCACACCCCAGGCACTGATTTTTGTGGCTAGGATGTAGGAAAGGTTATTTTCTGCAAACTCTATCATAATGTCACATTTGTTTAGGTGGCACTGCACAGTAGAATAGTGTACCACTTCTCCAGGGTCTGCTTTCTTTTCACTTTTTATAAGCCATCCAATGAGTAATTCTTTCAGAATATTTACTTGGTTTTCCAAAACTCAACATACACTTCTCAAAACCTAATGGTTGCTTTTTATTTTACAACACATTAACTATGTTGCACTATTATGCATTAGAAGTAGACGTATTAGGCATCAGAGCTCAATTACAGTCATAAAAGGGTTTTCTAATTATTCTATTATGTGTGTAGTTTTGTTAGAAAAAAAAAAAAAAACAATCTTAAGATGAGTCTGAAATGTACCAACATTTTCTGAAAGGGTTTGCTGTGTGTATATATTTGCATATGCATGCATAATATCATGTGCTGACTTTTGCAGCCGTTTTAAAATGAAAGCAGTAGTGAAGCGTTCTTTTGTTTTCACACATCTAGTTTCTTTCTTTAACCATTCAGCAGAGAAGCCTCTGCTGACAGCTCTTCATGAAGCACAGCTACTAATAAGGGCTTTTGTTACTGTTACAGCACTTTTGTAACCTGCATGTCTGACCCTTTCTTTTACAGAGAGCAAGTTACTCTCTAAGGGTCTCTGTGATGAAAGGCAAGAACCTAATGGCCAAAGACGCCAATGGTGAGAGGCTTTTATTGGCTTTTGCAGTTCCTGCAGTGTTCCAAAAAAGCATGGTGAGGTAGAACATGCTATGCCATCGAACATATGCAGACATCAATAAAATATTCCTTCTTTTTTCAACCTATGTTGCTCAAAATATTCTTTATTCTTTCAATTAGTATTTCCAAAGCCGTCCAGTAAACACTTCTGTATCTTCATGATGTTATATATAAAATGTACATACTGTGCTGTGTGGAACAGCAAGAGACGGTTATTTTGTTTGGTCAAATTAATTTCTCAGTCTCAGAAAAATCAAAAGGCAGAAAATTTACTCCATCAAACTGTTTCATATTAGCTGGACTATAAGTGCTCTGAGTCTGAAAGGAGCCTTAGCTGTCAAGAAGCCACTGCTGAGAAGAGGAAGAAAATTTGTGCAAGAACACTGAAATTAAGCACACATGTAAAGCATGGTTTAATGGTCTGATGAGGTGATTTCTAAAATTGGACTTTGAACAAGCTGTAAGTGTGTTGTGTGGTGTGGTGTGTGGTGTTTTTTCTGTTTTTCTGGAAGAGTTTGACCTTATTGTTCACACTGGGGGGCTGGGTAGGATACAGCGACCCATACTGCATGCTGGGAATTCTCTTGGGACAAAGTCCCAGAGAGACAGAGGAGAGAAAAGAGAGGAAGTTCAGCTTCCGCAAGAGAAAAGAGAAATTAGAGAAGCGCTCAAGCGTCAAAGAAGTGCTGGCTGCAAGAGACATCCAGGTGACCGAAGTCAAGCCTGAGACACTGAACCCTGTATGGAACGAGCACTTTGTTTTGTGAGTAGAAACTAATCAGAGCCATGTCTTAATTTGTTTTGCTTAACAAGGCATGGGACACCCAGGGATGGAAATGCTGTCGATCATGATTGTTTTTGTTCATGGATATTTTGTGTACTTGTCACACCAAGCAGCTTTTGAAATGTTCCCATTTTCTTGTTTGCATTCTTTTTGCTTAGTGACATTGATGATGTCCAGAGTGATCTTCTGCATTTGGACATATGGTAAGGACGCAAACACATTAACAATTTTTACAGTGCCACTTTTTTTTTCTCCTGTAATAATTACTTTAATGGTACACACGAAAAGGTCAGCTTTGAAAATAGGCTTCTAAGCAGTATTATATCCTCCTCTGACATTCTTAACACCTCTGCGTGTTTATTAGAATTTAGAGTTAATTGTTCATTAAAATTCAAATATAGGACCAGTTGAAGCTTTAGCCTAGGCTAAAACTAATTTCCAGTGGTGATTCATTAAGAATAGAATAGGAACCTGGCCATTGGTGTCAGCTGGTTGAGCAAATCTGCAATGAAATTAAACGTTAAGTAGCTTTTAGTTTTCACATCTAGAGAAGACTCTGTTGTGACCTTTCCTTAACAAAGCACAGCTTACTTGAATTTTTCTAATAAAAATAACACTAATAATACTTTCATTAAGACTTTTTAAAGCCAGTGCTTCCAACTTGTTGTCCACTGCAGCCTATATTCAACATCAATGTTTTCTTTCACTCATGTTTCCAACATTCTTAATGAGAATAAATATCACTGTTGCAGTCATTCTATCATTTGCGTTTCTGCTACCTGAAACAACTTAAATAGCTTGATGCTCAGTGGGGCAAATGTTATTGTCATAAAGTATGTCTTTTTGTGCTTTTGGTTTTTTGAAAGAACACATTGTAAAAATCATTGCTATACATCAACGTATTAGAAATGTGTGACAGCTTTTTTTTTTGTCTGCCAATGTATCAGCTCTGAAACCAGTAATCCATGATTGCTGAAAGTAAGCAAATCATCCATCTCATGTATGAGATAACCCAGAAACCCATTTTCCGTCTCTAGGGATCATGACGATGATGTGTCTGTGGCTGAGGCGTGTCGAAAGCTAAATGAGATCAGCGGGCTCAGAGGAATGGGCAGGTATGTCCAGCATTGTTGTGTGAATTAGCTCACAGCTCCTCTCACATTATTGAGGGGTCTATAATGATAGTCGCTCTTACCTCCATTTATTGACTCTTAAACCCATTATCGCATTTAGGTACTTCAAGCAAATTGCCAAGTCTGTGAGGGCCAATGGGGCGGCAGCATCAGGCAGTGAGGAGAACGCAGATGACTTTCTGGGTTGTCTGAACATCCCATTAAGTGTAAGTTCAATTGAATACTGAATGAAATGGTCATTATAAGAGAATATGGACAAAAAAGAAAAGCATAAAATATTAATCATCAAGCAACCATGTGAACTAATGATTCCAAATGATTATGAATAACCACCTCAACTAATTTAGAAGCCTAAGCCAGTAGGGCCACATCCGTGTTGTTTCTTGGCAATACTCATCATCCTTCATCAACAATATGATGAAAAAGGCAGAGGATCTTTTGTCAGAGACAAACTATTCTGAGTATGTGGAGATTTTTAAATGTTTGGAATAATATATAATTAAATAAATAAAATAAAATTAATTAAAAGCTGTAATTCTCCATGTCCAAAACTTTGTAGACATCTGCTAACCTTTTTTTTTGTTTTTTTCTGAAAATGAGGATAAGGGAGTGCCCCTCCCTGGTTTGCTGCATTAACTCTCAACCTCTTGGAAGCTTTTGCACTAAGTCTGTGTTTGCTGTGAGGATTTGATTGCATTTGATTGCACAAAAGAGTATTACCGATGTTGAATATGTGCAGATCAATGATGCTGGACTTCAGATAATGCTTGGCATGTAAGTTGTGAGCTAGGGCAGAAAAGCAGACTAGTTTGCTCAGGTCAACACCTTACCCAACACTCAATAACTTGTCAATAACTTGTGAAAGTGACTATTTGTCATTTTTAACACACCACAGCACAACACTCAGTGAACCACAAAGAAATGCTTTCTCTAGATATAACCCTTTCACATAGTGAAGCAATGGGTAACCATACATTTAGCACACAGGAAGCAGTGTTAGGGATGGTACCTTGCTCAAGGGTACCTGAGGGTGACCTTCAGATCTAGAAAACTGTGATCTTTTGACCCTACAATCATGGCATAAAGTGTTTTATACCAATAGGCCACCTCTGCCCATTAACCATGCAGTGCAGCAGGGCATATTATCCTGCTGTAAGAGGTCACTGATATTAGGCAATACCCTTGGCATGAAGAGGTGTATATGGTCTGCAACAATGTGTAGGTAGGTGGTACATGTCAAAGTGACATTTACGTAAATGTCAGTACCCAGGGTTTCCCAGCAGAACATTGCCACTTGCCTTCTTCACATTGTGCAGCCTGGTCTCATATCTTCTCCGGGGAAGTCATGCACACACCTGGCATGAGAGAAAGTAAAACATCAAAAAATCAGACCAGACAAGCTTCTTCCTTTGCTCCAAGGTGCCCCCTGACACTTTTGATCATGGACAGGAGTAAAGCTATGATGTCGCCTAGGTAACACAGCCAGCAACTTTATTTCAACAGTTTTGGCATAGTAGCCTTTCTGTAGCATCGACAAGGGGACTGTTCTCCAAGTGAATCAATGAACCTTGGGCCTGGATGACCCTGTCAACAGTTCACCAGTTTTCCTTCTTGGACCATAGATATTAACCAATGCATACCAGAAACACCCCACTTGAGCTCTGACCCATTCATCTAGCAATTAAAAAGACACTCACATTCTTACACTTACACTTTTTCCTGCTTTTGATGTTAGCTTCAAGAGCTAACTGAATTCGCTGCCAAATATAACCTACCCTTTGACAGACAGCCATTCACTTCATTTGTCAGTAGTTTAATGTTGTGGCGGATCTATGTGTGTATGGTATATTCAGAAAACTAATTTTGGTTGTTTCTTGTGTACATTTGTCTGCACAAAGTCACTGCAGTGTCAAAGTCACTGCAAGTCACTGCTTGTCTGGAGAGACTGCATGTGTCTAATTGATAAGAAATACAATGAGTCTCTCTCTCTCTCTCTCTCTCTCTCTCTCTCTCTCTCACCAGGAGATTCCAGTGGTTGGCTATGATAAGTGGTTCAAACTAGAGCCACGGTCCAGTGCATCTAAAGTGCAGGGAGAATGCCACCTGATCCTGAGGCTCTTCACCACTCAGGTAGGACAGTTCACCCGCAGTGGGCCAGCTCTCAATCTAATCCCCTGCCATCTCCCCTACCCTCTTCTGCTTGGAATAATTAATGTTTGGGGGACACGCAGCTTTAATTTTTTAACACCTCATAACACATAATGCTTTTCAGATTATTGCTAACGTCCTCCAAATCTCTATAGCAGTGAATCATTTTTGTATAAAGACAAAACCATTAAGACTCTAGTAGGCAAAAGCACATATTAAAGCAATTTATTATCACTGGAGAAAATTAATAAAAGCTTAATTTTTTGGGTTGATGTTGAAGCTCATCTTGTTCAAATACACTCTTAATGTTCTGCAGAGAGATACTGCTTTGACTAAAATGGTCTCAAATGTGGTCATTCATCAGAAGATACTAAGTCAGATTTTGGAGTATGAGCACAGTCATGTTCAGGTTTGGCTTTTGTATTTGTATCAAATATTTTTAGTCATTTTTGGCACCAATTTAGATTTTTCCTTGTAACTTCTCCTGTCAAAACCCTTCCAGAAGGAACCTTATAACTGGAATGGACAAGTGTGTCCAGCAGCGTGGACTGTGCTTTCCCATCATGCTGTGCAGGCTGATCTTTCTCCACTGCAGCAGGCAATCATGTATGTATTAAATTCTAGTTCAGTACTGTTAACAATACTTGTGTACTAACATATAGACTTGGCTAATTATCAAATGCTCATTCATTTAAAAAATTTGTATGTATAGACATTGATATCAGCAATTACATATGCATCTGAAAACTATTGGATATTGAAATCAACTCAGAATATCCATATTGTCACATCCCTACTTTAAGCAATAGTATCAATATAACATAAGTATTCATTTACATAGTAAATGATTTATCCAGAAAATGACACTTATATGAATATATGATGAATATAAAGTTAAGTGGTGCAAAACATACAGAATATGTTAGTGAATAGATGCTAACGGTTACAAAGCCTTTATCTTTATCAGATTATTTTACTTATTTAAAAATCTGAATCGGATCCTGAGGGAAACTGTTTATGTGACAACTGCACAAACAGACAGACAGAGTCACTAGTAGAATTGAAGAAGAATATAAAATGTAAATTTTAAACTACAGTTTAACACTTTTCTTTATAGGTAAGTGATAAACATACAGCTGAATGTTACATTAATAATTGCTTACTGAGCTTGTAGTATTGCACATTATTATCCAGCACTTAGGGAAAAGTAAATGCACACATGAATAATATAAATATAAAATATAAAATACATATATAAAGATAATATACAGCAGTAGGCAAGTTATTGCATATATGTGTGTGATAAAAAGATGGATGAAGTAAGGAAGAGTGGTGTGCATATGGACAAAGTAAGGAAGAGAGAGAACAGCTTGCTGTGTTGGTGAGTGATGAGTAGAGAACTTATAGCGTATGATGGCTGATGGCTGAATTTTCTGTAGCGTTCAGTGGCACACTTTATGCTGGTCAGTCTAAATGTGCTCCTCTGTCCACAGACAACATTGTGAAGGGGTGATCAGCATTTTCTGTAATGGACTTAAGTCTAGCCAAAAATAAAAGTAAAGAAGTTAAGAAAAAATTAAGAAGATCATTTCCTCAAATGTTTGATAAGAAGTTTTTAGACTTTCATGCCAAAAAAAAACCAATGATTTATCTGGGCTTTGTGGTTGAATTACTAGCTAGCATATTAATGTGCTCTTGCAGTCGCTGGCAGTGCTACAGCAGCCACCATCGCTCTCAGAAGATGTGTTACTCTCTCCTCCTCAGACTGCTGAGAGCTGTGGAGGTTGAATGGGAGGCTGGAGATGTGCAAAAGGAGCTGGTAGGGCCTCTTCTTCTGAATCCTTATTGATCCAGAATGGGGAATGTTCATTCAGAGTCTGACATATCTTGAAAGCCATGCTCTTGTACTTATATACGCAGGTCATGTGAAAGTCTTAGGGTGCTTTGAGCTACTGACATTCAGCTGGGAAGAGCTAAATGTGAAATGTTTCTGTGTCTCTTCATTCTCTTAATGTTACTGCTTATGCAGGAGAGCCTCTTGGCACAAAGCTTTAAACTCTACTGTGACTACTGCCTATCTCTAATGAAGAGCATACGGCAGGTTTTCCCCTGCACCAGCCCTGCTGCCATCACACGGTGTGAGCTTATGCTGAGGTAAGTGCATAACCAGAAATATTTTTTATTGCAGTGGTTGGATGAAAATAAGTATTGAACACGTTGTGTTTTTCTCAGTATATATATTTCTAATGGGGCTACTGACATGAAATTTACACCAGATGTTGGTAACCAAACCCAAGTAACCGACATTGCCTTGATGCACGCTCACCACGCAAGACTCCACCATTGAAGAAAAAGCATTGTTTGCTGCACAACATTTGGACAAGACAAGGAAATACTGGGAGAATGTAGTCTGTTTGGATGGAACCAAAACTCAACCAAGAGTTAATTGAAGAGGCCCCAGGAACCTTCAAGATTTGAAGACAGTTTGTGTAGAAGAATGGGCCAAAATCACACCGGAGCAAGGCATTGGACTAATTTCTCTATATATGAGTCGTTTTGAAGCTTTCATTACCATCAAAGGCTTTTCTATTAAGTAATAAGTAAGTGAATTTCAGTAAGTGTATTCCAAACTTATGCCCTGTATCATTCCACTTAACTTCACAGAACTTAATTTCTGGACTTTCATTCATATTGAATTCATGTTAGTATCTCTATTTGAAATGTACTTTCTGAGAAAAATGTGTGTTCAACATTTTCATTTTCAGTTTTAGGCAGGTGTGGAAAAAATACTGTAAACAAAGAATGCTTTCAAAAATGGAAGTGTTAATCATTTATTTTCATCAATCAGCAAAATGCAGTGAATGAACAAAAGAGAAATCGAAATCAAATGAATATTTGGTGTGACCACCCTTTGCCTTCAAAACAGCATCAATTCTTCTAGGTACACTTGCACACAGTTTTTAAAGGAACTCAGCTGGTAGGTTTTTCTTGGAGAGGAACATCTTGGAGAACCAACCACAGATCTTCTGTGGATGTAGGCTTCCTCACATCCTTCTGTATCTTCATGTAATCCCAGACACACTCGATGATGTTGAGATCAGTCCATGAAGGTGCCTTCTAAAAAGTTCGATTTAGCTGTGTAGAAAAAACAAATCAGTCCCTGCAATTGTGCTGCAGCACAAAAATATCTCTTAAGAGTCCCCTGGCATGTACTGCTTTCTTTTATTTACATTTAATGCCTCAGCCCAACACACCCAATTCTTATCTGCTTGGTGCTGCCAAATTCCCGCTTTGAAATCTGTCGACTTTTGAAAATGATCCCAGTCAGCCTAAATAATTGCTATCATCTCAAATAATTATGATCAGCCCATTATGTAATAATAATAACAGGACTCTCAGGCCCACTTTGTCAGTTCTCACATTGTAGACTTCTCTCTGGAAAATATCTGTCCACATGCGCACACGCACACACACACACACACACGCGCACGCACGCACACACACACGCACGCACACACACACACACACACACACACACACACACTTTTGAAAGCATTGAATTCAATCTATTCAGTCTATTCAAATTCAGATCTTTTTTTTGCCTGTCAATAAAGCGTCTGTGTGTGGAACTTTGTGTTGCTATGCCCTTTCTGGCTCTGTACTCCCTAGGGGGGTCTGTATCGGATAGAGGTATTTGGAAGAATTGATATCTGGGGTGCTTTTTTCCACTGTTGCTTTTTAATGTACTGTAGTGCACTGTCACTAACGAGTGAGTCAATACCAGTAGCTTGCATACATACTATGTTTGATAAAATAGATGGGGTCCTGGTCTGCCTTTTCTAGCTGCTTACAGTATACAGTGAAGTACACATGCAAATAATAGTGTGCATTTATTATCACTTTAAGAGTAAAGTGGATTGTATGATCAGGGTTGGATTATCTGTATTTGTTCTTTTGCTTTGCATGCTTTGCATTGCTCTACTGGTTTTGTGCCTTGGTTTATAGGACTATCGGGCAGATGCAGTCAATGCAAGCATTTAAGGCAGTTTGTCCCAACCGCAACGAACTACACTTGGAAATTGCAACTGTTATAAAGGTACGATTGAGAGTGTCAATCATTAAGTATTTTCAGAGTAATTTCGGTCTTCATCTTGCATTTTTCCCCCTTAAAATACAGAAAGGCACTGTTGAGTGGTATGAGGCCACAATTTCACACTTCAAACCAGATGAGGGGGTAAGTGCATATTTTCCAAAAAAAAAAGAACTGCAGATTAGTTTCTAAATATGTCACATATCATTAATGAGCCACAGCCTGAAGAAGCAGGACTGATGGTTTGGCTACAAAAGACTTTTCTGACTGGTAGTGTTTTGTCCTCTTTGCTGTTCTTATTGCAGACACTGGAGGAGCAGCTGAAGAGACTGGTTCTGGTGGTGGATGCGGTGTGTGTGGATGTCCAGAGAGGGCAGAATGTCTACACAAAGCTCTTTCAGAGGTAGCATCTAAAGAACCTGATTGTAATGATGTGAATCCCTTTGATTCATGGAGATCAAGTTATCTGCAAAGTTTATCTCTATGATGTGAATGAATTAAATATTAGATTATGATATATTATATGTCATTATCTTGCTAAGCGGAATTATATTTTCTGGGTACATCATGGATATCATTAGTACACCTATGCTGTGTGCACAATTATTTGGCAAGTGAGTATTTTGAGGATTAATTTCAATACGGAACAACGTATTGAAAAACGAAAAGCAAAACTTTACCCATCTCACACAGTGACCAATATAGCCATCCTTCTTGCCAATTGGCCTTCCATTCATGAAGTCTCTCTGTTTCTTGATCTATTGCTCAACTTTTTGTGCAGCAGCAGCCACAGCCTCCCAGGCTCTGTTCAGAGAGGTGGACTGTTTTCCTTCCCTGTAAATCTCCCATTTAAGAAGGTCCGCAAGTTCTCAGTAGGGTTTAGGTCAGGTGAGGAAAGGGGCCATGTCATTATTCTTTCATCTTAAAGCCATTACTGGCCACACAGTGGAGAACCTTCATGCAAGTAATGGAGCATTGTCCTGCATAAAAATTATGGTCATCTTAAAAGATGCAGACTTTTTCCTGAACCACTGCTTGAAGAAAGTGTCTTCTAAAAACTGGCAGTAGGTTTGGGAGTTGATTTTGAGTCAATCATCAACCTGAAAAGGTCCTTTAATAATACCAGCCCATACCAGTACCCCACCTCCACCTTGCTGGCATCTGAGCTGAAGTGGAGCTCTGTGCCTGTTACTAATCCAGCCACGGGCCCATCCATCTGGTCCAGCAAGAGCCACTCTCATCTCATCAGTTCATAAAACCTTTGAAAACCTTTCAGTAGTGGTCGGGTTTTAAGCCTTCCTTAACTCGGCCATGTCGCCGAACACTGAACACCTTGTACTTCTGGACATTCCAATATCCAAGAATGCTGCATCCCTCTGAAAGAGGTTTTACCATTTTTACAAAAAATCTCTTTTTTGCCCCATGTTGCCTGATGAAAAGAAGCTGCCTAATAATCAGGCACACCTTGATATAGGGTGTTAATCTCCTCAGGCCACACCCTCCCTCATTACACAAAAAAACAACACCTGATCTGCTTAAATTCAGTTAGCATTCAAGTTTATTCAGCTTGGAGTTGGAATATATGCATAAAAATTATGATATGGACAAAATATTCGCTTGCCTAATTGTGTACACAGTGTATAACCACCTATAATACAACAATAAGCAATAAGTTGAAGTACCATTACGAGCCTATAAACAGTCATTTGACTAGTCAGTATTGGATCAAAGATATCTTTTTTTTGCAGTTACTATTTTGTCTGGTTTTCTAGTCGTAGTTCAGAAAAATCAGAAAATGTCTTCAAGAATACCATTGTTTTGTTTTTGCTCAAGGCCACCCTTTGTTGTAGACCTGATCTAACATGAAATGTTGGGCTGATTTTAAAGAATTTAATTCTGTAGATTAGATTTGTTAAAACGGGTTGGGTTGGAACCATTTAGCTTTAATTCATGATGGTAAAGTTAAACCATAAAAGTCTACATCATTTGCTTGACTACACTATATGTTTATATAAACATATAAAAATATGCAGACAATCCTCTTAATTACACTGGTGGCTGTAGTGTGTTCATTTGTGAGACAAAGACCTTGTGAACATGAGCCTAACATGTGCCTGAAGTCATCCTCCTCAATGCATATCATCAGCTAGAAAGGTATAAAGCCCCAGCATTAGATTGTGTGGAGCAGTGGTCTTGGTGTGATGGAGCTCTATCCAGTACCTTAGGTATGAGTAAGAATGGTGTTTGTGATTCAGAACTTCTGATCCACTAATGCCTTTGGAGCTAATTGCCATCAGATGTATTATTTCAACATCTAGTGTAAATCTCATAAGTGCAAAGGCTGTCACTGCAGCATAGGGGGCCAACCTCCCAATTAGTTGTCCAAATTCAAAAGTAAGCATTGATAAGCAGCTGTTTGATTTTACATATTTATTTCTACTTATCGAATCAAATAAATCATTCTCTTTCTGTTTTCTAATACATGTATGATTTAAAAACCCTTTAAAGCGCCACACATAGAGAAACAACTACTACCAAATTTCAGCATAACTGTTGCCATCAGTAGGGATAAACTACTGCTTCTAAAGGTTATATAAATCACCATCCTTCCCAGAAGGACGGACTGCTGTCATTTCTCTCTGACTGAATTGTGTCTTTCAGCTCAGTGAAGGTGGACTTTTTCAGCATCTCCTATCGGCAGCTGGAAAAGCTGGTGCGTATGTAAATGCGAATGAAACTGTTCTTCTCCAATTAATGATCCTATTGATAAACATGAGCTGGGAGAGCAAGAGGGGCTAATGGAGAACCTTGTGTCCAGGTGGCTGATGACGTGAGTGTTGCCATGGAAAGGGTTTGTGGGACCTTGGAGCAGGAGAGTTCACGGCTGTCCCAGACCATGGGGGAGACCCTGTTTGAGCTGTTTATGTCTCTGAAGACCCTCAAACGCTTCAGGGAGTTCCTGCCTTTGAAGTGAGTCACAACCATTCCTTGGGATCCATCTGTGAGGACTAGATGATCACTGGACCCTTAGCTATGCCATATGAAAGAATGTGACTCATACAGCAGGAGGGTGGCCATATGTGGCTGATAGATGAAAAAGTTATTGTCACTATTTTTGGCTTAGCAAAAATCTGCACTGATGCTGAATGTTTTTGCAGATGCTATTTATAAGTGATGATTCATAGATAGGCATCTGTTCTGTGTGCATGTAACTTTTATAGAGACACTAAGATGTTGGCGCTTACTGGATTTCACAACTGGTTCAAAACCTCCATCCACAAATGGCTGCAGATTGTGCATGAGAAATCCATCGAAAGGATCCACAAAGCAGTGGAAATGGACCAGGCAAGTTTACATCCAAATGTAGAAACATGAAAAAGTCCTTGGCTTGATTGCAACACAAACAAGAGTTGTGGAAATATGGCCAGCATTTACATAATGACGCTGGAAGGCTACTTTCTCTCTGATTTTAACGTCCTCTGGCGTGACAAATGAACAGTTTTCTTCCCTGATAGGACATAAATATCTCACAATTACTGGGGCCAGCAGGGTGTACACTCTGTGTTTATCTGCACATTTATCTAAGTGATCCTGTAGGTTTTAGACTTTACGTGCATTGTATTGTAAGGGTGTCTGTATATATTTGTGTGTGTGGGGGGGTGGGTGTGTGTGTGTGTGTTACAGTTTGAGCCAGTGCCGCAGGCGAAACACAGCTTCTCAGCAGTGGATGTCAGCTTGTGCTTTGGCCAAGTGCGAGAGTTCTGGTCTCAGCTGGCCTGGCCTGACTCAGCAGGAGCCTTCATCTTCATCACTCGGCTGACCGATGTGAGCTCATACATGGTTATGATCTGAAAATATCATAAAAACGAATTCAGTTAAAGAGTCTTTTTGATGAAAAAACTAATCTTCCTGGATTTTTTACAAAATGATTTTGATGCAGTATAAATGAAGCACTATTTTTAGTGTTTTAAAATGTGCTGTCCATTTTGTCCATAATGTGCTTTAAAGTTTGTCATGTGTTCAGAGTTTTCTATTGTATATTTATATATCAATACTTAATTGTATATTTAATTCAAGTCCTAAAAGTAGAGAACCCGATTAGACAGATGAGACAAAAATATTGTTCTTGGGGTTTTATTTTTAAGGCAATTTATGCAACATTACATATCTGAAAAGCAAAAGTATGTAATCCTCTAGAATAAGCAGATCATTTAATGATGATAACAGAGTGATTTCAATTAATGGCATGGATTTATTTACTCCCATTGGCTACTGTCAATGATAATAATGTTGATCACTGAAGAACAAAAGTGTGCATTTGAGGCTGCAAGGAGAAAGTGACTACTCTCCTAAAGAGCATTACTGTGCTGTGTTTTGGAACAGCCAAGTCAAAGTCCTGAGGAATTCATCTGAGGAAACCCACTGACTGAGTGCAAGCAGTTTGGTATTGAGGAATTGATTCAGTTCCTTCAAGCCAATGTGCAAGACTTATCAGTAGTGACCGGAAACTTGTAGTTGCAGTCAGTTAAATTCTGGATTGTTTTACTTATAGTTCTTAACATTGTTGTCTCATTTGTTTAGTTCAAATCCCGTTTGGGTGATAATGAACACACACACACACACACACACATACACACACACACGTATTTGGTTCATAATAAAACACAAAGATGTATGTGGTCTTACAGGTTAGAAAAAAAGGTAAAAAGGATAAAAATGACTATGGACCCTTGAAATGAACCTGTCTCAGCTGTGATTCTGTTCTGTTCATTGCAGAATTTCTGCAGCGAGGCGGTGTCCTACTCTGAGCTGCTGAAGCGCAAGATTGAAAGGAGCCAGCTGGGCAGAGACCACCAGCGCTTCACAGTGCAGGTACATTCCCATGGGCAGAAGAGGGGATCAGTGGGCTTTCATTGTGTTAGCGGATAAATGTCACCTCTGCCTTTTTTTCCCCCTCACAACGCTACCATTTTAGTGGCATGCCTAAGCTGTGATGCTCTTGCATTCGTGAGCTCCTGGTTTTCCATTTCCCACTATTTATGTCCAGCACCTCTGCCTTCCTCCCACCCCTTCTAGACCTCCTTATTTTTTCCCTCCTTTTCTCCCCTTTGCTCCTGTTGCTTTCCTCCTTTCCTTCTCTTCTTCTTTCTCCTCCTCCTGTTTTTGGGCAGCTGTGTGTGGCGCTGAACAACACAGAGCATGTGCGTGTGTACTTGGCTGGGCTGCCACGGGAGCTGGACTGGCGGGGAGTGGAACAGGCCATGGAGGAGTCGTGCGGGGCTGAAGGAAAGGAACAAGTGAACAAAGCCCTGAATGGTCAGCTCTACAATGCTGACCTTGATCTGCAGAGGGAAGCTAAGCGCATCATCACACACCTTACTGATAAGGTAGGGAGACTGGAATGAGTAACATTTTTTAGCAAACCTCAGGAACCAAATACTCAAATATTTATTTTTTCCCCACAACTTTTCCCCTAGATTTCTTGCTCTGTTCTCACTAGGCACAGAGAAGTTCTAACAGATATCTCTCACCCTTATCCTCAAAGGTAGCCCAATTAGTCATCAGCCATTGAGAGCGGTCAAGGCTTCTTTTATTTTCTGGTCTTTGCTGCTTGAGAGGACCATTGAGGCAGACTATTCGGGGCCCATGCTAATAGCTATTCATCTTGCATTAGTTTTACAGATAGCTGAACTCTCACTGTGCACACTTTGCAGAGGGTTTTTTGTTTCAGTGCTATTGATGACACTTTGTCTGCATCATGTGCAGATGCTTCCTGAGCTCAGGAGATACATTCAGCACATCAGCCTCTCTCCAGACACCATAAACAAGGATGATGTGAGTACCGTGCTCTCCTTTATGATTTGTGTGGTTATGAACTTGTTACAATAACATATGAACCAGTGACCGTTTTTGTGTTGTAAACTGCTCCAGGCAGTGTCTCCGTTGATGAAATACCTAGATTCTACTTTAGTCATCCTGAATGAGTCACTGGTGAAGGAGAACCTGGCAAGGTAATTACCCCCATTATTATTACAGCGCATGCAGAGAATACAATGCATGAAGGGTATGATAACACCCCAGGTAGTAGTAATTGTAAATATCAGCAACACTATAGTTCTGTTTATGTGCCTGATGTGACACAATCGGATGAAAACTGTTCATGTGGGTAGTTATTGTGTGTGCCAGGAATGTGGTATTTTGGTGCTGTTGTATCACAGGGTTCTGCAGAGCCTTTGGGAGCTGCTCCTGAGGATGATCCTGGACTCAGTAGCAGAAAACAGAGGGGTCCAGGTTGAGTTCTACACACGGTTCCAGTATACTGTAGAGGTTGGTGACCAGGAGCTATAGGAGTTCAAGTCTAGGATAATTACACTTAACATAAAAATACTGATATGCATATATTCATATATTTTATAAAACTCTAGCATATAGTATGATCAGAGTTGGCACATTGGTTTCAAAGGGATGCTGGGTCGGATATTGGCAGGAAAAAAATGTATAATTCTGATCCAAACCTAGCCTGTAAAAGAACTTGATTAGTTTAAGCATTAAAGTCTAACTCAGATTTAAGTTTGCTTTAAAAAGGGATGATTCGTTTTAAACATCAAAATTTATGTCATTAAATTGCCAAGAGAACATTTCTAAAAAAAAAAAAAGTTTAAAAAGTTGCTAAAGGTTTTGCATCATACAGAAACAGATTTTTTGCACACACAAAAACAGATTTTTTGCACACACAAAAACAGATTTTCCTCAGTTTGGCATGGCATTAAAGGCATTGTTTTCATGAGCAGTCCTAAAATGATTTGGATTTATTATTAAAATATTATTAAAAAGACCTTGCAAATGTTTTTTTTTTCATTCTTCAGAGTTTCATTCTTCATCCTTAGAGGCAAAAACCCCTATCAGTGTTTTTGTCTGCTAAATGGAGGTATAAGTACCTTGCTGCAGTTTGCCTTGCAAAAAGTTTTTTTCATATTTCATTCCATCAACATATCATCAGGATAATTTCAAATAAAGATAAATTCAGTAAAAGTGTTAGAAATGTCTTTTTTAAGTAGTAGGTGTAGTGTGAGCTGGTTTAATAATCGCAGGTTTAGGTCCAGGTTTCTCCTTGATGTACAAGCCATCACACATATATAATATGATATAACTTAACAAAGCACTGATTAACCAAACCAGGAATTAAACAGAAACGACTTATTTTACTGGAATTTACAGGATTTTTAACTGCATAAAATCCCTTCTTACTGTGTTTATTTGAATGCATGGTATTTGTAATTTATGCATATTTGTGTTAGGCAACATTTACATTTATCTGAATAAATAAATGCTTTCTAACTGTCACGGTTTCCACCGAGCCCCAGCCAAGGCCACGGTCCCACTTACCTGACTCCTGAGCCAGAACTTCCAATCAACCACACCACCCAGTCATCACACTCAATCTCCCACACCTGGCCAGCCATCTACTTAAGGAGTGCCAGACTGACCCAGACTTGTCTGTTCTTTGTTACACATATTGGTTGTTTGCATATTGGTTCTGTTTGGTTAACATTAAAAGCACTGGATTGCCACAGAACTTTCCTCCTTCCCGATCATGACACTAACCAAAGAAAAGCTTTTTAATTCTGTTTTTCACAGACAACAATCATAAGTTGTATATATAAGACACTGGGGAATGATCCCAGTTTTAAATGTCTGTATGGGTATTGGCAAGTTCTATAGTTTGGAGCAATAGACGCATTTTGATGTTAATAATAAACTTGAATTGACAAAAGTGTATTTTCATTCATTCGTTAAATAAATAGCATCAATGCTATTAAATATCATCTATGAAGCATCTATTTGTTCCATACGATTGTCTATTTTTAAAATACATATCTTGTCTGATTAACTAAAGTTAAAATTTTGTTATAATGCTATAAACCACACAAGTGCTAGGTTAAATTTCCTGCAAGCTTTTATTCAGCCAGAATAATTTATTTTTTACTGAGCTATTCCTTCAATATTCCTTTAATCACAGTATCCACTCCTAGCTTCCTGGCATCGTAGGCACCCATCAGATATTCATCAGTCATCTTGGCAGCCACTCGTCCGTGTATTAAGGGGAGTCCCCACAAGAATGACAATGTGCGAGTAGCACTATTCCAAGGGACAGGAACTGGCAGGAACGCAGGACAGATTTGCATGAAAAGTCATGAGTTGCTGAGTTGCGTGGGCGAACATGCTGTGCTCCATATAGTGGCTCTGTTAGCACAGCAGAGACCCCAGGCTGTCAGAAAAGTGTGCCCAGGTTTGCTAGAACACCAAGGCCGAAGGCTCCTATTGAAAGGTGGAGTGAAGTTTGGTGATAGGAAGCTGCAGAAGATACATTAGCCCACATTTTGAAGGAACTTTGGGAAAGACTTATTTCTTTATTTTTGTTGGTATCCTAAACCACTGTTTAGCCTTAAAGTGATACTTCAGCCAAACAATTACATCCAACATGAAAAAATCCGACATTACAAATTTAATGTCCAAGGTTTGCTTTTAGTTTTGCACTGGAGTTATAAGCTTATTGAAGCAAACAAGTAATAGAAGCTGATCCCATACCAATTAGCATTGTGCAAACGCCTTAACCATGTAAACCATGACCATCTGTTAAATAATCTCATCAGATTTGTTTATGTAGTATCAGTTACACTTTAGTATCAGTTACACTTGAAATATGTTACACTTTAAATATAGCACATTAATGGCATATATATATATATATATACACCGCGTGAAGGTCCTGGGTTCGATTCCCAGGCGGGGTGGTCCAGGTCCTCTCTGGGTGTGGTTTGCATGTTCTCCCTGTGTCCATGTGGATTTCCTCTGGAAACTGGTTTGCTGCCATCATCCAAAGATATACATAACAGGTGGATTGGAGCTAAATTGTCCCCTATGCTTGATGTGTGAGTGCATGTGAGTGTGTTTGTCAGTGTGTTTGCCCTGCACTGTACTGGCAATCTGTCCAGGGTGTGCTCCCACCTTTTGGCTTGTGTGAGCTGGGATAGGCTCCAGCATCTCTATGACCCTAATAAGCTCAAGCAGCTATGAAAATGAGCGAGAGTCCCTACAAACTTTATAACATGCCAATATCCATAAGCCTTTCAACAGAATATTGAAAAAGATTAAATGTGGGTCATTTTACTGTTTAGAATGTTTTTGAACCTTAGAGTAAAGTTTTGATATTAAAATGAAAGAACTTTGTATTTTTTTTTTTTATTGAAGTTGTTATTTCTGTCCAGTTTCATATGTCCATTTTCAGAAATGCACCTTTTTTTCTCAGACTCTGGTGCGGTTTTTCCATGCTGATGGTGAAGGACTGCTCCTGGAGGATCTCAAGAGTGGAGACTACAAGGTAAAAATTTCAGCATCACTTTGAAATAAATCAGGTTATTTTAGTGACCAGTGAACCCAGCCATTAGGGAAGCACAAACCAATGTATTCTTCATGCTATTCCCAAGCCCAGATAAATGGGGAGGGTTATGTCAGGAAGAGCATCCGGTGTAAAGCTTTTACCAAATCATTACGCGGACAACAAAACAGATTTCCTTACCGGATTGGTCAAGGCCCGGGTTAACAACAACCATCACCAGTGCTGTTAGCCTACAGGGTGCTGGTCAAAACTGGGTTACTGGTGGCCAAAGGAGAGGAAGAAGAGGAGGAGGAAGGCATGTCTGAAGGGAGTAGTTGAGAAGGAAGCGGAGGAGAGTGGAAGTAAGGGTAGGAACTTTGAATGTTGGCAGCATGACTAGTAAAGGTAGAGAATTAGCTGATATGATGGAGAGAAGGAAGGTTGATATTTTGTGTGTGTAAGAGACTAGATGGACGGGTAGTAAGGCCAGGTGTAATGGAGGAGGGTTTAAATTGTTCTACCATGGTGTGGATGGAGGGAGGAATGGGATAGGTATGTGAAGGAAGGAAGAGTATGTGAAGTGTTTTGGAGGTGAAGAGGGTGTCAGATAGGGTGAAGCTGGAAGTTGAAGGTGTGATAATGAATGTAGTTAGTGCTTATGCCCCACAAGCTGGTTGCGAGAGGGGAAAGAAGAAAGGAGTGAGTTAGATGAAGTGATAGAGAGTGTACCCAGGGGAGAGAGAGTGGTGACTGCTGACAGTGGTCTGCACGACATTAATTAATATGTTGGTGAAGGGAACAGAGGTGATGGGTAGGTATGATGTCAAGGAGAGGAATGCTGAAGGTCAGATGATTGTAGATTTTGCTAAATGGATGTAGTTAATACTTATTTTAAGAAGAGACAGGAGCACAGGGTGACGTATAAGAGTGGGGTGCACACAGGTGGAATATATCCTTTGCTGGAGGGTCAGTTTGAAGGACATTGGAGACTGCAAAGTAGTGACAGGGCAAAGTGTAGCTAAACAGCATAGGATGGTGGTCTGTAGGATGACCTTGTAGGTCAAGAAGAGGAGCAAAGTGAGAACAAAGTCGAGGATCAAGTGTTGGAAGCCGAAGAAAGAGGGCTGCAAGGTGGAATTCAGGCAGGAGTTAACACGGGCACTGGGAAGAGCTACTGGACTGCTGGGAAACTAGTGCAGAAGTGTTAAGGCAGACAACTATAAAGGTACTTGGTGTAACATCTGTAAGGAAGAAGGGAAAGAGAGAGAGAGACAGAGAGAGAAAGAGAGAGAGAGAAAGAGAGAGAGAGAGAGAGAGAGAGAGAGAGAGAGAGAGAGAGATTTGGATATGTGAGGATAGTAAACCAGGAAGTACAGCAAATTTGCAAGATGGAAGTAAGGGCAGCTATGAAGAGGATGAAGAATGGAAAGGCTGTTGATCTGGATGACATACCAGGGAAAGCATGGAGATGTTTAGGAGAGATGGCAGTTGAGTTTCTGGTGAGATTGTTTAACACAATCTTGGAAAGTGAGAGGATGCCTGAGGAGTGGAGACAAAGTGTACTGGTACCGATTTTCAAGAATAAGGGTGATGCACAGAGCTGTAGTAACTATAGAGGGATAATGTTGATCAGCCACAGCATAAAGTTATGGGAAAGAGAAGTGGAAGCTAGGTTAAGCAAAGAGGTGATGATAAGTGAATAGCAGTATGAATTCATTCCAAGAAAGAGCACTACTGATGCAATGAGGGTGTTGATGGAGAAGTACAGAGAAGGTCCGAAGGAGTTGCATTGTACCTTTGTGGATTTGGAGAAAGCATATGACAGAGTGCCTAGAGAGGAGTTGTGGTTTTATATGAGAAATTCAGGTGCGACAGAGAAGAATGCGAGAGTAATTGGTGGTATGGGTGGTGGTGGTCTAGTGGTAGGGTACTTGCCTACGGACCTCTGGATCAAGAGGTCCCCGGTTCGAATCCCACCTCTAGCACTATCACCACTGGGTCCCTGAGCAAGACCCTTAACCCTGAGCTGCTCCAGGGGGGACTGTCCCTGTAATTAGAACCTGTAAGTCGCTCTGGATAAGAGCGTCTGCTAAATGCTGTAAATGTAAATGTAAATGTAATTCAGGATATATTTTAGAGTTATGTGAAAGTGGTGAGATCTGCAGTAGGAGTGATGGATGCATTTAAGGTAGAGGTTGTATTATATCAAGGAACAGCACTGAGCCCATTCTTGTTTGCAATAATAATGGACAGGTTGAGTCCCAGTGGATGATGATGTTTGCTAATGATATTGTGATGTGTAGTGAGAGTAGGGAGCAGCTTGAGGAGAACCTGGAGAGGTGGAGATATGGTCTAGCGAGGAGAGGAATGAAAGCAGGTAAGACAAAGAGAATACATGAGTGTGAATGAAAGGGAGGAAAGTGGAGTGTTTAAGATGCAAGGAGCAGAGGTGACAAAGCTAAAGGAATTTAAATACTTGGGATTAACAGTTCAGAGTAACAGCGAGTGTGGAAGAGAGGTGAAGAATGGCTGGAGTGATTTGTGACAGACGGGTACCAGCTAGAGTAAAGAGAAAAAGAAGATCAAAGAGGAGGTTTATGGGCATGCTGAAAGAGGGCATGCAGATGGTCAGTTTGAAGGAGGAAGATGCAGAGGACAGGAAGAAATGGAAACGGATGATCAGTAGTGAAGACCCCTAAAAGGGAGACAGCTAAAAGAAAAAGAAGAAGAAGAAGCTTTTAGTGACCAGTGTTTATTGAATGAAACCCTCACCTATTAATACCCTGTGCTGTTTTTCAGACCTTGGATGAGGAGCTGCGACTGAACAAGTGTTCATCCTTCGAGCTGATCGAGCAGTACTTCCTGGAGAAGATCTCTCAGCAGGTAGGCTGCAACCCTGCTGGGCTCTGCCTACAGTCCTGCAGAGAGAGAAGGTGTTGATTGGGAGCTGAGACATCACAAAGACTTCACTTCCTCTGATGATTAAAAGTTTACGCCACTCATTTCCACTTTGACCTAGAGAAGTTTTGCACCAAGAATGACACTTTGGTTGCAGTTTCAGTCACTTATTATAATAAGTTAACTGTAACTGTTCTTGTGTCCAAAATATCAACTAATGTTTTTACAGCACTAAAGTCTGTAGTTTAATTGTAGTTATTGTTTCATTAGTGATATATATCTGTAACATATACATTAGTCATAATCCATTATGATAATATGTTTGTCAGTATAAAGCTTTTGTCAATAGATAATTATCTGCAAAATAAATGTATCTAATTATTTCTACCAAACAAAGAAGCTTAAGATTAAGAAGTCTTGATTTTATGGTCCACATTCCACTTCAGATTAAGAAAAAAAAAATCAAATTCAAAGATTAATGGAAGTAAGGGTTCAGATATTCACATTTATGTTTCTCATTACAGCGAATCCTGAAGCACAGTAGGTTTGGCCGCATTAGTGTGAAATGTTACTACGACGCCCCAGAACAGAGGCTCACTGTTGAAATTTTGCACGCCGCTGACCTCATTGCTCTGGATGCAAATGGTGAGCATGAGCAAGATCTGATATTATTGATCTGTAGGATTTTTCACCACAGGAACTTACATGAGTCAAGTAGATTATTACTGTAATATTATCTATATGTGGCAAAATGTTGTTCATCAGAAACCTGGTGCAACATACAATATACAGTTAGGTCCATAAATATGTGGACAGAGACAACTTTTTTCTAATGTTGGCGCTGGAACCACAATCAATTTTAAATGAAACAACTCAGACGTAGTTGAAGTGCAGACTTTAAGCTTTAATTCAGTGGGTTGAGCAAAAAGATTGCATAAAAATGTGAGGAACTAAAGCATTTTTTTAACACAATCCCTTCATTTCAGGGGCTCAAAAGTAATTGGACAAATAAAATAACTGAAAATAAAATGTTCATTTCTAATACTTGGTTGAAAACCCTTTGCTGGCAATGACAGCCTGAAGTCTTGAACTCATGGACATCACCAGATGCTGGGTTTCCTCCTTTTTAATGCTGTGTCAGGCCTTTACTGCAGCGGCTTTCAGTTGCTGTTTGTTTGTGGGCCTTTTTGTCCAAAGTTTAGTCTTCAACAAGTGAAATGCACCACCACTGTTGTCTTCCATGGACCAGCGCTTTCTTTCTTTCTCAGGAGGTACCAAACTATAGATTTTGCCACTCCTAATATTGTAGCAATTTCTTGGATGGTTTTTTCTGTTTTCTGCTAAAGGATGGCTTGTTTCACCTGCTTGAATGTGGACACCCTCAAATGAAAGCTGAGAGTCTACATATTATGTCCACATCCATTATATAACTATAATTGGAGTATGTTTCAGTAAAAAGGTATAAAAACATACTCCAATTATAGTTATATAATGGATGTGGACATAATATGTAATATATATGGATCTAACTGTAAGAGCTAAGAGATACAGAGCTACACATAAGAAAAGGTGCAACATAGAGATACCCGTGAGGAGTACATACAAGGGAATACTATACATTTTTGGTCCTGTGCAACTAGACAAGACATCTGAAACCATCAGAAAGTGTAGGATATAGAGGTTCAATGCAAGAAGGGACTGGTGGATGGGCGGGGACATAAGACATTTACAAGGCATTAATATCCAGATGGGTGGAGGGAAACTGGAATGGATGGAATATTTTCTTAACTGTACATAGTTTACATCTGCAAAATTATCTGTGATCAGTACCATCTCCTCTCTCTTTAATTCATCAGGTCTGAGTGACCCATTTGTCATAGTGGAGCTCTGTCCTCACCACCTCTTCCCCAACTCCAGGAGTCAGCGCACTCAAGTGAAGCTGAAAACATTGCACCCTGTTTTTGATGAGCTCTTCTACTTGTGAGTAGACCTGGTTGGAGAAATGTCCATTTCGGATGTGTTTAAAGTAGAGTGGATCCACCAGGCTCATACGCTTGGGTTCTGCTGCATAAGAGGTCATTAGCAACAGTGAATTACTGTAATGGATGTTTACCGAGTAATTCTTTTTAGAAGAACTACTAATGACATAGATTAGATGTTTATCTAGCTCCTAAATGGGGATTTGAAGGTGTAGTTTCACACACACACAAAAAAAAATCAATTTTACACCCCTTACCCAAAAAGTAATTAATTTCTCATCAGTCTCTGTTATCTATAAAATGAACTCACGTAGATCATAAAGCTACAAAGCCTCACACTCTAACAGCATGTCGTACAATGTCAGAAAACACATAAAAGACGACCTGATTGCTGGAAAACATTTGAGGCAAATGTGTGATTAAGCATGAAGTTTACATTGTGTAAAAGGGTTTAGTATTGATTTCCATTGTTTCTTAGCTATAGTTCTTCCTCTGCTAAACCAAAGAAACAAGTGTTGAAACACCAAACTATTCTGGGCTGGCTGACTACATTTGCAAGAAAATATTGTGTGAAGTGATTTTTGCAAAACTGGCAAGCAAATGTCCTTAAAACCTTGAACTTCTAAACCTGTTGGTCTCTTCACAGTCATGTGAGTCCTGAGCAGTACAGACACAGGTGTGCCTGCCTCACTTTCACTGTGATGGATTACGACTGGCTGTCCACCAATGATTTTGCTGGTGAAGCTGTGGCTCCCTTGAGTGATTTCTGCTGGCCAGGCAGACCCAATGCCACTCCCGCTGGGAAAACAGTGCAGCCCTTTATCCTACACCTGTCCCGCCAGAAACCGAGTGGTGTGTACCCTCTCAGTCTCTGAAGACTTACCATGGCATGATTATTATTGTTGTTGTTGTTGTTGTTGTTATACCAACATTATTAATACATATGCATTTCTATTGTTATTTATTTAATTATTTATTTATTTATTACTTATTTTATAAAACACCTTTTTCTCACACCCAAAGCTGTTTAATAAAGTTAATTTGCAACAATAAAGCAAAACAAACAAGAACAGCCAAATGATAACAACAGACAGAATCAAGTTTAACATTTAAGAAACCAAGTAGAAAGCAGTCAGGGAGAAAAGTGATAAAAGAAATGTTTTAGTAAGGATTTAAATTGTGGAATAGATGAATGGCAGCTGACAACGCATTCCAGAGCTTATAAAGTTTAATAAACCTTTTCTGTCAGTTTCTAATAACAGCTCTTGGTGAATCTAATTATACTACAGGCACTACTAGAACTGTAAAAAATAAAGATACATTTATTATATTTAGATTTTTATAAACAAGTTGCCTTCCAATGTTCAGGACTATGGTATATGCTTCCTAAAGCAAAGCATAGCAATTCTTTTTTTTCCTTGCGTGGAGATACAATTACTTTGTGACTGCCAGCTAAGAGGCATTCTATTAAGAGTGCATTTGTAGCACATCTCCCACTGGATTCCTTCCTAACTCAATCTGCTTTCCCAACCCAGAGAAACCCATTATGAAGATGCTGGAGGCAAGAGTAGGAGACCGTGAGGCTCAGGAGTTGGTGCGAAGGCTGAAGGAGATTGAGAAGTCAATGGAGGAAGAGTAATGTTCTCCAGTGGTACACACTGTTTCCAAATCTGTGCTTTTCTACCTGTTGTACTATGTTTACTATTTAAATGAAACTCTTTTAAATGTGACATTTTAATTGTTGTCCAGAGAAAAAGTGACCTATTTAAAGATGAGTATTTTGTCGCCGTTCAGCACTTTCTGTGCTGTGTTTTAATGTTTTTGGCTCACCGAAGGAGCTTGTGAGAATTCTATGACTTTAATGATAGTATATTTTGAAGTATGTTTAGTTGGTTCTCTGTTGAATTAGATTATAATTGTGATCTGAAATACAGTTTTCCTGTGACTTGAAATCTAAGAGATGCTTTATGAGGGGATGAGCTGTGCAGGTAGGTTTACAGCAAATACTCCAGAAGGCATTCTAAAAAGGTGAATTTCATAGGCATTTATAAATACCACAGAGGTTTTGCCTTTGTAGCAAAGAGCAAGAGGAAGATGCAGTCTTGACAAACAGCTTATAAAATGTGAGTACAGCTTATTCACTTGTGTTTACATCATCAGTTGAGATTTTATTTGTTTTTTATTTATTTATTTATTTGTTTGTTATGGGATGAAATGGCTTTTCGTAAGTCTTCTATATACAACTGTGAATGTTACGCATTTGTTCTTGAATCCCATTAGACTGTGTTAAGAATGTTACTGTAGCATTTCTGTGAGACCTTGTCTTTCTTAAAGAATGTTTGTTTATGCTAAATGGTTCACTTTAATGGGTTTGATGTTCAAATGGTTCTCCCTTTCTTTTGTCGCCGTACTCAGCGGTTTAACTAATACCAATGCAGCGTTCAAAACACATTCGGCAGAGAGAAGGCTGGTGGCTGAGTTTTTAGAAATAAGGGCTTCAAATTTTCTACAATGGGAAGTCTTTTATTTTAGATCTGTCAAAGTATCTCAAATGCAATGGTTCTTTTTTTTAAGGTAATATATATAATTGGGCCTCTCAGTTTTTTTTTCTCTGAAAATGAGGTTTACCTTCAGAGGACCTTTAAGTTTTTTCTGAAAGATGTTTCAAAGGGAATAACTTAAAAGCTCCCTCTTTTTTCAAATATTGTTTCGCTGCTTATTTATTTCTTTCTTAAGAAAAGAACCGACTCAATAGTGCCATTTTAATTAGTTATTTATCCACAGCAGGAAAATGGAGACATACATAGATTCTCATTCTACTCATATATAGAATCTGTTTTCTAGCTTGATCTCCTTCTCTCAGAGCCTGAGCTCTCTGCGTGTTAACTCCTGCACCTTTTCTCCTGTGACCGAAACACGATTTGCCTCCAGAAAAGTGAACTCAGATAGAAACAAGGGTGGGGGAACATCCCTGCTTCCAGTAAGGGTAACACACACACACACACACAATGCCGCTCTTTAACACTTTTTCAGAAGTATGTGAAACTGTTGACACTTCTCCGTGTCCCCATGTGACTTGACTAATGGTGTATTGTGTGTGCGCGCGCGTGTGTGTATGTGTGCAGTGAACTCAATAAAGACAAAACAGCAACCACAGATGAGACCTCATCAAGTAGAATGTGTTGTGAGTGAGAAAGCTTCATTTGCAGGGGGCTCAATAAGAGCTCATGTGGTGGCTGGACATCTGGGCTGCACTGCCCTCAGGTCATGCACTTGCAGTCTTGGGGAGCTGAATGTCTCTGGAGGGACCAGCTGAGGCCTTGTCAGCCATATTAGCACCGCAGGCTCTCAACCCCACATACAGGGTTACAGTAGTTAGTGCATGGATCCCAATAACTTTGATAGAAATGTCTCAGTCCCAATGCCAGCCATGCACTAGACACATATTTTAGTAGCAAAATACGATTTCCAATGTTTCCAAAAGGACTGGATATAATACAGTGGTCATGGAGTATGCTGCCAATTTTGATTGGCTAGGTCGCTTAAAGTTGTTGAATGTAAACAGATATATAATCGATCTACAGTAGATGTACAAAATAGTTAAGAAATACAACAAAGGAAACCCAAAATCAAAGACTATTAAAACATTAAAGACACAAAATAAAAGTTGTAGATGCTTTTCTGCTTATACAAAAATGTGTAGAGCAGAGGTTTAAACCAGCCCTGGAGGCAATCTATGCTGATATACAAATGTATGGAAAAGACCGTTTACAAGTTTGTTATTTCTGAGTGAATAAATTAACTCATTCTCTACAGGGAACAAACTAAAATGTAGCATTGTTCTACCATTCTTAGCGCACAGTTGATTTGCTTGCTTAGTTTAACAAATATTAAAATAAAAATACAATGTGGCAATGTGGCACTTCTGCAGAGTTCTCAATGTATACATGTTCCTCAGTATATTTATGTGACTGGGGCAGTCAAACTCAACTCTAACCCTGGGACTGTTTTACTACTACATTATTGCATGAACTTGTTTAAGGCTGGCTATATTTCTGAGTTAATATTTTATTTTATTTTATTGTTTTTTTTTTTACCCCTAAATCGCAGGAGCTGTTTATGTAACTCCAGTCTGCTTACATGATGGGTGTGGTCAAAGTTGAAAATGAAAAACAATAAGAGTCACCACTAGGTGTCCCTATAACTTCAAAGATTATTCACATCAATTCATCACCTGGAAACTAGGGGGCGTACTTTAACCTAACGCTGGTGTACTTAATGCAGCCTTTCTATTGATGTCAGTCTTTGTAACTAATGTTTGTTGTCTTTGTTGTCCAGAATCAGCCATTTAAAACCATTAAGATCAAAGAGTTTGCTCTATACAGCAAAGTACTGTAACCCAGAGCAACAGGACAATTAGGCTACAGCAGGAGGTGCAGTGGCAGTGAGAAGAGCGTAGCAACATTATGAATACATTTTATAACAGGAGAGACAACCAGTTATTATCTGCAATTTAGCCATTGAGTTGAAAGTTCTATAAAGCATAACAGTTGGTTTATCATGCACAGCATATAATTAGTTCTTAATTTCAGGACAGACTAAAATGTTCACTGTTGCTTGGGTTTTTCCACTCCAAACTGTGTTATATGCAGTGCAGAAGTGCAGTCCATAAGTATTATGTATATATACATATGTATATTTATTCTGGATCGCCAAAAATAATTGGACAATGTCTGCTACAACAACAACAATAGTAGTAGTAGTAATAAGTAATAATAATATAATCTGGTACAGGTTATTTTATGCCTTGTTTGTCAAGATAGCTTTGTCCCAGAAGTCCCCAAGCTTTTACTCTTTTTTATTGAGGTTTTACAAGTGATTTGAATTTTGCGGTAAACCGACTCCTGATTGGTTATACTTTTTTTCATAATTTGATGCATCTTGGTCTACATCAGAGAAAATTCATCTGTTCAACATTTGAAAAGTGGCTTTCCTTCCTGAGTGTAAGTACTTCTCACTCATTCAGGTTTGTTGCTTTTAGTGCTTCTCTGCAATGTACTCAATAGTTCATTTGCACACACACAATGTTTATGCTTCGTCTGTAATTCATTTATTCTCTCAGAACCCATGGGTCTCTCATGTGCTACTGGCACTGACGCTTCATACTGAGAGACTGTAGACGAAGATCTTTAAATTCTGAAACCTTTATTTAACTCTCTTGTATGTGCAGCAGCGATGCAATGACACAGAGCATAAACCATCATCTACTTCTGCGCCCACAAAATGAGAGAACTGTGTATAAAGGGTGCTGTCATTCATTCCCTGGTTACTTTATATGGACATACAAACTTTGAAGTCATTGGTTTATATCAGATCCAGTGTGCAAAGCCACGTCAAGTAGAATGTATATCTCTTGCATTCTGGGCAGGCATGTGTCAGAAGTAGGGCTTCACCTAGTCTGTCCTCACATGTTTTCCACACTGGCTGGCAGCGGCTCATAAACCCAGGCATGGGCTGTTAAGCTTTAAGTAGCTCCTGCTGGTGGTCAGGCCCTGTTGGTCATTACACCTAATGTGCTGACCTTCCGGACCAAACACGACTGCACAATCTACAACATGGGGCAGAATAAAAGATGGGAAACTAAGATCTTAAACCATAGAATCCTTAAATACACTTTTTTTAACCTTACAAACAGGTGACAACCTGATTGTGGAACATCTTCTGATGCAGTAAGATGATATATCTAAGTGCTTAGAACACCACTACCACTACCACTACTACTACTACTACTACTACTATTCTTCTTCTTCTTCTTCTTATTATTATTATTATTATTAATGATAATAAAATAATAATAATGATAATAATGATAACAACAACAGCAACAACAATGATAATAATAATAATAAAGTGGTAGTTTAAAAAATTATTAACTTGCTCTTTAAAAATGGATCTCCAGTATGCTTTTTGGAGTGAAAAGCATTCCCTAGAAGAACCACTTCTGATTTCATAAAGAACCTTTAAACTGAATTCTTTCAGTTATGTTTTTAAGGAACTAGCTATTCAAAATGTTCATTAGGTAACATGGTTCTTTTAAAAATGGTTCTTTTACTTTATTACTTTGGCACTTTTTCATTACTTTGTACTTTTCTCCAAAACAAGGAAGCACAGAAGTGTATAAAAATAGTTAGTTGTTTTTTTTAAGTGCAGAGAAGTGCAGTCTGAGGAACGGTGGAAAAGGAATTCAAAGGTTTAGGAACTGTAACATCAATAGACTTGAAGACATGAGGGCAGGACTGTTGGGACAAAGGTTCTCAGTAAGAGATGAGACCGTAAAAGTATAAGAAAAATGTACTTGATGCACAGAGACCGCATAAACTGCACGTTTCAGCAGGCAATTCTTTTTGAGGGAGAGGGCCAAGTCACCTGCTGTAACAGAAAAGAGAAGAAAACAATGGCCTGTTTAAACATAAAGACACTAGAATAGGTGGAGGGAGGAATTTATGGTGGGTTGGATGAAATGTGGGACTACCATATAATAATAAATTACAAATTCATATTCAGCTTTCAAGACACCCAGTTACTATCTCCCCAGAAAAGGGTTATCATTGAAGATTTTGTATTAACAAGCAGACTTGATACATTCCAGCTTTCTCCAGAACTCCCCCACCTTTTTCTCTAGAACTCTTAAGCTATCAGGCTTTTAGCCTCTCATATTTCATCTAACTGGTACGTCTTTATCAAAAAAGAATGCAAAAGGTTCTTTCCTAAACGTTTCTCAGAAGAGCAAGATGAGGACATCACGAGGAACTTACACCACAAAGGTGAACTGAGTGGACCGTGGGAGGCATGAAGAGGATGATGGGGAGGGAAGAATGTTGGCAGGGTGCCAGGACTGGGCTAACTGCCTCCTTGGTTCTGGCCCTGGCAGGTATGTTTAATAGCACTATGATCACGAAGTGCCTTATTTCCTCTCATGCAACACCTAATCCTTCCAGAGACATCTAATGCTTAAAAGGCTGTCTGCACCTCAACCTAACCACTCTTTCATAGGATTATGCCAGCACGGCCTCGCCGCTGAATTCTTACCTCTTCAACCTTTAAGCGCAGGATTATGGTCATGATATCGCTCTGGATACATGTACATTTGTGATTTATGTGCTGGGCTGCCATTAAGCACAAGTGTAGCCTTGCTTTTTGTCTTGTCGAAACTTGCCTCAGTGGAAGCAGGGACTCTTCTCGCTGGGAAGTTCTGGCCTCTTGGGAGAAGGCAGCTCAAAGCCCATTCTGCCATCAAAGCTGTCGGAAAAGAGAGTGAATCACTCTTAAGTTCAAAAAAAGAGCTTCACAAAAACCCCATCTCTCTTCAAAGCTTAGCACAAGTGCTGGCGGTAATGAGGAGTTGAGTTTAGGAGTTGTAAGAGGGGGAAGTGTGCTATCACACACAAAAGCAAACATAAACTTCTTTGACCAGAAGCTGCCTGAAAGAAAGTGAGCGAAGTTCTTTTGCTTAGCGCTGACAAATGTATAATTAGATTCTTCGAGATAAGAGAAGGACGCAGGCACTTGTTGAAAGAGTGCTCGGTGGAAGGCCGCAGGTGTGCTGCGGATTGGCTGTAGTGTGACGCTAATTAGGCTTCGCAAAGAGATGTGGCCCAGGAGTAGCCCAGCAGAGGAACTCCTTTGTGGCTGTTGCTAAAGGGAACAGAAATGACATTGGATGGACCGTTCAGCCCAGAGGATTTCTGTTTAGGAGATAGTTTGCAATCCATCATCTCATTTCTAGATATTATTTAATTGTTCAGGCTGTTTTATCTCCAGAAACTAACTTTTATTCTGTTGGCAGATCATTTTGCATTTCCCATAATGCACAGCATAATGCAGCATAATGATTTTCTTATTTCCAGAAGCAGTCTGAAAGATGATGCAGGGAGAAAAATGATGCATGAGAAATAAAAATGTTTGTGGAAGCAGTAAGCAGGAAAGGTCTGAACATTTAAAAGTCTACAGAACTTACACATTTAGGATTGGCTACTTGCATGTCATTTATTTTGAAAATAAATTATTGAAGAATCTTTTTTCCTCAATAAAAAAGATTCTGTTCCAGCTTATTCCCACTTCTCAGTGTAATTGAATCAATTTAAACAGAAGTCAGTCTGTGTTTGCAAATCTTTTCTATTTGAGAATGATGAAGGCCATTGTGCTTCTGGGTAAAATCATTGCCGTGAATGTTTGTTTTGGATGGATTTGGATGTTACACCCTCTTGGGCTGGTGAATTTTTTTTGGGCCACATTCAACAAAATAGGCTCGGTCAAGTTGGGATCCCAACAACCCATTACATGGTTAATGCTTTGTAAGTTGTTATTAGCTAATAATAATAATTCTAGTCTAAAAACTAAAAAATAATTCTAGTCTACCACTAATAAAAGGTCTAGTGGTGGAGTACTTGCCTATGGACCCATTTTCAAATGGGATAACAAGAATTTAAAAAAAAATAACATTGTACTATATAATACATGAAATAGTCAGAAGACTTCCTCTGATTCCTTCTCTTGTCCTTTGAGCATGCAAGGTCAATGATGTGACCTAAAAGAGGATGACATGGGGCCACAGCTTGAGACAAACCTAAGCTGAGCTCTGGAAGCGCAATAGCTGTTAGCTCACACAATCAGTTAGCTCTACGCTGTCTCCTTCCCTTAAGAGCAGTCAGATCAAATCGGATTGACCGACTTGTTTGTTACACAGGCCCAGGGCCAATTTTGTGGCTTAAGATAACGAAAGGAGACTCTGAAATGAGAAAGAGGAAACAGTGAAGAGTGAAAGAGTTTGGCAACATGTAATGTCGTCATGGGTTGTTTTTGCTCAAAAGCTCTGCTGGGTGGAGCTCTGAGAAGGGGGGATGGGAATGAAACAGCTATTATTATGGTGAGTCCAGGCCACGTGAATGCAGTGTTTACACCTACAGCACTAAGCCTACAGAACAAGCATCCTCTGCGTGCCTTGTTCTATTTCCAGCTTTCTTGCGCCGGGCTTCCTGAAGTGTGTGTGTGTGTGTGTGTGTGTGTGTGTGTGTGTGTGTGTGTGTGTGTGTGTGTGTGTGTGTGTGTCATTTTCAGAACATCATTTCCCCATTGAACAATTACATTTTGTCCATTCATAAATAAGGCAGGATGAATTGTGATGCTGAAGAATTAAGTGATAGTTCAATTAAGTCTCCAGATCTTTCTCCCCAAATCACCCTCAGATCGTCTCTGATCCACCTTCATTTTTCGCTGTGGGAACAACACTTTATGTGCCCTTTCCCTCATCCATCACCTGACATAAATTGCATTTTGTTGATTAATGAAAATAAATGATTAACACTTCCATTTCTGAAAGCATTCTTTGTTTACAGCATTTCTTCCACACCTGCCTAAAACTTTTGAACAATACTGTAGTTCTGCAAAAAACACGTTAAAATGTTTATCTATTTGTTTGTTTGTTTGTTTATATGTAGGGGTTACCAATAAATTACTTTAAAAAACTTAAATAAACAAAAATATTCAGAAAATAAAAATCGAATGACTTAATTCTGAAGTTATCTTTATTTGAATTTATGCAGATGTGCTGTATTACTGGAAAAAGTCAAAATGAACATTTTTTTTTGCACAGTTCTGTACAGGTAGAGAGAAAGAGAAGTATAGAAGTAGATTGCTGATGACTCTAAACTGAAACCACTTGGCTGCTATATTGGTTCTTTGTCACAGCACTGCAAAATCAATACTTGTCTATGATATTAAAATATTAATTCTCCAGAAATATCTGATATGCTAAGGTTTGCTAATTTTTTTCACAATTAATTGTATTTATGGGACAGTCCCAACACATTTCATGTAAGTGTTCTTGCAAAATATTCATATCTGCCTATCCTTTCTTCCACTGGGATAGATGTAGCTACTACACAATTTTTTCCCTTCTTTTTGTTGGCAATCTGTGTACAAATGTACAAAAGAGATATTACATTTATTTTTCCATTGCCCTGTGTCCTGCTTATTAAAAACCCCTCCGTGATCCCCAGTCACATTTTCAAAGCTCCACAATAGAGTTAGTAAGGCAGCAGAGCAGAGAATCCCATAGCTCACTCAGCAAAACCAGTTTAAATGGAATTTGAAGGGCTACCACTCTCCACCAAGCCCCTGTCTTCTGAAGCACTAATACCTTGCATTTTGCACTAACCTCCCCCATGTCTTTATGCCAATGATTCTGTAATCTTCAGTTAATTTCCTGTCACAGCCCTCCTCAAGCAGGACATTGGTGGGTCAAGTGGTCAGTTGCTGAGACCCCGAGTGTCCACAGCCTCTTTTCTTTGATGTCTAGGAGGCCCTGACAAGCCACCAGTCTCCATGACCACCACAACAGAAAGGGGAAGAATGGTACCAGTTGCCATGGCTGCAGCCTCCTGGTTCACTGTGAGGTCAGCAGACTTCCTCCAGCCCCTTAGCAGCTCTCCTAATGCCCTCCTTGGCACATCCAATTAATACAAATGAAGCAGGACATTTACACCTCTATGGTTTCAAAACTGTCCTGCTGGGTAGTCACACAGAGGCAGCCACAGAATCTTCCCTGCAGGACCAGGCCAGCTCAGACAGCATGCATTTAAAGATGAATAAAGTAAGTGCATTTGTTTGATTGGTGTGTGTATTAAACGGTAAGGTCTGGACATAGTGGAGGGCTTTGTGTAGCAGGCAGCTTCTAGTGGAAGCCATTCAGGGGGGCTGGCAGAAAGCCAGGAGGTGCATGTGAGGAGCAGCACGTCCCATCCAGAGCCAAACAAAATAGTTAGGAGCAAAGACAGCACAAAGTGGGGAGTTTAGGGGGCAGGTTACCTAGATGAGTTTGTGCAGTTATCAAAGTTATCAAAATTATCATATTCATTTAGTAAGGCTTGTGTGCAGCAAGTATAAAATATGTGGTCTAATGGATTTAACTGTTGTTCAGTCAAGGCCATGGGTTATGGTCAAATATACCTCCCAAAGAGGGTCCAATGTTCAAATCTGAACATGATGGAAGCTTAAAAAGCCAATAACTATGCACTGTAAGTCCCTGTGGTGAATGAGTGACTCAGAAAGTCTCTTTTTTTTTGCTCTTTCCTTGACCCCTGTGACTCTTCACAGGACCACTGTGGGAGAATACTCTCATAGGGCTCCCAACTAGGGACATCTTGAGTGTGAGAACCCGAGAATTTCTCAAAGATCAAGGGTGGTGCAGTCTTATAGGATGCAATACATAGATGTTAGACACTCTCTTCGGCCACAGAAAACTCAGAAACCACTCTGAATGTGAGGTCCTGTTCACACCATCACCTATTGCCACCACTGACCAAGTGGCAGTGTAGCTTCAAAGTCACCCCCTCTCCCAGTGACCTGCAGGGGGCACTGGTGCAGACAGCTTTGCAGCAGGAGGGAGTCGGTGGAAGGCTTTTTGATGAAGGTAGAGCAGCTGTCCAAATGTTATCTTAGCATTCTCTCAAAACATGCAGAAACACAACGTTTCAACAAAGACATGCAGCTTTTTGCTCTCAGCTGTCTCCTCCAACCCCCAAACCAAAACACCTGTAGAAGGGAGAACATGCTCTTCTGTGTTGAACTCTGTGTTTCAGACATGGAATACCATGCCTTCTTTTGCTGAGGCCTATATTATAGTAAGTTCTCTTCTCTTCTCTTCTCTTCTCTTCTCTTCTCTTCTCTTCTCTTCTCTTCTCTTCTCTTCTCTTCTCTTCTCAACATATCTGAACCCAAAAGAAACACTCTGGTAACAATGCCCTCTTGCATGGCTCATATCCTGGCTTTGGTATGATAATGCTCAGTATTAAGCTCATCATCCTCGACTGTAAAGGGGGAAAATTTGAGTTCACTCAGCAGGATTTCTCAGCCCTGCAGCATTTACAGTCATTTTGTACTTAACAGGATCTCTTTATGCTCCTGTAATGTCCCCTCGCTGACAAATACCTGTGAAGGAGGCGACTTTACCACGATGCCAGGTTTAATAGATAAGTTTGCCTCCTGTGATATATCATTTTATCACAGAATATATCACAGAAAAATCCTTTTCCTGTAGTGCAATTAGCAATTCACATGTTAAGCTTTAGTGCAGTGAAGTGTACTTCATTCTCTTCAACATTTACCACAGAAGTGCCAAAAAGACTGGATGTCTCTCTCTGATGCTGACTTCACTATAATATGTGCTTGTGTGTGTGTGTGTGTGTGTGTGTGTGTGTGTTTCTGTGTGTGTGTGAAAGTGCACACACACGGATGAGGCTTGACCCTCTGGTTCTAATCAGAGGGGTGATGTTTGTTTGGTAAGCACCGCCTGGAGAATTGCAGAAACACAGCTGAGACAAAAACTAGATCCAGATGATTCCTATAGGACACCATCAGCTCAGCACTGGTTCCTGTATCGTCTTTCAAAACGCATATCCTTTTCGGTCATATGCGACTCTTAGCAAGTAAAGCCTTCTTTAGGCTCCAATCTTTTCGCACTTTCTTTATTTTCTCAGTATTCTGATCCCTTCATCAGTCTCCCTATGGAGATCTATGGGGTTAAGTTAAAGGTCAGATATAAACATCAGATATTTAAAAAACTATTTATAAAATAATGATAAAAATAAATTTCCATTTTTCAAATTTAAATATACTTAAGAATGGTCAGCGTTTACCCTAAGAAGTCTCATTACCTATACCTGTTTATATACACGGCACATATAATGCAATTAATCACAAAAGCACAACAGAACAAGGTAGATAAAATGTATTCAAAATTACAAACTGTTTTAGTTTTTTAGTTTTTTAGTTTTTATTTTTTTGAGATTGGACCATATGGTTACCGTTGAGTCTTGGTCACCAATGACCTTGCTGTTCATTCATTGTCCATTCATTGAGTTGTTTCCCTTCATTTTAAGTGGTAGTGGTACTAACTCTGATAACTGGAAACTATAAGGCCTACTTTTTTTTGGAGATGTTCTGACCCATTTGTCACAATTTGGGCCCTGTCAAAGTCACTCCACTTCTTAATTTGCCCATTTTTTTCACTTCCAACACATCAACTTCAAGAGCTGACTGTTCTCTTGTTGCCTAATACATTCCACTCCTTGACAGGTGCCACAGTAATGAGATAATTCCTGTTATTTATTTCAACTGTCTGTTGTTTTAATGGTGTGGTTGATCAGTGTAGAATTACACAGGGTAGCCAGATAAATATAGTCTGGTTTCCCAGAATCATTCAAACAAAAAAAAAAACCCTAAGCCTTGTGCAAGACTTCTTATGAAAACGAAACATGTCATGTCTTTGTGCTGAGGAAGTGTACATATATTTAGAATGAAAGGTACCAACACGAACACCTACAATTCTCCTATTCTCTACACACCCACACACACACCCACACACACACCCACACACACACACACACACACCCACCCACACACACACACACACACACACACACACACGTACGCGCACATGTTTGTTTCCCTTCATTTTTTTTTCCCTTCACTTTTATTCTTCCCAACCATAAGCATTTTAATTGACACAGCTTGTCAAATCATCACATAATGGTAAATCACATTTTCTTTTGTAACTGTGGCTGAAACCTTTATGGACAATGTCCAGCGCCCATAGAGTCCCCCAGGTCCCATACAGTCCCCCTGGTACATTGAATTTGAAATACAAAAGATAGATTCCAGATCCAAACCCTATTGTGCTGCTAAAAAAAACACAAAAATGTAACTACTGTCTCAAACTGACAGTAAATCACACAAAAGCAAAATTCTTTACCCAAACTCTAAGTCACTCTTTAGGGCTCCTGATAATGGAAAAGTGATTTAGGCACCCAGCATCAGTGTTTTAGGGTCACTGTGGTAACTCTCACTCTACAGTTCCATGGGATGCAATATCACGATATGGTTTTTTACTCACGAGATTCTGTGAAACGAGACTGACGTTATACATGGCCATAATCAGGCACTCATATTTTAAGGCTAAACCTGGCCTCCAGTGATTTACATTTTAATGCCCACTAACCAAATGTTTTTAATCATTTGGCAAGCAAACGAGAAACAATGATTTAATTTCCCTTTGGCTTTAGTTTTTAGCAATAAAACTTTAGTTTTAGCAATAAATAATAGAGCTACACTCAAAGTAGAAAAAAGAGTTCATACCTCATAATAGAAGGAAATTATTTAATATTATCATGTTGTTTTCCAGTCACAGCTGGGCGGTAACACTCTTCTCATTAGTAAACTCTCAAAATTCAGGAAACGTCATCAGGAATAGTAATACAGACACAGTGCAATAAGTGACTAAGGTTGTGAGGCATTGGCCTACTAGTGAACTAAAAGCTTTAGTCATCCTACTTCTTCTACCCCAGAGCACACATTTCACATGTGCTTCTGTGATTTTCTGATGTGTCCAAGTAAACACATGACATCATGTGAATATCATTTGTGCGTAAAGAATGTAACACCCTGAAGCAACATGTGATCACATTTCCTCAAGTGTAAATTGTTCTATAAGTGTCATTTTGTGGGTTTTATCTGATCACAGATGAGAAAGTGAATAATGTTGGGAAATCACACATGTATTCTTTGGCTAAACCTATTCAGGCTCTGTTTCTAATTAGCGCTCTACTGGCCCAAGCGCTTGAGTGAACACAGCATGAATAATCTACATAGAAAAGCACTACTAATCAAATAAAAAGCACTGGAGCAGCCATACATGGTCAGCAGGGCCAATAGCAAGCGTGAGCCAGAAGGCATGTAAAGCCTTCAGCATTGGGGTGTGCAGCTTTGGACCAGCGTTCTATGGAATGATGAAATTCCGTCCAATGCCTTTGGGATGAGATGGAGTGGAATTTGTGATCCACAATGAATAGAGATTGTTGCAACATGCCATTATTATTGCAATATGCAGGGGTGTGTTTCAAAACAGCCCTCCATGCAGAGAGTGGCTCTGCTGACTTCAGTCCAGTGTTTATATCCAAAGGTTTGTCGTTGCCATGAAATACAGGGCACTGCTTTCTGTGTATTAGTATGTTGTTTAGGTTAAACAGGAGTTACGTCTAAATATTAAGTACACTAAGCTTAACGACCTTTATTTTTTAACAGCTGCTTAATTAGCTGTATACACAGCCCAAATCTGCTTTTTTATTACATTGTTCTTCGGAATATAGCAAAACTTACAATTTACACACTTCTTGCTCCTTTAAAAATGTTGGTATAATGTGCACTTCATTTTTAACTCAGTCCAACACTCCAACTGCTACCTAGGATGTATAGGATGTGCCACTACATCTTTTTGAACTGGTGCTACATAGCAACATATGTTGCACAGCTCAATGGGCTTGAAGGAGAGCACTTACGAATAGTTATACAACACTGGCTAACGTCATGCTGACTGATGAAGGGGAAAGGAGGGCCATACTATGCACCCAGACATTATACTGATTGGACTGTCAGCCATGGATGGCTGTGCCATTGCAAACGATTGACCCAATATCAGTGCCAGCACTTAATTGCCAAAAAAAAAACATGATTGTGTGTGATGTTATTCATATGATTTTTCTGTATATTATTTTTTTTCAGTCCTCTGTAGCTGTTAATATATTGGACATATAATCGACACAACTGACACAATTAAATATAAAGCATTTAAATTTCACCACACGATCATGACAAAAAAAAAAAACAGTAGTGACTAAGTGAGTGAAAATGAAGCTCTGAAGACTCTACAGGTTGTTTTACAGCTACCAAGTGATGAGAAGTGACCTGTGTTGTCATAGTTACGACAGGCCTCTCTTGTTTCCTTGGAATAAAACTGTTGGCACTGCTGACAGAAAAGGCAACACAGAAAAGGGCATCTGACGTCTTTAACAGAGGCGCCAAAGACAGTAAACACTGCGGGTCTTCCAGAGTGATGCACTCAAGCAAGCAAATGCACTGCATAAGACTGCCAACTAACTACTCAAAGAAGCTTATCGTGACAATGAAGCAATTATCATGTGATCATCCAGTCATTTCTACCAAGGCATTACTCCATATCAGCTTTTATTGCGCCCTGTTGCACTTGGTTTGGAAAAAAAAAATTGTGATAAGGAAATCAAGAAGAAGATCGTTTTTTCTATTCCTGGGATCCTTTTCCAAACCACTGTCTTTTATGAATGGCTTTAAATGTTGCTGGCAGACAGGGCTGAGCTTGTGGGGAGAAAGATTGTGCCACTGCCTGCCAGATCCCTGCTGTAGTGTTTCACCACTGGGTGGTCTTCTCTGCCTAGATGGGGGAAGACTTCCATTAATGGGTGAATATTTGGCTTTAATCGAATCCTCTTTCCGTGTGATCCAATTAGAGCAAGGAGACCATGGCCTTCTTCAATCTAATAAACAGCATGCATCCTCCACAACCAGCTTCACCACAACCTGATCCAGCAGAGGCTACTGAAAATGCACGGTTGCACAAAGGCCTCCTTATGTGGCGACTGTGGAGGAATGCTCATCTTACCGCGCCTTCTGTTTTCAGAGCTTGGTCTTATCTGATGCAGCAGGAGCAGGAGAGGCCAGGCTCTGGGTATTGTTCTCCTCCTGAAACAAATCTTCTATGTCAGCTCTCTTGTACTGCAGTGGCAGGTTTGCACCAGCGCTGGAAAATGGAGGCCACAACTTCTCTAATTACCCTTTAACTTTGTGGTATTCAAGCACTAAAAAAGCAACAATCATAGACTGAATTCCAAGGTTCTTTGCTGTGCTACGGTTTATTTGTCATTGCGATAATTTTAATTAGTCTCTATTAGTTTTATCTAACACTGTCTGTTGAATATTTGTCATGGATTTTCAGCCATTATTGCAGAACTAAGCACATTTACGAGCCTGTAAATGTTTTAAGCCAACATTGCTCGTCGGTTTAATCTGATGGCCTTATGGCCTGTTGTTTATATTCACCACGATCAACTATCAATTAAAATGGCTCTCACTAAGTAGATCATAGAAGCAGTTCTCTAGCAGTGCGAAAGCTTTATTTTAACGCTCTCAAGGACCAAAAAGCCAACGTTTCACTGGAACCCTGCTACATAATTCATCATTGCAGATATCAAATGCTCTTGAAAGCTATTATGACAGATTATGTTCATTAATATAACAGTTTCATGTTAGCATTATGTCATCATGGCAGATATCCTCTTATTTATCATGTTATGTCATTACATAATCTTTGCACGACATAAGCTGTTGTTCAAATATGGTACCATCTGTCATGACAATTACTATCAATGGTAAAATTATATTGTTATTTTAATGGACGTGAGAGCGTAAGACATTTGCCATGACGTGCTTATGACATTCATTTTATACAGTGAGTTCAAGGAGAGCGTTCCACGAAAGCGATCTTGTTATCTGTCACTGTAAAACCAATTACGTGTTTAATATTCCCATAATTAGCTTTTAATTAAAATATTGCTATATGTTTTTTATGGTTTATGATAATATGATTTATTACCAGAAACCCTGAGTATGATAAACACCTACATGACCCTATGCACGTACCTGAAGATCACATTTACAGTAGCATATACACACAGCTATTTTGATGACATAACTGAAATTGTGCTGACCTCAGTTGTTTAATCTAAATGCAATCTGATTTCCTTTGGTGGAAAACAGCAACCCATTAGTAATATGAAGCTACAATCAGCAGCTGGTAGATGTTGGATGGAAAGGAAACAAGAAGCAAAGGGAATGGTTATGTAATCTCTATGAGACATTGCCCTCAGGATTGGTGCAATGCATGTTTTTGTAGTCTGTGTTGTACTGATATGTCTGTCATAGCTGGTCACAGAAAGGCCATGACCAGGGCTTCACTTATAGAGTGTTGTGGGTGAGGTGTAGCAACAGAGTCCTCATGATTCACCCCAGCCACAGCCTTATGGGTATTACCTGAGAATGACCTCATCAAATATAAGCCCCCTCCCCCTTCTGCCAGCAGAAATGAACAACACATGCGTAGTGGTCAACCAACCCATCTCTCTCTCTCTCTCTCTCTCTCTCTCTACTCTCGCTCTCTCTCTCTCTCTCTCTCTCCCTCTCTCTCTCTCTCTCTCTCTCTCTCTCTCTCTCTCTCTCTCTCTTTAATGAAGATATGATCCTTTAAGTGTTGGTGCCTTATAATGTCCATTACGTGAAAATGATCCTCCATGGCAGTGTTATAAGTGTCTGTTAGTTTTACTATTGATCACTTGCAATAATGTTTACTTCTTAAAACTTCTTATATCTTTCAGTGACTGCCATAGGCTGAATTCCATTACTGGTTTATAAAAATGTAACTCAGTGTTTATGCAGGTGCTATGATGTCTCTATGTTGGCAGCCATTAATTGTGTAGCTTCTTAATATTCCTAACTACAATGTGCATTAAGGCAACCAAATTTTAGGTAGATCATTCACTTTTCTGTTGGACCGTTCATCAGGAACTCTTTGCTCGATATAAAGGCCAGTTCATGTTTAAAATGATGTAAAAATGAAAACACAAATTGACACGTCATGAGATGCAACTTTATTTCACTGCAAAAACCTCACACACAAGCATTTCACAACCCAACACCTGGACTCTTTCAGGAATGTTCCAGCTTTCAGTTGCAGCCTGGTCAAAATCTATTGCATGGAGAGTAAATCCAATCAAGAGAAACAAGCTGATCATCACGGCGATGCCAAATTCAACAGCTCCTCTATGCTCCAGTGACTCAAGCACCCTTGTAAAAGTAGTCATCCGAAAGCAAGCAGCTACCTCAGCGGAGCCTCTGTGTTAAGAGCTGCCTGGTATGGAGAGACCTGGGTGGAAGGTTGATCTTAAACAATGAGCAAACACCACACAGCTGTCTCTGCTGTAGTACCGGAGTGTCAGAGGTAGAGTCATTAATTCAGTGGTTTGGTTTTTTTTCTGGGAGAAAGTCTGGAGAGATATGTGCTATTGCAGTTCTGAGCAAGAGATGGGAGAGTGAGTGTGTGTGTGTGTATGTGTGCGTGTGTGTGTGCGTGTGTTAGTCTTCATATAGACGGTTTTCTTTGAGAGCTGCCTCCAGAGGAACAATAGAGATTAGCAGGGCCTCAGAGCAGAAGAGGCCCAAACTGGGGCCGCAGTACAGAAACTCAGCCCACACACACACACACACACACATGAATTTGCACACACACAGCCATGAAGTCATACATGAGTCTCATATTTATTTTTATTTATTTTGCACCTGCAACCTGTACACATCACATCAAAAGTCCTGATTGAAATTCTTCACTATTACTTAGAAAAATCTTACCGTTAACTAATTTGCATTTAAGTTCAAAATATATTCTTGCTTCTACTTTATAATACTTCTATATGAAGAGCCATGAGAAGATTTGTTATGACAGCAATGATATATATATACTCCTAAACATACGTTTACATTTTTTGGTCAACCGCAGTTTCTAATTTTACTGCTTGATTTATATTTTATAAATTATTATTATTATTATTATTACCTTAAAAAAATGCTTTTGCCTTTTCTATTAAAAAAAACCTAAGGAAAAGTGCTTTCAGCAACAATTTGTTAAATATTCTGAAAATATTCTAAAAAAGCACAAAAGCAGACACACACACAAATGTGCACAAACTCACACATACAAGGTCCAGCTCTGCTGCCTCCACCAGTCACATTATGATCCACCCCTGACTGCACATCTGAGCATTATTACAGTTAAGGGTAATGTAATGTCATTTTTTTTTGGTACAGCAGGCAGCAGACTGAAACACACTTTAGCTTGCAGTTGTTTAGGCTGATAGATGGGCTTCTGATAACTGGCATGAATTTAGACTCCAGATTCTGGCGTCATTTAAAGCACTCAAACATGACAGGCGCTCCATTGAGGTGTCGCGTTAAATGGTGTGCAAAGATAGATGAGAGTTTGGAGGTTTTGGTTGGTGAGGCCTGTATTTTTTTGTTGTTGTTGTTGTTGTTGCTGTGCTGTTTTCTTTGGCTGTGAGAGAAAAAGATCAAGCACTGCAAGAGGAGATCACGCAGAAAAATGTAGCTAAAAACTAAATCTGTCTAAGATCTATTAACGAAAAGATCCTAATGCAGTCCTCTCTCTCTCTCTCTCTCTCTCTCTCTCTCTCTCTCTCTCTCTCTCTCTCTCTCTCTCTCCATGTATTTAAGAAAAAAAAACAATCAATAGAACGTACTAACTGAGCTTTCAACAAAAATATTATTTTTCTTAATAAAAACATTTATACTGATAATTTGATTATAGATCTGATTACAACGTGAACCTTTCTTGCCTACACGTGTATGTGCTGTTTATAGAATGAAACTGTCAGGGAGATATAAAAAACAAGCCTCTACTCAAGAGACAATCCATGAAATATTCAAAAGCTATGAAATCAATTTCGCTGGACTTTCCTCAGACAGCAACCAAGCAATGTGTGCATGAGCTGCAACAGCATAGAAGTTCAGCAGTAAATGCAGTGAAAGCGTTGCTGACAGCTGTGGGCGTCTGAAACACTTTGAATGCTCCCAGAGTGTGAAATGTGAAAAACATATTTTATGTTGTTTTGGGGAGAATTTTTCCCTAATCACCAAGCCATTTCAGCTGGTTACTCTGATCTTTCCAAGCCAGAAAAACAGACTGATGTACCTTTCACTTTTGCCTTCTAAGATCTGCTAAGCAATGCTGGTTCATTTCAAAATATGGTTATATAAAAACACAGTTCGGTGCTTGTCCAAAAAGGCCAAGCAGCCATTGAGAGAAAAACATCTGATGAGAGCCCAGAGGACAAGGCTATTGCAAGCCAGAGAATTTATGATGAAGTGGGGAAAACCTCTGAGAGTTTTTCTCCGAGAACAGTTAGGGAATCTGCCTAAAAGTGGTGCCAGACAGAGCTACTGTTAGATTCTGATGGGTGCCTGTTTATTATCTCACCACCGGCCTCTTGCCTTATTACAAAACACATTCTTAATGGTACATAACATGTATGTTTCTTCATTATATGTATGGTTGTTTACTGAATTCTTAAGTTTCAGTACACACACACACATCTATATATATATATATATACATATATATATAGAATTACAATGAACCTGGGCTGGAAGTGATTTTCTCCCCCACTTTCCTGAACTAGCGTGTTCCACTTCTGTGTCTGAGCCATTTCAGAACTAATGGCTTTGAGTGTGCGCTGTGTAAACATGACATGTGATATGACCATGGAACCATATGGAGGTGTTCTTGCTTTCTGGTAACGTGTTAATGTGTGGTAAAATGTGGGTTGTTTAACTGCCCTCATGTTGGTGCACCGCAAGGTGCATGCAAGTTCATACCAAAGCAGATTTTCCTGGTTTAAATATTTTGAGGCACAAAACAAATGGAGGATGTCATTAATAAGGATGGCCTTGAAAACGATACGTTTAATAAAGTGCTCTAGAACACAAAAGGAACATTTCAAGCATAATGTAATGTAACGTAAATACATAATGTAATATTTACACGTCACATGAGTCACATTTTTCAATGAGTGGTTTCATAAAAATTATTTTATGTTAATTATTATTAGGTTTTTCTGAAATGGTGATATTTTTTGATAACCATGTACTACATAAATATGGGAGAATTACAGTACTTTTTATAAAGTTTATAAAAAAAATTCCAATGACATTTGTTACTAATTTGAATCTGATTTTCAAACAGAAATGCCCTTTTGCAGTGGGTCTATTTCTCCTGAACATTAGACAATATTAGTTTATTCAAGAAGAATCTGATTCATTTTGACAGCAACAGGTGATGGAGGAACAGTATGTGATTGTGTGCCAAAAGGCAACACCTTTGAATACACGGCCAGATGGATGAAAGCCAGGTTTGGGCAATAGTGAAGGATTTTTGGGCAGACATCCTGCATGTCTTTGTTCTTGAGCTGAAACCAAAAACACATGTCTGGAAATAGAAGCTTTTTTTTCTGGGACATGTCATGCAGCCTTATCTGATGAATGCTATGAATTACAGCACATTTCATTTTTGATAATACTGTCTGACTAAAAGGTTTGAAGGCAGCTTTCAGCTGACTGTAATTCTGCACTCTTAAAAATAACACTTCCGAAATGGCCATTGGCTAAGATGTTCCAGGAAAATGGTATGGGACCTTTAAAAAAAATGTCCCTCACGATCTCATTTAAAATTCTTTCTTTAAACAAATCCCCCTACCAAAAGTGTTTTATGGCATTAATACCTTGTGTGTACACTTCTCCATAGTGAAAAAGTATTTGGTGGAAAACTATTATTGCGCGACTATCTTGCGGTTGAATGTGAGTTAGGCCGCTTGACGGAACATTGTGCATCAGTGCTGGTGTTATCTGATCAAACGGCTCCTTGGCGTCTCAAGTCCAGCGGTGCTTAAGATGCTGCCCGGGAGGAGGCTGTGGGGTCTATTTCTGCTCCATTGGGCCATACGAAAAGAGGCCTACAACACAACTCGGTTGAGAACATCTCCCCCTCAGCCTGCTAAAGCTTTTTATCTGTGACCATGTAGACCAACAAAAACAGCCCAAAGGCAGAAAGGAACACTTAAGCACACACAAGCCCAGAGTGAGAAATGCAGCTCAACTCATTTGCAAAAAAAACAAAAAACAGCTAGGATCAACACTATCAGTTTCAGTTTCACTGGAAGAAGACAAAAGGATGCAATGTCTTTGGAGATGAAGGCAGCAACAGAGGTGGATACTTTATTTGGGAGGGTTGGGTGCAAAGTTTCCACCACCTTTTATACTTTGCCAAAATAGTACTGGTGTATGTGTTCAAAACAATGCATGTAAATTGACACGGGAGAGAAAGAGAGTTTTGGTCCTAAAAACAATTCATATAATTTGAATTCCTTTCACAGGCAATGCATATTCCCTTTAAAAGCAGTCCTTTGGGGAGGGAGGGAGAATTACTCAGAACAGAAAACACTAAGTGTTTTTTCCAGTGTTTGGTTCACTGCAGCTCTAAACACTCCTTGACATCAGGAAGCTGCTGATCAGTGCTGTGCCCCATGCTCAACAGAGGCCATTACCTCTACATTAATGCCCCCTTGGCGCCTGGTTCAATTCTGCGCCAAATGCTCAACCTGACACTGGTTTCCTGCATATGTGAAACACCTCACCAAAGCAATGTGTTCTAGACTATGAAACCTCAAAAAAAGCTGTTTTTAAGCGGTCCCTAGTCCTTTAATAAGAGCTTGGTTTGAATTTAATTCCTACGGTTCTGTGTAGAAGTGTGTTGAAGGGCTATATCAAATAAACAGGCAGAATCAATATACAGTTGGGACATCTATTCTTATCAACAGCATGGAGCTCTTAGAGAAGCCTAACAATTGGCTGATTTACCAAGAAGTAAGGCAATAAGACCACAGACAGCAACTGAATCCTATATCAAAGTTCCCCAATGCATTTAGATGACTAGGACTCTAATTTCTTTACAAGGCACAAGCAGGCAGTCTGAAAGTAGGTCATTATTTATGCAGCTGTATATTCATATAATGGGTTCATATTCCGCAGCCAGCAGAGTCTTAAATTTGCACAAGCTGTAATAGCTATAATGATTTTCTTCCATGTCCACATTTTGCACTTGTTTGTTCAAGAGGATGCAGTTTATTCCCATGAATTTTAAATGGAAAAATGTAGATGTAAACATAACCCAACCAGAAGAGAGCAATTTCTCCTTCTCTATTCATTATCTCTTTTAAACATATTTATAAAATTTGTTCAATACATATATAATGATAAAACAATAGGCTTACTTGCCTTTACACAAATGATACAGAAAAACACAGCATGTCTTTGTGTTTGGTTCGCCTTGCTCATGTGTTCTGAAAACTAAGCATGGCTTTGTTTCAGGGAAAAACATTTGGTTTATACTGCATGTACATTAACTATAGGCTCCCACCATTGATGATTTAAGACTTTTAGCTTGGGGAGGCTTTGTCCCCGAACAACAGCACAACAAAAAGTAAGTAGTTTGCTCTGGAGCAAATTATAGTCCATCTTCATATGAAATGAAAAGGCAAGCGTTTGAAGTAAGCATGACGTGGGATCACGGTAGGTTGAGGAGAGGACACTGATCATGCGACTCCATCAACAAAGTGCCAGGGTGGCGGCTTCAGCATTTGAGTTTACTTCACAGGGAGCCATGGGCTATACAAGGCCTGGGTAAAGATCATGGGATGTCCCTCGCCGGGCATCCAGGGCTGACACTCTCCCTGCCGGTACAGAGCGGTCTTGTGAGGCATTAACGGGGCCTCAGCCCCATCAGCTGATTGTGGAGGCAACAGTTCATGCAGTGTAATTGAAAACCATGTATAGAACATCTAAAGGATAAAGTTTAAAAAAAAGATCCTTCTCTTCTCTCCAGTGAAAGTGATTTGTATTGCTAGAAGCTTATTTCTGTTGTGGGTGTTTGTTCAGATTATCTGCATAAATGCTGCACTTTGCTCCCATATACGTACCTGGCATGCTCTCTTATGAATGTGAGGCCACAGGGAGAAGGCAGTGTGCCAGACAGTCAGAGAGAAACCCAGAGGAAACCAGCAGGCCTCAATGCTTTAACGAGAGCCAGACATGAGAACAACACAACAGTACACAGACCAGACGAGCCTCAATGAGCTCCTAAAGCAAGCTTGCACTGCTTATGATCAAGGATCCTCTCTAATCTTAGGCAACAGCTGTTAAATGAAGACATTAATTAATTGACTTGCTGGCCACTCATATCAAAGTTTAAGAACGTGTCAAATGCAAATAGATTCCTGAAAGTAAAGGGTTTCAGCGTTCTTTTATAAAGACAGGGTTTTGCATTGATTTTCATCACAAATTATCAGCTGCGTATCCAGGGCATGATGAACTTTCCAAACAACAGAAAGAGGAAAGTAGAGTAGAGTAGAGTAGAGTGATCTTTTATTATCCACGAATGGAAATTTGGGGCGTTACAGAACTCTTAAAAAGACAGGTGTACAGACAAGAAAGAAAAAATATATGAAGATATAGAGAAAGAGGAACAGGAACAAGTACAGGAGAAAAGTAGAGGAGCTATAAATAAAGAATAATAAATTATCTATAAGAAATTATCTATCTATATATATATATATATATATATATATATATATATATATATATATATACATATACATATCTACAAGAGTAATATGCAGTAATGTGACCATCAATAACAAAGTGCCTTCCAGGGGCAACTTTGTTGTAAAGCGCTATACAAGAATAAATTAATTGAATAATGAATTACAAAGGACAGCATTTATTCTAGATGATCATATGGCATCTACTTACTTTGCATTTGTGTTTTTAAAAGCGTTGAAGATGTATCATTTTATAATATACTAGTTTTGGTGTATTATATTTTTATATATATACACACACAACTTTTTACAGTTGCCATAGTGTCAGTCAGTCATTTTCTGCTTGTCCCAAGCGGGTCACATAAGTCCATCCCAGCTCACACAGAGGCGAATGGCAGGGGACACACCCTGGACAGAATTCGCCCAGCCCATCGAGGAGGGTGTGATGGGGACAGCACCTTATAAAAGGGCCTCAGAGGGCCAACCCATTGGGAAGAAGTTTGAACCCCTGATTCTCAGTGTACATGATGACTCATACTTGGCTGCTGCTGCCCTTGCCATGAGTGTCATAAAAGTGAAATAAAACAAAATTAATTTAGCTTTTAGTGGCAGAAGAATCAAAAGTAGTATGAGTATTTGGTGTGCTACTAGGCTGTAAAGGATACTAGTTTTTCTTCAGTCTTCATGGAGACACAGAGGACTAATGAAATTAATATTAACCAAACAGGCTATGAAAATACGCATTCACCCAGGAGCTTCATTTGAATAACTGACACAGGCCAGGAATCTTCGGTGTCATCACTGTTCCTTTTGTCCACAGTCGTTATGTTCATAGAGGTTTCTCTTATCTCTCCCATATAAACAGAGCCTCTTCTAAGATTTATATCATACACCAGCATGTAATTTCAGGCCCCTTCGACTTTTTAGGTGTACCTATTCCTGACACAAGTGTTCAGCTGAACGCATAATTTGCATAAACTTCACAAAAGCATTGCACAAGAACATAAGATCATCATGCTCAATGCCAGGCCTTAGTTAGAGGAATATAACGCCCCCAATGATCTGTTTAGATCTAGCTGCCAACACAAACTGAGTAATTGGGTAAGATGTTCCCTTGATCAGCTAGGCGTTCAAAATCAGTGTCACTGATAGGATCCTTTGTGAGCCAGGGGAGGCCTTACAGGACAGAGTATCAGGTGCAGCACTCCAGCAATCATGCTTTTACGGGAGATGCGCTACATGGCCCGCCATGGTGGAATTTTGCCAAAAAGCCACTGAATGACTCTCAGACCTTGAGATGGCAGTGGCAGTATCATACTGCAGGGGGTTTCTGTGACGGGCAGAGACTAGGATAGAAGGAAAGATCCAAAAAATATAGAGCAATCCTGAATAAAAAACATTTCCTCAGTGCTCAGGATTCCCGGCTGGGGGCAGAGGTTTATATTTTGACTAGTTAATGACCCGAAGCATGCTGCCAAGAAAAATCTGATTCAGGATACTGACCTGCTGAAACTAATAGAGCATCCCTTGGAGACCTGAACTGGCTGGCACATCCAGCACTCCCCCTCCAGCACTCCCCCTCCAGCACTACCCAACTGTGCAGAGCTTGAAAACTTGCCAAGCAAGAATAGCAGAAGCAAAGAGGGTGTGTAGCATCATTCCCAAGAAGACCTGAGGCTTGCATTGCTACCAAACATGCTTTAAGCTAGTAATCAGAGAACCATCTGAATATCTACATAAATGTGATATTCTTTATATTTTGACTACAACAAAATTTTGAAGTGGTCTGACAACTTTATTCACCGTACACTGCTGATCGCAAACATGCACTGACATCTAAGTTTTGTTCACAAACAGGATTTTATTATATCCTTTTAATTATATCCTTTTCTGAAATAATTCCCATAAAACCTTTAAAAACAAGGTAAATATGTTGATTGTCACAAGCTTCAAATAAAACAATTAATATATATATATATATATATATATATATATATATATATATATATATATATATATATAGGTGTGAAAAATGCTGTAAACAAAACAACAAAATGCTGTAAAAGAATGCTTTCAGAAATATAAATAATGATTGTTTAATTTGTCAATTTACAAAATGTAAAAGTAGGCGAATAAAAGAAAATCTAAATCAAATCAATAAACAGCATCAGTTCTTCTAACTATTGCACAGTACTATATATATATATATATACATATGTACATCTATATACATGTATATATACATACATGTATATACATTTATATATACATTTATATATACATATAATCATCATACAATCATCAAGAAGTATCACTATATCATTTTTAAGTGACTACCAGTTGTGTCACATCTAATACTGATTTTATTATGTGTGAAGCCAGACACTAATTTAGGCTGTGGTAGATCCCTTCAAGAGTAAAAGTTGTTGCAGCTGCAACAAAAGAGGTTGTATGAGAAGGTGTTTACAAACTTTTGGACACATATGTACTGACAGCACCATGTAACAATGGACACTGTGTCTTTTATGTTACACAGATAAAAAAATGGCATAGCTACACAGACCAAACTGTTGTCCTGAGGGATTAGCTATCTTGTTCGTTCCATGAGAGGATCTGCTTGTCTGCAACTTTTGTTGTCAGTAAATATGAGCTGTCACCAAGAGCCACCAGCAGCACTACCGGTGAACTGAAACTTGATCACACCTGCTGACACACCGAAAACAAGGCTGTTTCTTGCGCACTAAATGGTGATTTTTTTTTTTTATTTTTCTGATACACAGATACTTTTTGTGTTTCTGTATTATGGCATCTCTCTTCATTTTTAAATTATGAAAGCAATTTTTTTTTGACCTACTGCATTCCACATGTCCCTGAGGACTATTTTGGTTCAGGGGTTTGTTGCGTCATGAATTAATTAAGGAGCAGACTATGAACAGATGCCAGAGTTTAACTCATCTTGGATAGCTGCGCGTGTGGCTCTGAACATCTGCTTTCAGGCATTTCATTAGAGCTCTACCCCACGGCGTCACCCGGGCCACTTAATGGGAGAGTTCTTGTTTCCTCGAGAGCTTTCAAGCTGCTCAGAGGGGCTTTGCGAGGTCCTGCTGTGGAGTTGCTCAGAGCTGGGAGGGGGGAGTGAGGGTCAGGGGGAGGTTGGGCTGGCACACACCGGACCGTTATGAAACATGTAGACAGGCAGCTGCTTCTAGACGGGCTTCTGCCGCTTCCCTGCTAATCCCCTTCACAGATCTGCTCATCCAGGCCAGACAGAAAACTCATCCAGCAGTGTTGGTGCATCTGGTGGAAGTGAACTACAGAGTAATCGTGGCTTACACTTGTGGATAGAATCAATCTTGGACTCCCCTGGTGTTCTCCTGCTGTGAACTCAAGGGGAAGGTGGTGTCATGTTGAGTAGATCAATGTGGAATGAGAGGTTAGAGGAAATCAAACAGACCCTCATATCTACGCAGTCGTGTTATCTACTCAACCTCAGATGAACTGTTGCTCTGAAGAAACCCAAACCAAACTCAAATTCAAAACAGCACAGTTTAAATGTTCCAATACTCCCGAAGGTGAATATATAAGGTATAAGCAGGTTTAATTGAAGGAGGCATTCAAATTGAGGCTCCAAGGTAAGCTAGGAATCAGTTCCAAGGAAAAGGACCAAAAAGACTTCCCTCAACTTTCCATTTCTTGTCTTTCTTTAACAACAAGACACAACAAGACAACTGTAGTCTGCTACTTTCAGTTGAACTTCAACTTGTGATGTCTGTGAAATGACTCAAACAATCGCAGATCTCAGTCTGCATGAAGATATTATACGCACAGTCAGAAAAACTTCAAATTGCATGTATTCCCCATTACAAGGCATGAAAGCATTTTATTCACCATAGTCTAGATGCTAACTGGATCATCACAAATGATAGATAAGTGAGGGTTAACTCTGAACCTAAAAAGGAAGCCTTAAAGGACAACTGTCTTTTTCTCACTTTAAGGAAACATGCATAGACTCTCTAATGAGGCTGACAGATTTTACATTATCAGTGGAGTAGCAATCTGAAGATTATTAAAAAGGTTTGTCAGTCCACAGTTGCAATTCACCAGCTGAAGCAATTCTATTGAAATTCAAATACTGTGGAAAAGTCTTAAGCCACCCTTCATTTCTCTGTATTTTGTCAGGGAATCACTTTGTTCATGCAAATTTAAGCCCATTAAATTTAACTCATCTTAACTTTTGGGAATTGTGTAGATCAAATTATGGAAACAGGAACAAATGTTTTATTACAACATGCTGGAAAGTACCTAAAGATCCAAGATAACGTCTAGATAACGATGTTCCAAAGTTTGCTGATGCTGAATACTGAGTGTTTGGTATACTAATTAACAGCCTGATCTTCTGTTATCATCTGCATCTGCTTCATCACTGATTCACAATCCTCTGAAACTGCTCTGTTACAGGGACTAGACTAAAAACGAGACCCAAAACTTTGTCCTTCATGAAGCCTGGAGAACTATTCCTCAGCAATACATTGAAAATGAAAGAAGGAAAGAAGGGTGGCGGTGGTCTAGTGGTAGGATACTTGCCTATGGCTCAAGAGGTCCCAGGTTCGAATCCCACCTCTGGCACTACCACCACTGGGTCCCTGAGCAAGACCCTTAACCCTGAGTTGCTCCAGGGGGACTGTCCCTGTAATTAGGACATGTAAGTCGCTCTGGATAAGAGCGTCTGCTAAATGCCGCAAATGTAAATGTAAAATGTAAGGTCTGTTTAAATATGAAGAAATGATGGGTGGCTAAGGACTTAACAATGGTTCTGTACAGGAAGTTAGTTTCTGTTCTTCATGAAATGTTTACACAATGAAGATCAACAAAAATAACAAAGATGGAGGTGCAAGGTTTTGTTCCACCAGAGAGAATATGTGTGTCCTTGAAGTGTATCTGCTCACAAAGCTCACATGATAGGGTCCATATTAGTGTATGAAGGATCAGTGAGGATCAGCAAACCAAGAGGTTTTACCCAGTACAATAAAACTGCCTTAAACTCAATAAATTCTTAACTGGATTAGGTGTGAGCGGATTACTGTAGACTCCCCTGTCCAAACCAGCCTCCATAAAAATTGCAAATGCTGACCAGCTGAAAGCAGCTCTGAATGTTTTATGGGACTTAACACAGGTAAATCCAGAGCTGTGGTAATGTTGTTGACAGTGGCGTAGCGACATGGTGTAGTGTGTGAGTCAAATGTATGATAGGGGCACATAGACAGGGTTTTATCAAGCAGGAAGAGGAGAGAGAAAGAGGAGGTTCACTAACAATGGAAAGCCAGGAGTCCTTGCACACTAAAAAACAGGATGTTATTCTTAGTCCAAACTCAACACCTCCCATTCTGAAATGGAACAAAATGGTTCATTGGAAACCCTCAAGAGGGGAAAAGGAAATATGTAGTTTTAGCTATAAAAATACAATTAAAGAGGTAGCAGAGGTGGATGTTATTGAAAGGTCTGCATTACAGGGTTGACTGCAGGTCAGTACTCTAGGCTTTACATTTGAAGGGAGGCTATAAGCGGGAAAGCCTCAGGAGGGAAGGGAGAGTAGTGGACACACACAGTCTTTGTATGTAACTTAGCTCTTCTGAGCCAAAGATACCCCCAGCCTCTGGAGCTTGGATACGCGTGCCAGAAAGCAGAAAGCAATCGGCCTGGTTCACTTACATAAGGAATGTCTCTTTGCAACCAAGCATTCTCAGCAGCCAAGTCAGATGACGCAGACATGGATTCATGCCATTGCATGTGTGGAAGACGGGCCTGTAGTGACATCAGTGAGCGGTGAATATGGGTGTGCGTTTTACATTTTGATGTGTGCACATTATCAGTGCCATAGTGCAGTTGTTTACTTTTTCCAAAAGTAGCACTGTAATTACACCTTTACTTTCTTTACTTGTCTGAACGCTGATGGCCAGCCTTAAGGTGCTACCTAAACAAGAGATCATTTTTTGTGGCATCTTAAATGAGAAGGCAAAGCACTTTTTAAGGAAGTACCATTAATTTGGCATTCATTTTACCAAGACAGGCTTTCATGGAATTAACTTTATCGTGAGTCTTTGTTAATATTTCATGGACACCCCTAGAAAGCAAACACCATGAATCATAGTCCAAATGAAGGCTGCCTTCATGACAGGCAGACATAGGAATACACACCAGTGTGCAGCCACACACCTGCAGCCTTGGTCTGGCAGACGCCAGCTGTGTCACGAGGGTCCCTGAGGCTCAAGATGAGTGATCTCTCAAAGTGGCAAGCCCCAGCATGGGGCAGACAGTGTTTATAATACCATACAGGAAAGTACACAACAAACAAGGATGTCAACACTGTTACAACAAGTCTCCTTCTTTGTATTCAGGCAGGCCATCAGTACCAGTATAGGTACTTCAAATAAACACTTTCATCTTTTTAGACACGAGAAGAAGACACACTTCTTTCAGAACTGTGTGCGGAGCACTGATTTATAAATACATGGATGTGGTTGTTTTGTATATTCACTGTTTTCATTTTATTTCATATGGCTGGTTATAATTTTAACTGTAACATAAAAGCAAAAAGGGCATCATTTCCTGCACATTTTTCAGTATCAGACAACAAGACTCGGCAAGTCTAGTTTTTACTAGACCACCATCAGCTCCGTTGCATGTGTCATGCAAGCGATAAAGAATTATGGATAGGGCGCATTGCAATGTGCTGAATGCTTTTTTAAGACTGATTACTTTTCACTTAGTTGCAAAAAAATATACTATGTTATTGTTACTAGTTAGTTTTCAGGATCACATCCCTGTGCTGTTTAATGGAATTAACTCAATAGTTTAATGCCACAAAAATAAAATCATAGTAACCTTATTCAGACCATACATTCATACAGGACTCAAACATCTGTACTGAATGCATGAAACTTCACTCAAATACATTCTGAACATAGGAAACGGAATGTTTTATAAACTGTATTACTGTAACTGCAGTACAACTTCATTTGTCTATAACATATTTTACTGGAAACGTGTGGTGAACGAATCAATGAAGAGAGTTTTAGCGACGTCTTAATTACAATATTACACTATTAGCACATGACATTACTTTCGCTGCCATAAACACTCACATATTCGTCTAGTTACTCAGAATTGTGGATAATCATGTTATATGCCAGTCAAGCAAAATGCACATTTTCTTTAAAAAAAAAAAAAAAAATAGGTAAAATACCCTTTTCTCTAGCTGTTATCACATAGTAGCTGTATAGTTTAGCTAGTATATCTTTCTAGCCAGCTTATGTTACATTTCTAAAAATAGTGATCAGGATATCAAAATATTATTCCAGGTATGCATTTATATATGAGTGTCTGATGAGTATATTTCTAGTACAAAAAATACAGAACAGTTAATGCTGCTTACATAATGACATCAAAGAAAGAGTCAGAAACAGTACATTCAAACAGTATTGCCCTGCAATACTTTGAATGCATTTATGCTTTCTTACATTATTTTTAACTTCATTTTGATATCATTGGAAAAGTATGATGAGCATTTAATGGTATATACTATCACCTGGTTAAGCAATGAATCCACAGTTTCAACAATGGATGTCATTTTGGATATCATTCATCAGTCAGTTATTCAGAAAGAGACATCGATTTTTATAGGCTGGGGTGCTGGCTGGTTCTTTAAAACAAGTTTGTTAAAATTTGTTAGATAATACAAGTCCAGATTGCGCCCACAGTAAAATATTATGCAGACCAATGATGTACAAGTATTACAACTGCTCAGTGAAACCAAAGGATTGTGAGGTCAGTTCCCTGTTTTCTCTTGATCCTGTTAGAAGTTAATGAGGAGTAGGGAAGAGTCAGACGTGGTCTTACCCCTGACTGCACAGCCTGTGGGTCTAATCTGTACTGCAGCCCTAATGGGCTTATTGGGAGATACCAAGCCTAAGAGCTTTATATGCATGTGAAGAGTGATTTGCCTTTGTGTGCTGCTGGGCAACAGTGGGCGATGGTGTCCCGGCGAAGCTTATCACAGATCAGACATTGTTGATGACAGTGTTTGATGTTCACCATCCTGCAACCTTTGCCATTTCTCCACTCGGGTGCACACACATAGTGTTGCAGTCTGCCAGAAGCTCATTTATTTCCACCAAACAGGAAGCCCAACATAGAGCCTTTAAAGGGCAAGCCCATGATCATTCTCACTCTCTTTGGAAATAACTTTGTGGGGAGACAATGTGTTTCAAGCTTTAAAGAAAATGTCTGGTCATTTTAATACTGTAGCTCTCAGCCCATTTATATGGTTAGTGCCTTTGCTCAAAAAAGACGGAGTTTGTGCGATGAATTGAAATTGACTTCCACTGCATGTGCCATATGGTGTTGTGAGATCTTAAGAGGACGTTAAGAGCAGGCCAGGAGACTCACTGAACTATATTTGCTGTTTCCGGGAATAGAAGAGATCTCAAAGCTTGATTAGGGATGTACAGTTGTTTAGTTTACCGGTCCCTCCTTCACTCTATCTCACTCAGTCCTTCCCTCTCATTTCCGCAGCAATCAGGATGGCTTGTCTGCTACACAGATTCTAATTTAGGATTGTTGAAAAGCGCTAGCTGCTCAAATCAATCAGCTTTAAAGTCACATGACGGGAACATTGCAAGGAAATCAATGTTTACAGTTACAGTGTTGTCATCCATTCAGAGATACTGTGCATAGCTAAAAATAATAACGGCAGAAGGCTGTTCAGCCCAGAATACCACGGAATGAGACAAAACAATAGTCAGACCCCATGAATAAACCTGTATTTCTGCTGAGTGAACCTTGTTCATGCTCAGTTGCTGGGCATATTCAGAGCAGAACAATCCTTATTTTGTCATGCAATTCTGTTCTCTATCAAGTGTCAGATTTCAACTCAGTGCCCCACATATTTACCTCCTAGACTTCAGCGTAGATAATGCTTCAGACTTTTCATCACCCAATATACAACAACCACCATAAGCAAGATATAATCTGGAAAACATGCGCCTACATACAGCTTTGTTCAGTGTGGCACACCTAAGAGCCCTTGAGAACATTTCCCATAAATTGGGTGTCTTGGTGGAGAAATAACAAAAAGCTTGTCCATACTGGAAAACATTAGCATTTTCAGACATGACAGATCACAACTTCTTTATAAAGTGCAGTTTAAAGTTTTTGTTTCATTTCTGCTGGTTAACACCATAGATAAACAGGAAAGGCAGAATTAAATCAATGTTTCATTGTTTTTTTAAGCCACACCTCTGGTTTCAGAGAATATGATGACACGGGTGTGTTGTCTTCCTCTCCTCGGTTTTATGGGCATACCATAATCATTATTCTCTTCCCTCCCTTCCACTACGGCTGCTACAAGTTCCTGTCAGCCAAATGTGTATCCATTGCAAATGAAACGCACAATATTAAATCAGTCCCTCCTTAAACTTTCATCTGAGCTGCTTTAATTCATTTGCAGTTTTAGGCACTCATCTCATACTGCAGAGTTGCACTACATATTTTGCAGTATTAAAAATGTCACAAACCATAATAAGGATTTTGTGTAGCCCATGTGAATTTCAAATCACCATTATAATCCTTGCCTGAAATGAACTGCTGAAGCAAATTGCCCCTTTTTGTTAATTCTGCTTCTATGAACCAGATATGAAAGAGCAGAAATTCCTACACAGCTGTCTATCTTATACTTGATCACAGGGCAAGTGTACAATAGGATCAGGGCTATTGCAGTATATCAACAGGTCCTTTTTTATCAGCCCAATCTCCTCCAAGGGGAGATATTAGAGGAAACCCACACAAGCAGGATTTAATAAATGCATAAGTGTAATAAATTTCATGATGTTGACTGAAATGTTTGCTGGTTTAAATCGCATGAGGGCATGGTTCAAGAATGACACTGTCTTGCACAAACAGACCACTCTAAATTGTATAGCTAACGGTTCAGTCTGACTCTGACTCAGCACAAAGTGAACAAATTACAAGAAGTCTGCACTCACAAGTGTTTCAAATGAATAACAAAGGCTTCTAGAAATGGTCACATTTCGTAAGTAAAGACTCAAAATGTGATTAGTTACACAGATCTCTACTCCCAGAAACACTTTAATGTCCCTGTTAAGTTTCACACTTGGTCAGGAAACAGCAGCTGCCTTCCGGGAGCAGGTGAAATCTATAACCATGGTTTTTCACACAGTTCTGTTTACCAAAAGACACTAAATACTCCTGCCAATCTTTGGAGTTCTGAGAGGGTAGTATCTTGAAAATGATCTCTTTGTGAGACTTCCTTGTGCTTGCAACCTCCCTTATACCCTTCTCGCGCCCTGTAATTACTTGGCAGGATTGTTAGGTAGGGCGACCGAGCCGGGATTTTAGGAGGCTCAACTCTAAAGTGTGTTTTGTTACATAAAGCCTGTTGTGCTGGAGCCCTTCAAACAGACACATAGGTGTGTTTGAGCCACTATGGGTTCCTTGTCGAAATAAAAGACAACTCCATGTATTGAGCCATACAGCAACCGCTCACAGAAGAATCCCAATTAAATAGTAATTCACACAGTAGTAGTTTTATGCTTAATGTAGCAAAAACATAGATATAAACCTGCTGGCTATTTCATTCATAAGCCATGATGGCTCACAGATTGTTAAAAGCCAACACTGTTACTATATTTACAGATTTTGGTCAGTTTTCCAAGCAACCGATACTGGATATCAGATCAGTCAAATGCTGGTAGAAGTTGCTCAATATATCCCTTCTAGCCAACGGGGCATTCTTAGAAAAAAGATTCAGTGTTTGAAAAAAGGAAAGCTGCACAAGGTTTCTGTAAAAAAAGAATTATGTTTAGCTCTTTGTGCACTATTTTGTAAGCACAGCAGATGGTACTGCTTTGGGCTACAAGAAGGATGGCCTAGCCCCACAGCTTATTGGAATGAAATGGTGGTAGCCATTAGTGGAAAGAGCTACTGTGAACAGTAGTCATCATGAAACCACAACCACTGGATAATCACCTCAAGGGAGCCCAAGCATTGCTGTTGAGTCAAAGCATACTTTATATCAGCCAGAGTTTCTTCTTCTTCCATGCCCAACCACACTGAAGTCATTCTTCTCTTTCTTGATTCCAGTGTGAGGTGGGGTTGGGTCCAGGCTCTGTGTGTAGAATTGATTCAAAAAAGTGCATTAGTGTTGTGTAACTTGCAACATCAGTATAGGACTATTGACATGTGAGTTGGTATTGTTTTTTCCTTTTTTCTTTTTTTAAACAAAGGCATGGCCACGGTCCAAATAGAACACATTCGGTGGTAATTATAGGCCTCGCTGTGTTCCAAAATGTTGCTCTAGGTCAGTGCTTCAAAATGTGGGTCATAAACAGAGAAGTATTTACAGCTGGCCCCACGTCTGTAATCCTTAATCTTCTTAGAAAACTAAACGCACTCTATAGCACAGCCCATTTCAGTCGCCACCAAAAAACGGACTCATGTTTAGATGCATCCACCAGCAGAACAGCATCTTTTCTCTTATGTTATTTGATTGTGGTATACAAACTATGGAGGGCTATATAGATGTGCACTAGGAAAAACAAAAACAGATGTCACAACACATTTCTGCATTGCTTTAGGACAACAAAAGCTGAGGCCTGGAAATCAAAAATGAAAGACAAGAGTCATAAACATACATTAGCCTAAACTGAGCAGTCCCACCCACATCATATTCTAGTATGACCCTATGTCCACTCACTCTGTCCCAAGATAATCCCATTGCATAATAATCATAAACAGCACTGCCTGCAGTATTTCCACAAATACATCCCCTGCTGGACTGCTTTTAGTAAGAGATCGGATTAAAACTGAATGTATGTGTATGTTTTTTTGGGTTTTTTTTATGTGAATCACACGTGCTCAACAGGCCCAGGTCTAAGCCTCAGAAGACATTTCCATGTGGTGCATTCACATGCAAGTAACCAGTCTTGTGACAACCTGTGACACCTCTAAATAAAACTCAGAAGCAGAAACACAAGGAATTAAAAAAAAAACAACAATTATAACATGTAAAAGCTACATGCAATGTGTGATTTACTTGATAATGAAGTGTCAGGGCACCACAATGAAATGTTTCCTCTGTATTTAACCCATACTTACAGTGGGCCAGGGGCTGGGGAGCAGTGATGGGGATGGTACCTTGCTCAAGAGTCCATCAGGGTAACCTTCTAATCTAAAACACGAACCCACAACCTTCAGATCAAATGGCTCTACACATCTTGGACACTTGTGAATTCTGTAGATAAATTGTAAAACGTATGTTTATGCCTCATATTCATTATTTCCATTATGCTCTTACAGCATGCCCTAGCAACTCTATTTTAACACGTGTTTACAGAGCACGACTGGCCCTTCATTTATCAGCCATTTGGTCCCTTGTGAAATCTGTAGATCATTCATGAATTTAATTCATGGGCTTCATAAACATAATTTCCTACGCAGGTGGCATAAAGGCCACCCTAATGCCCTTCAACAGCGCTCCAGTTGAACACGTGTTTAAAGAACATGACTAAAGTACATAACGTATCATGCACTTGGGCCCTTGAGAAACCTGTAGATAAACTGTGAAATGAATGTTTATATTCATTTCATAATGATGGCATGAACAAGCAACTCTATTTTAACACGTATTTAGAGAACATTACTGGTCCTCCACTTATCAGACACTTAGGCTCTTGTGAAACCTGTAGATCTTTCGTGGATTTAATTTATAGACTTCTTGAGCATGATTTCCTGTGCAGGTGGCAAATAATGTATGATAATGACATATTTAGCAAGTCCATTTTAACATGTGGTTACAGAACATAACAGAGCTCTACATATCACACACCCAGGCGCTTGTGAAACCCGAGGATTGCTGGTGAACTGGAGCTGTATTGCTTTGCTACAGTGTGATGTGATGTGATGAACATAGAACCCACTGGTAACTCATCTGATCAGTGATCAATGAAACGATACTGCAAGTGACTGGCACAAGAGTCCATCAGTCAGACTGGTGCGAATCGCTGGCTCTGTGGCCTGCTTTTTGGGCTGTTTTCGTGCGGATAAACTCTCTGTCACAAACACACACACACACACACACACACACACACACACACACACACACACACACACACACACACTCTCTCTCTCTCTCTCTCTCTCTCTCTCTCTCTCTCTCTCTCTCTCTCTCTGTCAGGCGCGCACACACACACACACACACACACACACTCTCTCTCTCTCTCTCCTCCCTCGCCTCTGTTGTCCAATAGCAGAGCTGCAGCGCAAGCGGGCCGGTCCGGGCGGAGGGAAGGTGGGGGAGGGTCCTGTGTGTACACTGTAGAGTTCAGCACCTCTCTCTCTCTCTCTCTCTCTCTCTCTCTCTCTCTCTTTTCGTAGTAACAGCTCGGCGTCCTCCTCCTATTCCTCCTCCCCTTTCCAGAACAAGCCACCACCGCCAGGATCGGAGACCCGAACGGACTCATATGTGATCCCGTCCGCCTGTCCTCTCCTCCTCCTCCTCCTCCTCCTCTTCCTCCCGCGGGACTCTCGGGCAGAAATGTCAGCGGAGGTCCGCCACAATCCCATGCCTCCGTAGCTCTGCGCCGCGGTGCCACCAGGTCGCTGCTTGGGTGAGTAACTCTCCGCGCTGCTGGACGCGGGCAGGACTGGGGCAGGACGCGGGCAGGACTGGGGGATGGACGCGGGCAGGACTGGGGCAGGACGCGGGCAGGACTGGGGCAGGACGCGGGCAGGACGCGGGCAGGACGCGGGCAGGACTGGGGCAGGACGCGGGCAGGACTGGGGCAGGACGCGGGCAGGACTGGGGCAGGACGCGGGCAGGACTGGGGCAGGACGCGGGCAGGACGCGGGCAGGACTGGGGCAGGACGCGGGCAGGACTCGGTCCGAGCTGAAGGCAAAGCTCCTCTTTTTCGGCGGACACGAGTCGCTGTTTACAGCCGGGCGCCTGACACTTGACTGGACGTTTCAAAGCCCTTGAAGTTCAGAGGGAGGGGACATGGGGTTAATGTCCTGCACTGTCTCCCTCTCCTAATCTGCACGATAAGATAAACAGAGCGGTCCGCGCTTTAAAGCAGGCAGGCGCGCAGTGCCGCTTTAAACCGCTCCGCGCTCTCACCTGCGCCCCAGACCCCACAGCTCAGCTCAGCTCAGCTCAGCTCAGCTCAGCTCAGCTCAACTACTGCTGGTCAGAAGTGCTTCTGTCCGCGGGACAGGTCTTCCTGCCTGAAATCTCGCCCCAGTCGCGGTCAGCTGGAGTCTGTTGACCTTCAGCAGAGGTGTAGGCCTGGGTTAGCTGTACCTGGCAGGTGCTGGCTGGATCTCTGCTGTTGTTTGGAGGAAAGATTTGGAGCACAAAGTGTCTCGGTTCTCAGTTCTTCATCACCGGGCCCTTGGCTCTGATATTGTGCAATAATTGCCAAACCCTGACCCCTTATTTTAAGTTGTTGGGTTTTTTTTTTTTTTAACAAACAAAAAATGTGTGAAAAATGAATTTTGCCAGATGTCAAGCAAGCATAGAGATAAACAGATATGTAAATAAATAGGCCGTGTTAATGAATGCCATGCCTATAACTGTTTCTGCAAATTCTTCACTGCGTGATGAAGTTTTTAGACTGAACTGCGACATATCTTAAAAAGCAACAAAAAAAAAACAATCCAGACTTCAAAGGACGAATGCAAAGCACACGCCTGGCAGGTTTCCTGTTGTAGCTTTTTGAACGGCTGCAGATGGTAAGAGATAATGTGCCGAGTGTTGTGACCCGGAGGTTTTCTTCAGGCCTAGTCGGTTTATCATCACCTTGATGGTCAGACCACCCATAAATAAAAACACAGGAGCTCTTGCAGTTCCTTGATTTGTGTTGGTCGCTTTATATCCCGGTTATTATTTACTTATTACAACTATACCTCGTTGATGACATTAGAACTGAACTGTTAATAAAAGTGCTGTTAACAAGGCTTTTTCCTCTTGACCTTTGCCCTGTGGGAGGCACAGTGCTGTCCCGGCTCATCTGTAACTGAACTATTATCGCTCTTTGCGAGCAGAGGGATGATGAAGTGTGTGCTTGTCAACAGAAAATTCATGAGATGTCATACGAGACAGCTGAGGGCAGCGCTAAAGATTCGAGAGCTTTGCTCTGGAGCATGTTCTTAACTCTGCAGCTGAGCTGGAGTGCATTATGTAACACATATCCAATTCTCCCAGTGAATCGTAAACATTGCTCTCGGTTGATTTTATTTATTTATTTATTTTTCCGGAGAGGAATTTCACACGGACATTTGGCGTCATCCAGCAAGGATGAAAGTGAACGATCGTAATCGTTTTCTAATAATAGAGAGAGCATCAACAGGTCAACGAAAGCTGAGAGATCAAGTTCACTTCACTCCTTTTGTACGTTTTAGAAGATAGACTCCACTTGGTGTAATCAAGAGATTTTCCGCTTCTTATTAAAAATGACTAAATGAAGGAGTGCCTGTCAGAAATGTCAATAATATGTAAGTCCATTTTTCTAGCTTGTGTTGGCTCTCTGTCATTGGTCTCCATAACCACCCAAGCATTAGCTCCAACAGAAATAATGTAGCTCTTCATAACAGCGGTAATTAATAAGCCTGGCACAGTCGGTTTGTGTTATTTATTAGTAAACTCGTAGCCGCGATTGTAAATGTGCTCTAAAGTTTCAGCCTAGATGCCATGCTGTCAGAAAGATTCATAGAGTAGCTTTGCAGTGCTTTCATGCCATCGTCGAAAGGTGCACAAGGCCTTTAGCAAATCCCGCAGTAAAACGTTGCACGCATTCAAGGCTCAGGACTGCTTTTCCCTCTGGCTGTGCTTCTTGGATGGAATGAAAAGTAGTGGATTATGACCAGATGAGAGACAGATGCAGGTGGAATGAATCTTGAATGAAATAGTTTCATGGAATTTAATTGCTCATGTCTTCAATTACCTCAAGAGCACTCTCCAAAAGTGTGCACTCAGATAGTGAAATAGCTGTTCCCATCTGATACCCATCTGATCATGTTATTGGATTTTATTATGACCTAGCTGCACATCTTGATCATCTGGAGACTGCAGCATGCATTGAAACACCTCATGGTAAAGTGAAAGTGCATGGTCTTCCCCTTACTTTACTGCATTACTAAAATCCTCCTTGCATGCACATGCAAAACTCGGAAAGTGCAGTCATGTGACCTCCCTCTGCCTGTTCGGGGAAATTTGCTGTACATTCCAACAGGGATCCAGCGAGGGGCGTGGTAACGGCCTTATCGTTGTCCTCCCATCGGCGGGAAACAGTGCAAACTCAGCGTCCCAAAGTGTCAGGCCCACTCAGCGTCATTCCCTAAGCGCTCACTATGCAACACTGCAGTTCGCCAAGTTGAGTTTTTCCCTGCAAGGGAAGCGTTACTAATAACACAGGGAGATGTGATAGCAGAAGGGCATTTGGCTTTGCACTCATGCTTTCTCACGTGAGCTAGTGCTTCTGGAATTCTGGAATGCCTTTTAAAGTGGCATGCTTGTAAAGATTGACTCAAGTTCAATGGGATGTTTTCCTCAAGGTGTTCTCAAGATGCTCTTGGTGGCTTGTCTGTCTGAGCCTTTGACCTCAAGTCTTCCTCTCTTTCTTGTTATACTTTTTATTCTGTTCAGTAACTTTGATAGATTATCCCAAAGAACAAATTCAATGCAATAGTGTTTAAGTCAAACTACATGTCCTAAATTATTCAGACACATTTTCCATTTAAAGAGTGCAGTTACTTAAGGTGCACTCATTGCCAGTGCAGGTGTTCAGCTGTGGACTCACATCCTTTTGCTCATTGAATGGGAGGCTCTATAGCAGCTGCTCGTGAGTCACGCCTACATGTTTGCTAGGGGGGTATAAAGCCTCCCAGCATTGGGGGTGGAGTTAAAGTGCATTCACTCTAGTGATGGAGCTCCATCCAGTCCTTCTGGGATGAGTTGAAGTGTTCGAGTTCAGGTTTTTGTGATCCCTGACTAATCAACCAACATCTGTACCTGACCACTAAAGCTCTTGTGGCTGAGTGCAACCAAATCCACGCATCAGTGTTCCTGATGTCGTGTTAAGCCTTCCCCGAAGGGCAGAGACTATTATTTTCCAGCTAAAGGGGGAAACCTACATGCAAATACCCTTTCGAAGAATCGTAGGATGAACGGGATTAGAGACTAATTATTGTGCAGATGATAGCAGTAATAAAAACATTATTTTCATACAAGGAGCAGCTCAGAGTGCTTTACAGTCAGTAATAAAAGAAACTGAAATAAGTTAAGTGTGTGTAGTTATGGGATTGAGCTAATTAAGGCAAACAAACAGGTGTTGTTAACATTGCAGCAATCAAAAAAACCACATCACATCACATTTCTTCCAGTTGTTGTCGATTCTGTCAGCTAATCATCGCAGCCATGCTGTATGGCTCACAGCACAGGCTAACAATCCCCTGGCCACATGAGGTGCAAGCCAGCAGAATAAATAAGAGGCACACTGAGCAGCTGCCACCCACCCAGTGAGCACCTATTGGTGACCTGTTGTGGGTAGAGACTGATTCTTATCTTGGTTTGTCTTGGTTTTTGCACTGACCTTGGCTTTGCATGCATCTTTATTTTACATTTGCATTACATATTTGATACACCGTGGATGCTGCTCTTATGCAATTTCATCTCTGTATACTTGCATATGGTTGAGATGACAAGGTTTACTTTGACTTTGAGTTTTTCTTTAAGTGTTCCTGTCACCTGAAGGTCCTTTGAGAATATACGCAGTGTAGTTTGTGTTCACTTTGTTCATGTTATATGAAAGAAGGCAAGGTAACCTGCGCTGAATTGCATGGAAACGCATGTAAACAAACAGTCAGTGTTTCCACCTGCAGTCTGGAGGCTGAAGGCTCAGCCCTTTCCTGAGGTAATCCTACACTCCTCCTCCCTTCCATCCCTCACTCTTCATGTGGGATCAGGATTCCAGAACTGGCAACATGTCCCTAACAACGTCACAAGAGCAGAAGTGTACTAGGACTTTTCAAAGCAAGTTTAGAGAGAATTGTACTTAAACGTTAGGGGTGTCTTGGTCGGACTTGAGAACTTTTTAAACCATACCATTGGTGTTAAACTACATTTTTGGGTTTGCATGCATGTGTATGCTTTAGGGAATGTTCCAAACAACATTGTAGCCCTTGAGTGGAATATGTGAAGCTATGCAGTGGTGTTCCTCCTCAGGCCAGAGCAGGTTGTCTGTAATCGAGTTACATAAGGCAAAAAAAAAACCAAAAAAAACGTTTTGCTGCTCTGATGTTTTACACAGACTGACAAATGCACTTTTCTGCCTCGTTTAGAAGCTCATAGTCATGTGTTGCCTTGTAATTTTCTTTTGATGCTATGCATGCAGCTTATGTGAACTCATTCAAATTATTTTTTAAACAGCCATTTGCCAACCACTCTTCATTCCTTTAAAAAGGCTGTTTGTTTTTTACTGTGGCTTTAAAGTTAACTCCACCCCGAATTCGACTTAAACGCTCAAAAACAGGAGAGACACCTTGAGACAGACCATTTTGAGAGTGAAATAAGGCTGGACCTTCAATGCAAAAGAACTCTGGCTGCCTTGAGTTTGTGTGCACAAAACTTAGCTACTTGCATAAAAATAGAAGAAAATCTATTTTTCTTTTTTTTTTTTAATGGTTTTTTGTTTTTATCTTACGTCCTTATTCACCAGCAGGCCGTCTTGTGTGTTGCCAGTAGCAGGATTAATTAGTGATGATACAAATGTGAAGTGAGAGTGTTGTAGACTGAAAGGCGTATTATGTAACTGTGTTTTAATGAGCAGGCTGGATGCTTGCAGGTTTTATCAGGGCTGAAGTTGATCCCTGTGTGCCCAGGCTAGCTATGTAACCTCAGCGTGAACTCCAACCTCTCAAACCCACTCCACCCTGACCCTGATGCATCACATTTCACCCCATAAATTCACCTACCCCTCTGCACAGCTCTGGGTATGAAGCTGTTAGTACAAAGCTGGAGTATTCTTTCGTCAGGATGCAGTGAGCAAAACACCTTGCAAAGTGAAGGCGTTAAGGGCAAAGGGAGGTCAACTTCTCATGGAGTTGGCCTTTCAATCAGCAGTGCAGGCAATGCAGGTTTTCATACAAGTCCTATGGAGGAAGAAAAGAAGTTGAATAGGAAAGATATTTGAGGTGTAAATACAGATGCATGTTCCCTCTTCCTCTGCACTCCACAGTCAACAGTGGCACTGGGCAGCACCATGTTTGCTACATTGTGCCTAATTTTGTTCACTCAGTGAGATGCAGTGAAGTAGAATTAACAGTGTTACTGTGGACATAATGGCCATACCATGTCTGGCTTGCATGTGTTAATGGGTTTCCTTGGGTGCTCCTTACTCTTTGGTCTTATTTCAAGACCAAAGAGTCGAGGGGTTTTGATCAGGGAAACACCTCAGTATGAAAGTAGACGTCTGTGCAAGGCAGTTTTTTTAGTCACCCTGTGGCAAGATTTCCGCCTACAGTCCCTTAGGAGCTAATTGAAATCAAATATTTGCTATAGTTTCAACTTAACTTTACTGTGAAGTTTCTTCACCATAGGCTATGTATTCCCAATGAACAAAATCTATATTTTTGGTAGGCTTTTTCACTAAATCACTATAAGGAAGCAGCAGCCATCCACATTGCTCTAAACTGACTATGACTGCTTGGATGTCATGTAATTGTTTTTCCTCTCTTTCAGTTCATTCTTATTCATTGCCTTTATATTACCTTACTTTTTTCAGTTTTCATATCTAATGTAATGCTTGTTATTACATGTTTATTTGCATTTTCTATAGATGTTCTTTAATATGGAAGAAAAATCCTCCATATTAAAGAACATCTATAGAAAATGCATAGCTTCACAGCTGTAGAATTTAACTTGCGTTCTTGAAAACATTAAACATGTGTTCTTGAAAACATTATTTTTCCATGCTGAAAAAGACTATTCATAAGATTTTGAAAACTAGCAATAATCTGTTACAGCAGTACATTTTACATTTTGCCAGTTAGCTAATGCTAGGGCAAGTACAAATTTCAATAAACGTTTCACAGTTAACCCCTTAAACACTTCACTAAAGCTCAGTGAAGTCCAGATTTTTCTGCTCTAACACACCAACTTGCCCTGTCAATTAACTGATGAGCAGATCCAGGTGTATTTCAGAAGCTCACAAAGTGTGCCTGAGTGGGTCAGGAACTAATGATCAAGAGATCAAGGTCTATTATTAGGGTATCATTCCTTGAGCCTATTAGTCAGTAATTAATGTGATTTACTCAGTAACAGCCATGAAGCATGGGAAGGTATGGGGGTGAGGAATTACATGTTTTGACCTGCCAACATGTGAAAGTGACATATCCTCAGAATTCAGAGGCTTTCAGAAAACAGATCAGAAAGCAAGGAAGCAAAAACATTTAACGCTTTGTTCCTGATTGTTCTTTGCAGATGATTCACTGAGCTGGAGCAGAACAGAGGCAGCCTCAGCGATGTGGACCTGTGCAGGTTATAATGAGACAGACAGCGACACAAAGCTGGCACTGTGCCAGGACTTGGGCCTCGTCCTGTCCATCCTCTCCCTCTTTTACCTCTTCATCTGCTTCCCAGTGGGCTTGTGCTACAACGCCCTGCTGGTGGTGGTCAACCTGTCCAACAAGGTGTCAATGACGATGCCAGATGTCTACTTTGTGAACATGGCCATTGCCGGCCTGGTGATAAACCTGGTGGCTCCAGTGGAGCTCCTGGGACCGGACTTCACTCGCTGGCCGGTGTGGCGGTACGACGACGAGATCTATATCACTCTCCTCATCCTCTTTAATGTCTCCTCACTGGTGATCATGTACTCTACCACATTGCTGAGCCTGGACTATTACATTGAGCGGGCGCTGCCGCGCACTTACATGTCCAGTGTCTACAACACCAAGCATGTCTGCGGCTTCATCTGGGGTGGTGCCGTGCTCACCAGTTTCTCCTCGCTGCTGTTCTATGTGTGCAATCATGTGTCCACCAAGATCATAGAGTGCTCTGAGATGCAGAACAAGGGAGCAGCTGATGCCATCATGATGTTTATCGGCTATGTGGTGCCAGCTGTGGCCGTGCTCTACGCCTTCACGCTCATTTTGCGCATCCGAAAAGAAGCCACCCCTCTGGACCAAGACTCAGGCAGGCTCGATCCTTCCATCCACAGGCTGCTGCTGGCATGTGTGTGCATGCAGTTTGCTCTCTGGACACCTTACTACACCACCCTCCTGGTGCTGACAGTGACCGATATGCCTGGCAAGTGGTACCGCTCACGTCAGGTCACTGCCTACATGTTCCTAAGGGGCGTGTCCCAGCTACTAGCCTTCTCCAGTAGCTTTGCCATGCCACTTATGTATAGGCAAATGAATAAGAACTTCTCCCACAAGCTCCAGCGGTTGCTGAAAAGGCTGCACTGTGGCGATCAGTCATGCCCTCATGAACGCTCCGCTGTGCAGCAGGTGATTACGTGAGGGCAAAACTGCACAGTACAAAACTGCATTCCCCCACTTCCCCCCACACTGGCACTTGCTGCAAAACTCAAGGACCCCTGGAATGTGTCTGGATGTGAAACAAGGGGTTGGGAATTTTTCAGAAAGGCAACGATGCAATACTGTCACGATCTTTGGGCCTCGATACAATATTATTAATTTTAATAATAATTTAATAATTTTTCGATTTCAAAGCAGATGGCATGTTACAAAAAAGGAGTCTGTTGTCATTTTGGTGACTTCCACTTCCTTTCTAATTACCACTGTGACATTAGAGAAAAACAAGGTCTTGCACCATCTTGTGGACTTTAGGAACAATGTTATGAGAGTACACATATATAAACCAAAATCAAAGTATATCATTTACATTTTATAATTAAAAATTAGATTAAATAATGTCAATATACTTTCTGCCACCGTATTACTATATCGTGCCGAAAAATATCGCGATACTACCCTGTATCCATTTTTTCCCACCTCTATGTGAATCCTCTGGTGACAAGGTTAGTAATTTTATAACTCGTGACCTCTGGCAAGCGTTTCATTTTAATTCTTTGTTTGTCACTATAGTGAACAAGGGTGACCAAAAAGAAAACCACTAAGTGCTGTTTTTGAGTAAGCTATGTCTGTTCTTCTGAATAAGCCTCAATGGCAAGCAGGAAATTGCATACCCATTTCAGCTGTCTATTCTCTTAAAGGGATGCTTGTATGTGGTAGTAGTATGTCACAGATATGACACTGTCTACTAATGTGATGCTCTCTGATCCATGTTTTGAGCTCAAAGCTGTAGTTTGCCTATAGCTTCTAATATCCACATTTCTACAATCCCCCCACCTTCAGTCTTGGGGTGTTCCGGCCTTAGTCTCCATCACACTTAACAAACTGAAGTGAAACACAGCACAGCACAATAATATGCATTCTCTGCACTGAACCCATACACAATGTGCAGCAGGGAGCGGCTATGTCCAGCACCCAGGGAGCAGTGATGGTGATGGTATTTTGCTCAAGGGTACCTCAGGGTGCCCCAACTGCCCCAAAATTACTAATGTCATCTATCATAATGTTAGATCAAACAAGGCAAGGGGCATTACTTTGGATTGTCCCTAAGAAATAGGCATGTTGAGAGAACACACCTAAAAATTATATTTCTATGCAATAGATGCACATTTCTTACTTGTTGAGTACAACATTGGAAAAATATATATATATAAAAAGGGCCTTTAGCACAGGCTACATTTTACATTTTACATTTGATATTTTAAGTAAAAGATGTGTTCTCTGTTGAGAATGTGACCTTATTTTTACTTCAGTCAGCAAAACATAATTTGAATACAGGCTCCCAAACTTTGGCATAAAACTTTATATCTGTAGACAGCACCTATAAATATGTGGAAGAGACTGATAACCGTGTGCAAGAAAGGTCTGTGTGTGCCGGTAAGGCAGAGTGATCTTACGCTCCACTGCTCATGCTTTGCATTGGAGATGGATAGAGTGCTTTAATATCAGCAAATCTCAACCTTGTACATTAGCTTAACATACAAATAAAAAGTATTGGAGAGCCTCCTAACAGCCATTCTAGTAATTACTGTTTAATTTAGAATAGTCAACATTTCTGAATCCTTTTTAAATATAGAAGAAAAAGCAGAGCAACTGGTGAAAAGCAAACACTAGCCTGATCACCAGGAGAATCTGCATTCTAACACTTGCCCCAGTTACTGTAATCCTTCTCCAGGTGCTCTGTTGAAAAGAGAGAAGGACAAGCTCCTTCAGCTCCTTTTTCTTTTACAGACTTGACGATTGACGGGTCATGAAATAACAGCAAGTGCTACAGTGACAAATGTTGACCAGTGATCCTCATGTGACAATCTCCATTGATCTATTAATGGCGTGTGACATGCAAACTAAAGTGAATGTCCAAAACGAGAGTGCTGCCAGAAATCCTATACTTAGTTAATAATTGTTAAACGGGATCAAAGTCCCATTGATCAGAGTCAAGCATTTTTAAAGCAAATATGAACTCAAAGTAAAGGCATTTAGAGGTTTTTTTTTTTTGAAAGACATGAAACATTCAATAAGGTACACACATATTCTGATTGGCTGAAAAAGGTCAAAAACATTAACAATGGAACTAAGATTCTCTCTCCTCATACACAACTGTATAACACTTTTTACTGTACTGAATGATGAAAATACCCAGAAAGCTACATATATGCATTTCTAGTATCAAGACACCAAAAGCATGAAAGTGGGCTGCTTATATATTTTGCAATGTGTAAAAAAAAATTATATTTAAATTTTTTTTGGTCAAAAGGCAATGGACTTATAAAACAGAATAGAATAAAATATAATTTCCAATCCACTTGTTTAAGCAGAGGTAAGAATGTATTTAAGACATAAAGAGGATTAAAATGGCCATTCTTTAAACGATGAAACAGCAATCACAAAGCTATGCCTATTGTTTGTGTGTTTACGCCAGTATAAATGTATAATATGAAATATGTGTATATATTGTATGTCAGAGATTTACTGGAATAGAAGTACATGCCATTTCAGAATTACAGTATTATTTTCTCAGAGATTTATTTAGTTACTGTTGTGTCAGCAATGGAGTCAAAGTTCAATAAACTAACATAAATATCACTCTGCACACTTGCCATCAGTTTGTTTTTTCCAAAGCAGCAAATATGTCTTTACAATTGGAAAAATACTGAAGCATGGTACAGTTCCCATCACCGATAAACTGTAGATGGCTGTGCTCAATCATTCATTCTCCCCAAATAAAACAACCACATAAACATGGTTTATGCAACAGATGCACCAACGTATTTTTCTTTCTTGTTGAAAGCCACCAAACAGTGCCAGGTCTCTGGAGCAGAAACCTCACTGAAGTATTTTCTGGCAACCATAACTACGTTTGGCAGCCTGTCTGCAGAATGATGGGGAACCACAGACATTAGATACTGTTTGCTAGTTCTTTCATTTTTATACTGAACAACTTGAGCTTGAGGCATGAGAGTATATAGGTCAAATATAGATGTTTCTATTTTTCATTTCAAACAGCTGTTTTTTAGAAATGACCACAAATTTCTGTGACAGCCTTGAGCCTTGCTGAAAATACAAGCAACTCTTTATTGTTGTCTATAAGAACAAAAGCCAGAATTGAATTTGACAAAAGTATACCATTCTCACTACCATGCTTTTGATATTATTACATTTTCCATCTTGACCAGATGAACTTGACCAGAGACCATGTTCATTCATCTCACGTTCATGGTCATGACTTCAGTTAAGTATGAGCTAGTAGGTGAACATGACTTATCATATACCAATGAGGACATGAAATCTTTCCTGAAATCACTGATGCAAGTATAATGAATGCTGCTCTTAAATGACATGCACCAGCAAGTGGAGATTTTTTGTTCCTTCTTTTTCTTCTTCTTGATCTTACAGCTGCTCCCATTAAGAGTCGCCACAGTCGATCAACCGTCTCCATTTCTTACAGTCCTCTGCATCTTCCTCCTTCAAACTACCTGCCTCTCACCACATCCATAAACCTCCTTATTGGCGTTCTTCTTTTCTTCTTTCCTGGCAGCTACATTTCCAACATTCTTCTTCCAAAAACATCCTTGTCTCCTCTGTACATGTCTCCTCTCTAGAGAATATATCCACCTCTCCAGGTTCTCCTCAAGCTGCTACCTACTCTCACTATAGATCACAATTTCATCAGCAAACATCATCGTCCACAGGGACTCCTGTCTATCCTGTCCAATACCATTGCAAACAAAAATTGGCTCAGTGCTGATCCCTGATGTAATCCCACCTCTACTTTAAATGCATCCATCACTCCTGTTTCAGGCCTCACCACTGTCACACTGCCCTTATACATATCTTGTACTACTCTCACATACTTCTCTGTAACCTGCCAATCAGTTTTCATCCCCCCTTTCTATCCAACCTATCAAACAATTCACCACACACCTTATCTCTAACTTTTGCCACTGCTTTCTTTGCCTTGTGGTTCATGTCCTTGTGATCTTGTCTACTTTCTTCATCTCACTTTCTTCATCTCACTTTCATCCTACTTCTTTGCTGGCCTCTTCTTTTGTAGACACTCCTGAACCTCTGGGTTCCACCACCAGGTTCTTTATCCTCCTCCTTAGAACCTTTTCAACTGTCTGTCTCACCACTTAGTAGTAGTTGCCCAGTAATCCGGTAGCTCTTCACTACCCCCAGTGCATGTCTTAACTCTGCCTGAATTTCACCTTGCAGTTTTCTTTCTTCAGCTTCCACCATTTGATTCTCGACTCTGACCTTGCTCTCCTCCTCTTCTTGACGACCACCATGCTATGCTGTTTAGCTGCACTCTCACCATCACTCCTTTGCAGACTGACGCTTCTGCAAATGATAAAATCCACCTGTGCATCTTCCTCCACTCTTGCATGTCACCCTGTGCTCCTCCCTCTTCTTAAAATAAGTATTTACTAAAAATATTTCCATCCTTTTATCAAAATCTAAAACCATCTTACCTACCCAAAACCATCTGACCTACCTACCCATCACCTCCACAACTCCTTTGATCCCTTCACCAACATGTCTATTAAAATATGCACCAATCACCACTCTCTCTCCCCTGGGTACACTCTCTATCACTTCATCTTACTCACTCCAGAATTCTTCTTTCCCCTCCCTCACACAACCAACTTGTGGGGAATAAGCACTAACTACATTCATTACCACACCTTCAGCTTCCAGCTTCAGACTCATCACCCTATCTGACACTCTCTTCACCTCCAAAACATCTTTGACATACTCTTCCTTCAGCATAACACCTCCCACATTCCTCCTTCTATCCACACCATGGTAAAACAATTGAAACCCACCTCCAATACACCTACCCTTCCATCTAGTCAACCTTCCTTCTCTCCATCATATCAGCTAATTCTCTACCTTACCAGTAATGCTGCCAACATTCAAAGTTCCTAATCTCACTTCCACTCCCCTCCCCTTCCTTCTCTCCTCCTCCCTCCGGATATGCCTTCCTCCTTTTCTTCTTCTTCTCCTTTTGCCAGCAGTAGCCCAGTTTCCACCTGCACCCTGTATGCTAACAGCACTGGTGGCAGTCGTTGTTAACCTGGGCCCCTATCGATCCAGTATGGAAATCTCTTTCATTGTCCACATATTGATTTGGCAAAAGTTTTACACCAGATGCCCTTCCTGACATAACCCTCCCCATTTATCTGGGCTTGGAACCGGCACGATGAAATACATTGGCTTGCACATCCCTATTGGGTGAGTTGGTGAGGATTTTATACAAAACACTATTATTTATTACTGATCTCTCCCACAATCCTTTTCTATCTTCCTTGAAAATGTGCTTTGCTTGGAAATAAACCCCAGCACAGAAGTAAAATAAATGATGATTTCTGATTCAAGCTGATGTTCATCTTTAATAAATGTACTGTTTCTAAAAGGTCATTATCTAATCATATATTGAAATTGAAATGGAATGTTATAAGACTCATGTTGCAAATATTAGTGGTCAAACTGGACAGCCAGCTCAGTCACCTACCACTATAATGATAGTGATCATTTTGATTGATGATTTTTCACATTCCGTATTAATATACTACACCAATGGGTAGTATTAAATTAATTTTAAATTAGTTCAGTGGCTCATTCGGTGAGGCTGGTGCTGTTAGTGATGTGCAGTGAAAATTCAGTGACTGAATGATTCAGTAACTGAATGATTATAAACACCATTATAACATCAATATTATTTCAACATAATTCAACTGTAAAAAATTTTAAATTGTTTAATTAGGGCAGGTCAATACGGTAAAATTTATCACCTAACTTAAATAACAATGCATGTTATACAACATAATGCAAAATACATTTATCCCAACCTGTAATAAGTTGGAATAGACTAAAAAGGCATAATAGAGCCACACTGAAACAAAAACAATAAAACTATGAGTAAAAATTATTTGTATTTATGGTTTCACTCACTTCTTATGTGTGTGCACCAGCTAGAGTGGCCGTGGGTGGAGAGGCCTTCTTCACCCCATGGCTGACAGCGCTGTGGGTACTCACTCTGGAGAGCCTGTGGTGTCCGCAAAACCACACTGCTCAACTCCTGAAAGCAAAGAGCATTCCAGACATTCTAAACATTGTTTTAACTTCCGAACGCCTACCGCACTACGTTGTGGCTTTTTGTGACACAAAAAACAATATTGTCAGATAACAGGGCACAATGGAGCCTGGGTGGCAGTCAATATGTAGGAATTTGTGGGGGGCTGAGGGAGAAAACACAGTGGGCTTCAAATGTGACCATTAGGGACAAAGCTTTTATTTTGCCCTTTTTTTTTAATTATACCTGTTTTATATTGCAGATTATATTATCGATAAACCTATAAATAATTCCTAAAAATTATTTTATTTTTTAAAATAAAAAATAAAAATATATACAAACATTTCTTTCTATAATTTTGTTTGCAGGTTAAAATAAAATAAAAGTTTTCAGATGTGTTCAATATAATGTCAGGCATTTGGGATGTAGGTTGATGATAAATACACTCAGTCAGATTAAACATTCTCGTAAATTACTTATTGCTTTTCTAAGCATAATGTGATTTAACTACACATTTCACTAATATAGCGTAAAAATAATATAAAAAATATTAATTATATTATTACATTATACTGTAAATCTAATTAAAATAATACAAAATAAAATTTGAATTAATGATGAAGATATGACACTTTGATACAATGTAAAGTAGTCAATGTATAGCTTGTATAACAGTGTAAATTTGCTTGAAACTGAGCTGCAGCACAGTGGCCAAGACCATAAAGCGGTTTAACAGGACGGGTTCCACTCAGAACAGGCCTTGCCATGGTCCACCAAAGAAGTTGAGTGCACATGCTCAGCGTCATATACAGAGGTTGTCTTTTGAAAATAGACGTGTGAGTGCTGCCAACATTGCTGCAGAGGTTGAAGGGGTGGGGTGTCGGCCTGTCAGTGCTCAAACCATACGCCGCACACTGCATCAAATTGGTCTACATGGCTGTCGTCCCAGAAGGAAGCCTCTTCTAAAGATGATGCACAAGAAAGCCCGCAAAGAGTTTGCTGGAGACAAGCAGACTAAGGACATGGATTACTGGAACCATGTCCTGAAATGTTCTGATAAGATTAACTTATTTATTTCAGATGGTGTCAAGCATGTGTGGTGGCAACCAGGTGAGGAGTACAAAGACAAGTGTGTCTTGCCTACAGTCAAGCATGGTGGTGGGAGTGTCATGGTTTGGGGCTACATGAGTGCTGCCGGCACTATGAAGCTATAGTTCATTGAGGGAACCATGAATACCAACCTCCCCTCAGAAACTGGGCCGCAGGGCAGTATTCCAACATGATAATGACCCCAAACACACCTCCAAGACGACCACTGCCTTGCTAAAGAAACTGAGGGTAAAGGTGCTGGACTGGCCAAGTATGTCTCCAGACCTAAACCCTTTTGAGCATCTGTGGGGCATCCTCAAATGGAATGTGGAGGAGCACAAGGTCTCTTAACATCCACCAGCTCCGTGATGTCGTCATGGAGGAGTGGAAGAGGTTTCCAGTGGCAACCTGTACAACTCTAGTGAACTCCATGTCCAAGAGATTTAAGGCAGTACTGGAAAATTATGGTGACCACACAAAATATTGACACTATGGGCACAATGTGGACATTTTTCCCTTAGGGGTGTACTCACTTTTGTTGCCAGAGGTTTAAACATTAATGGCTGTGTGTTGAGTTATTTTGAGGGGACAGCAAATTTATACTTATACAAGATATACATTGTATCAAAGTGTCATATCTTCAGAATTCTCCCATCAAAAGATATAATAAAATATTTACAAAAATGTGAGGGGTGTACTCACTTTTGTGAGATACTGTATATATGCTTTTTTTTATTTTTTATTTTTTTTATTTTATTCCATTTTATTTCTTCATCCCAGCATTAAAACGATATTTTTCTACTCACGTTTGTAATTACTTTAGAAGGGATGAAAATTGAGCTTAAGCCAACTGAGTCGCCATTGTGTGCTGGTGGACAGCTCTTTAATCTACTGGAAAGGGGGCATGAAAAGAATCATTTGAAATACTACTTGTATTTGGCAGGATGTGGATTTAGACTGACAAGTTCATCACCAAGCACAAATAACTTGCACTGTGTGCACCTGCCCAAACATAGATATATACAGTGAGAACTGAATATATATGTGTTTTTCTAAACCTTCAGGTTTAGTCAAACACAGATATATTCAGTTCTCACTGTTCTACAGCACGGACTGTACATCTGGAAATAATATGATAATGGAGTGGAATGGAGTTGTTGCTATGGACGCAGCTTCCCGCTGATCGCTCAGCCTGAGCTGTGGTTGTCTGGAGCGACGCAATAAAACTCTTCAATAAAAGCGTTATCTTTCTCAGTGTAACTTATGCATATTATACATATTTGTTTTAAACTATACGTTACATTATTAACCCAACACCAAAAGGTATTCATGATGGTTTATTTATTTAAATTAAGCTTTTTGAAAAAAAAGAAAAAAAAGTGAAAGTGACAACCCTTGTCATTGCGAGGTCACGGCACAGCACACATGAGCTGTGTTTTTGAGAACAATAACCAGGAGAACCTATCAAATTATAAATTTTATTACACTTTAATGATCTACTTCTGTTCTTAACAATCAAACACTCCTTGGTTAATGAAAAATATTTTTCAGTGAGTTATTTATTCTTTATTCTATATTTATACTTTAAAGCTTTTTTACATCATGGTGAAAAAACAGCAACTCTGGCCATCTGAATGGTGGGTCCTCACTTTAAAATGGTAAACTGTTTTTTCTACACCAACGGTGTTGGATGTGTTTAGCTTTTCTAGCAGAATTGCCAGAGGATATTGGAGCCTGACCTACCCGCAACCCAAAACAAGGACCTGTCACTCAAAGAGCCACACCTGTGAAGCAGCTGGACACCCTGGTGGCAACACTTCCTGACCTCAGCAAAGACAGACAGGTTTGAAGGCAGCACTAATCCTGGATCAGCTCTCCATCAGCAACATGTTTACATACTTAACACCATTCTATCTCTGGCTCTTCCAGTTCACCTACTTCCAATACCCACTATGGACAAGCTGGAAGTTAGAAGCTATTTTTTAAAAAACAATGATTGGAACACCATCTGTAAATATTTGCTCGTTTGAATTCAGTCTTTGAAAATTGAAGCACCTTGTACCACCCAGACATTGGCTTGCACAGAGGGTCCCTTGTAAATCCCTTGTAGTGTGCAGCTGGGAAGGAGCAGGCGCTCGGGGTTTCCCTGGTCTCCTTTCAAAAAGCGAGCTTAAGAAGTTGCTGTTGCAGAGAGTAAAAGGGCTCAGCACAGATCTTAGCGACAAGACCACCATGGTAGCAGGGACTTCATTTAAAGGTTGTGCTGTTTAAGCTGGCTTCCACCCAGGTCTAAATTAGTCAAGCCAGTTCTTTCCAAAACATCTGATCTGGTCTTTTAACACAAATCTAAGGTCCTAACATTCTGTGGGCTATGTGAGTTTCAGTTCATCCATACTCATGCATGCAGAATAGTTAATAAAATGGGGAGAAAGTAAAGTTTTTACCTAAATCTCTGAGCTGCATTCAGGCTTGTCAAGTGCATGTGATCTGCCTACTGTTTTATGACAGTGCCTTGCTCTGCAAGGAGTGGAACAAGAGCTGAGCGCTCTCTGCACTTTTCCACAGTGAGGCTTTTCAGACAGCACATAAAAACAGACTTCCCTAAGCCCATCCCACAAGCATGTAGAAGAGATCTAGACTGAAGCAGATGGCTGGAACCCAATCCTCCAACTGCCAGACTTGCTCAGTGTTTTCCAGGCGTACAAATGTACCAAGGAATTGGAAATGGAATAACAACGAAATCCCAAAGTCAGCAGAGTTCAAGGAAAAAAAGTACACATGGGGAGGATGCCCATGCTGGCTGTGTTGAAGGCTGTGTTGGTTTGAGGGATGGGTGTGTGAGGCGTTAGCTCCTTACACTGGCCTGACAAGCAAGGACAGAACAGGTACACAACTAACACACACGTCTCCGATGATAGTCATTTTCAAACTTGCAAAGTCAACACACATGAATCTCATCACTATATAAAATATAAAAAGCACTGACAAGGATCAGATCGTTTAAGATTTCATGTTTTTCTACCCATCTGTCCACAGCACTAAAACCATTTTCTGCTGGGGTCTAAAATTTATTGAGCAGATAAAATTAGAGAAAGGGCCTCACTCTGGACCTTTTCCTTTTTTGTTCTCATACTACTATTAGACTGATTATACTTACTTTTTCATGTTTCATGTTTCATGTCCTTGTGCAAATCCAAGGCATTCTTTTCTGAAATCTCCTGAGCGAAATTTTGTTCTATACACTTTTGCAATTTTAAAAGATGTATTGGGAGAAAATTTTGGAAAAGATGAGTTATTACTTTTTACTAATAAAGTCCACTGAGAAAAGTAAAGATTACATATGTATCTCGAAAATACAGATACATTTACACTATTCCCAGTCAGGGATGTTGGTTTACTTTGCCCCAAGGAAATTTATCTTACCAAAATCAAAGGCAGTTTACTGTTTTAACTGCTGTGACAGTGAAATCTCTGTGCTAACAGAAGCAGCTTCAGCAACAGGTGCAGGTTCTCTGTCTGATAACCCAATAACTGTGTCCAGCACCTTTTGCTCATGAGTCTTTTCTTCAATTTACTTTCTCTTGGACATCTCTAGGGTTAGATTCTACAACTCTTTATTATGAAATTCAAGGAACGAGCCTGGAAACTGATTCAGAGATTCCTGAGAGCTGGATTGAGAACTTGTAGGAAAATATGCCGATGTAGGAAATGTGTTTTTTATCAACAGAGGAAGGCAATCTTCACCACATTCAGAGTACATCCTGCTTGTGGGAAAAGATAAACCACACTAGTGATGTATTGCAGACAAAGTTATCTTTTGATGACATTAATAGTAATACCCCTATGTTGGTAGATGTTGATATTACCTGAAGCAGCAGAGGTAACGGTTAACTTTTTCCTTTGGCTCTATTGCTCACGTCACTGTGATTGCTGTAATTGATGAAGCCAGCAGGGTGCCATGCAGCCTGGCTCTGAGGCCAAGACAGCTGTGGTGATACAATCTTCCCCGATACACAAAGCCATATACCCTCTGTCAGTTGGGTCTCTCACAGGTGCAGTGACTTGTGACACAAGGCAAGCTGAAATCTCTGACAGGCCTTGTTTAGTAGGATTCCCTCCTTTCTAGTGTTGCTTCCTGAAAATGCCATTTTACTAATTAAGTATTCAGTGGCATGACAGAGTTACTAAATTCTAGCCCCAATATCTAGAACTCCAGAAATGCTTTCCCAGGTAATATTTTCAGCCGTAGACTGGTGTTCAGGCATGTTTCTAATCCCCGACACTAGAGCTCCACTTGGTGGTCACAGGAGGATGGTGCAAAAGACCAAAGTCTTGAGCTAGGCCCAAAAGAATAAGCTAAATTGGCCTTCTTTGGAATGGCTGCAGCTGGGCTTGATACCAATAAAGCAATGTTGTTTCTCATTGTGGTTCTGCACCAGTAGTTGCTTCAGAACATTTAGATCCCCTTGTATCTTCCCACTCACACAGACCAGCATTGCCTAACCTAAGACTGGAAGCCTGTTCAGTGCAGGAGTCTGCACGAAGAAGCTTCTGCAAGGAAAAAATAAAGCAGGCAACAGAGAGAGTGCTGTGTTCACATTCCCGTAAAACATTCTGGATTCACTCAATGTCAGCTTGGCTCTAAGAGGGCCATCTTAATTGACAGAGCTTTTTGTAGATAGGATGTAGAGGGCATGTAGACATAATACCTTCAATCTTTGTGTCAGCAATGCTTCCTGTGTTGCTCTGTTGTCTATAGTGCTTGTTTCCTCGGCTGGCTCCTGTCACACTGCGCTGGCTGTGCAGTTTCAGGTGGGATTTCGATGCAGAGGCTACAGTAGGGATTTCATGCCAAATATATCAACCATTATCTTGGAGGAAGGTCAAGAAGAGGAGGAAAGTGAGGGCAAAGTCGAGGTGGAAGCAGAAGAATGAAGACTGCAAGGAATTAACATGTACACTAGGAGGTAGTGAAGGGTTACAAGATTGCTGGGCAACTACTGCAAAAGTGGCAAGGGAGAGAGCTAGAAAGGCACTTTGTGTGACATCTAGACAGAAGGAGGATAAGGAAACCTGGTGGTGGAAGCCAGAATTTCAGGAGAGTATACAGAAGAGGCTAGCAAAGAAGAAACAGGATGGTCAGAGATGTGAAGAAAGTAGACAGCAGTGGTGAAGGCTAAAGAAAAGCTACATGCAAGCAGTAGGTTTGAAGGAGGAAGAAGCAGAGGAAAGGAAGAAATGGAGAAAGTTGCGTCCCTCTGCTGTAGCGACCCCTAACGGTAGCAGCCAAAAGAAGAAGAAAAAGTTCAATGAGTTGGAATCATTATATTCCTGAGTCACAGGCTTAACTTTTTGCCATTTTGTGGCGGAAATGCTAAAGGATGTTTTCCTTCCTTGTGTAGGCCATTACAGACAAACAGGCTTGTAAAAGACATCAAGGACATTTGAATTTCATTTGGTATTTAGAATAAAAAAGGTAACACCTTGTGATTATTTGAGCTTAATTTCAAGTATTTCCATCTCACACGTTTTTGTTTTTTTCTTCGCAAGAGCAATATGGGTTTTACGTGTAATGACTTTCTCTTATGGTTTTGAAAACGATATGTATTAAAATGCTCTCAAACATCATTTGCTGAGATCCAACGCTGTTTAACATGCAAGTGACCTTACATGTGGGTTGTAAATGGTACACGTGACACCTTCACTAAAAACGCTCCCTGTTGAAGGAAGTAAAAAAAAAGATATAACGACATCCTGGGGGAAATACAGCTCGAGCGGCGGAAACCTACTTCGAGTTTTATTTCTAATCAAATCGTCATTTTCTCAGATAAGACTGCCATTCTGGCGAGCCTTTGCAGAATGTACAGAGGTGCGCGCGCCAGAGGAGTTGCCATGGAGATCTTCATTAAGCGGCCGCGCTGATAGGTTGAACAAAATCTTACGTCACTCATTTAATCGTTCCCGGCCAATCGGAAACTGGCTGCCGCAAACAGCGAGAGGTTAACGAGCGGGGACCGAGTAGAATTAGTTGGGGTTTTTTTTATGTGACTGCAAACCTCTCTTCCTCTCCTAGTGTTAACTGGAAAGTCGCGTTCGCTTCGGCAAAACAAATCGCACCCCCAGCCGGCAGCGTTTTAGCGCGCGCCGCCGGATCCTCCGCCCTTCTTAGAACTCCGCGCCACGCCATTAAGAACGGGCCGCGGCTGTTGCCCGGCAACATGCTGGCGCGCCTCGCGCCTTGAGTTTACTGAGAGACGAGTCTTCATGAAGAATCGCTAATAAAAATTCAACAGCTCCATCACCATTAGTGCCCTGTAGCGGCGCCGCTTTTACAAGAGAGCGAGGAGGAAACTCAGAGCCGGAGCGTTATCAGAGCAGAACGGGGGCAGCGTTTATTTATTTATACCCAATGTATTTCGTTTATTTATTCTCGGTAAATGGTCATTGCGTTTGTGAAAGGCGATATGAATGAAAATTGCAATTCTTGTACACACTGTCGCACAAAAAAGGGCTGGAGTAGCCGTTTACCTTTTAATGGCACCTTTCAGCCTCATTTGGAGGATGAGGACAGATGTAGCCTTCAGAGTGCGCAGAGGTCGGATTGGGACACGAACCGAACGTTAATTGAGACGGACGAAGCATCGATGCTGTCGCCTAGTAACCTACACAGCTGCAGCCACATCGGGTCATCCGTTTCCATTTCTTCCTGTCTTCTGCATCTTCCTCCTTCAAACCAACCACCTGCATGTCCTCTCACCATGTCCATAAACCTCCTCTTTGGTCTTCCTCTTCTCCTCTTTACTGGCAGCTCCATCTTCAACATCCTCCTTCCAATATAATCCTCGTCTCTCCTCTGGACATGTCCAAAACATCTAACATGAGATGTCCCTCTAATATACTAATTTCTTATCCTGTCAGACCCAACAAAAATCTCAGCATCTTTAACTCTGACACCTCCAGCTCCACCTCCTGTCTTTTCGTCAGTGCCAACATCTCCAACACACGCAACATAGGTGGTCTCACTACAGTCCTGTAAACCTTCCCTTTTACTCTAGCTGGTACCTGTCTGTCACAAATCACTCCTGTCACTCTTCTCCAACCATTCCAACCTGTCTGCACTCTCTTCTTCACCTCTCTTCCACACTCAAACTGTTGATCCCAAGTATTTAAACTCCTCCACCTTTGTTAACTCCACTCCCTGCATCCTCACCACTCCGCTTTCCTCCCTTTCTTTCACACTCATGTATTCTGTCTTTGACCTACTCACTTGACTAACTCTTACTAAATGGAAAAATGAAGGCAGATTTTTGTCAAGGCTGTTTCATATATATTTTGTATATTATTCACCATTACAACTGATGAAAAAATGATCAGTGGTACATAATGAATACTATACTATGGCAGGCTGTGAATACTCGGTAGATCCTTTGAAGGCTGGGAATATTCGAAAGAGCCTTCAGTATGGGACGTGCCTGAAGAATCAGATCAATCCACTGAAAGCAGCTTCACTTATTTATAGTAAGGTCAGTTTTAAAAGAAGCAACATGCAATTTATAGTCAAAATTGTCCTTCCAAAGTTTTTGTTTTTAAGCAGGATTAGTTACTTGTGTTCACTCAGCACATTTGTTTGCCTTGTGGCCCCTTCAAAAAGTTTTTCAGGACCTTGCATTCTGTCGTCGTCCCCTTCATCTACATCCTTTAAGCAACTTAAGTAGGCTTTATTGTATACACAGTATACAGTGAAATGAAGCAACATTCCTCCAGGTCAGTGGTGCTACACATAAGTCAACATAGGACGATACATAGAACACACCAAGAATCATTCAGAATTGGAGCTCTTGCTGCCCCCGGTGTGAGTATACTGTTAGAATTTCTCTTCTGGTTGGCTACCCTCCAGGCTGAAACCCTCCTTATAGCTTCAGTGTGAATAAGGTAACACTACTCTAGCCAGAAACGGTGGATTTATGTAAACTCTCTCTCTCGCTCTCTCTCTGAACAGAGTCATGAGAGGTGTTGTAGCTGCTTTTACTTTAATGGGTTTAATTGTGAATGCTTTTTTTTTTTAGCTTCACTGAAGTATATTTTGTTGGCACATCATTTTAAAGGCAGTTATAACTCATCTTTATTCATGTACAATTTGTGCTAGTCTTCTTCAAATCCATTTGGATGTGGTCAGTTTGAACAGGGGAAGGACTAAACTGTGCAACACATCTGGCCCTCCAGCACCACAGTTGGGCAACCTGTCTCCAGCCTTTCATCAGTGGATGCTTTCTGACAACAGGACCACTGTTATTGATTGGACTATTCTCAGTCCAGCAGTGACACTGAGGTTTGAGGTCCCTCAGGAATAAACCTGGGGTGCCTATTACCCTTGTGCTAGAAAAAGGCCAACTTACATGTTGAAATCACGCCTATGTTAAAGATTGTTCATCTCTATAATACTGTATCTGATGAGCAGTGGTCCTTTATTTTTCCCTATACATTGATGGACAGGGTAGAGGTCAGCATATACAGCATATGCATAAGTTGGGAAACAGTTTGTGTAAACATCTGAAGTACACCTATGTGGAACATGTGTCGGATAAAATGCTCAGTCAGTGTAAATGCATGGTTGGTGTGCCTTATTGACTGGAAGTTCAGTGTAATCTGAAAGCTGTGCTCCACAGGCACACACTGAATAAAGGAAATTTGTGGAATGGATAGTGGACTGAATGTAGATAAAACAAAGAAAAGATCCATGAAATAAGCTAATCCATAAAAAAAGCTAATCATTAAGACTTTCCTGAATAATATACACTATATTATATACAGTCAAATGAAATAATTAAGACACTCCATTAAATATTCAGTTCTTGATTAAGAAATGTTCACATATCGGTGTCTAATCTTATTTTCATTTATCTCTGGAAAAAAAAGTGATTTAATTGCAGGTAAACAACCAAAATTAACCTTGATTTATTCATTAAACAAAAGATTTCAACAGAAATGTGAATTCTTACTGAGGAAAAAGTTAGGACACTCTACCCCTTAATAGCTAGTTTTACCCCCTTTGGCTGAAATAACCGCAGTGAGATGCTTCTTGTAGCATCTACCAGTTTCTGACATTGGTCTGAGGAAAGATTGATCCACTCCTCAATGTAGAATTGTTTATGCTGTGAGATGTTTGAGGGGTTTCTTGCATGTACAGCCCGTTTCAAGTCACCCCACAGCATCTCAATGGGATTAAGATCTGGGCTTTGACTCGGTCACTCCAGGACTCTCCATTTCTTAGTTTTCAGCCAGTCCTTGGTGGATTTACTGGTATGTTTTGGGTCATTGTCATGTTGCAGGGTCCAGTTCGGCTTCAGCTTTAATGTTCTTACAGATGATCTCACATGTTCCTCAAGCACCCTCTGATACACGATAGAATTCATGGTGGATTCTATGATGGTGAGCTGGCCAGGTCCTGCTGCAGCAAAGCATCCCTAAACCATGACAAACCACTTCCTCCTCCATGCTTCACAGTTGATATGAGGTTCTTTTCCCGGAAAGCTGTATTTGGTTTACACCAGACATGTCCTCTGTTCTGGTGTCCAAATAATTCAATTTTAGACTTATCTGTCCAAAGAACATTATTCCAGAAGTCCTGGTCTTTGTCTACGTTCTCTCTGGTAAACTTCAGTCTGGCCTTGATGTTTCTCTTAGAGAGCAAAGGTTTCTCCTTGCACACCTTCATGCAGGTTAAAGTTGTGCAGCCTTTTTCAGATTGTAGAGGCAGTTTCACATCAACAGCAGTAAGAGCCTGCTGTAGGTCCTGTGATGACATTTTAGGGTTTTTGGAGACTTCTTTTAGTATCTTGCGGTCTGCTATCAGGGTGATCTTGGACAGTCAGACCTGGACATGTTGGCAGTTGTTTGGGAAATCCTCCACTTGTAAAATATCAAATCCCTTACCAGACTCATAAGTTGCTACAATCTTCTTTCTGAAGGCCTCAAACAGCTCTTTTGATCTCACCATGGTGTTCACTCTCACCTCTACAGTCAGGAGCACACCCAACTAAATGTCTGAGCTTTAAATGGGCAAATCTCCTTCAAAATGCTGAGTAACAATCTTCTAATCATGTGCACCTGATGTGCTACACCTGTGTGATTTGAGCCATTTTAATTGGGTATAAATGTGGGGGTGACCTAATTTATTCCATTTATTTAGAATTACATTTTACAGAAGATTTTGAAAAGTCTTTTCATCAGTTTTAATTGTTTAGTTTTATTACTTGAATCTCCCAGTATTGTTAAAACTGTCCCAAAATGTTACAAAAACACACAGGCTTTCATAGGGTGTCCTAATTTTTACACATGACTGTATATACTATATACACTATATTAACAAAAATATTGGCCTATCTGCTCACTACAGCTACAGGAACCTTAGTGCAGTACTGCAGTACCACATAAGTAGGATTTAACAGATATAAATGGTTCCACTCTTCGGTGAAGGCTTGACCATTCATTGAGAAGAGCGTCACTGAGCTCAGGCATGGATGCTCTATGAGAACACCTGGCTTACTCTTGTGTTCTAGAACATCTCAAAGGTGTTTGATTGGGTTGAGGTCAGGGCATTGTGAGCCAGTCAGGTTCTTCCATATCAAACTCACCTAACCAAGTCTTTAAGGATGTTGAGTAGGGCTGCTAAAAGTCTTACTGGCTTTCCTCCAAACTGCTCCTACAAAAGTGATTACATTAAATTGTCCAAAATACCTTGGAATGCTCATGCATTCAGGCATTCTTTCAGTTGAACTAAGGAACCTAGTCCAACCCCTGAAACATAACATTAACATTTATGGGCAGTGGTTGCCTAGTTATTGGTTAGGGAGTTGGCCACAGGATCGGAAGATTGTGGGTTCAAACCCTTTACCAGTAGGTTGCCCTGAGGTACCCTTGAGCAAGGTACCGTCCCTGTCACTGCTCCCCGGGTGCTTTCATAGCTGCCCCCTGCTGCACAGTGTTTGCATGGGTTAAATGCAGAGGTCCAGTTTCATTGTGGTTAACTGTGTGCTGTGCTGTGACCTTGCAATGACAAGAATAGTCTCTTTCACTTTACATTTATAGCTTTTAGCAGACACTCTTTTTTAGAGCAGCAGAAATCAGTGCTTCTTATCCACATCTGTCCTTCATTCCTATAACCTATGAAAAAGTCAGCAACTGACAGACAACTCCATACCGTTATTCCTCCTCCACCAAACCTGACAATTAGCACAATGCAGTCAGGCAGGTAATCTCTTCCTGTAATCCATGACACGCAGAATCATACATCAGATTGACAGACAGAGAAGAATAATATTTCACTTCAAAGAACACATTTCTATAAATCCAGAGTTCTGTGGAAACATCCCTTCAACATCAGTTTAGTAATTGAGTAATTGAGAAGGTTGCAAAGACATTTTTCTCAGCACTGTTTCTGTCTATCTAGGGCAGAGATAAACTGCTATAGGCTGGATATGGGTGGATAAATCACATTTAAAAAGCATTCGAAACAGGCTGCTGGTTTTGCAGCTCAGTTTCCATGAACTATGTAGACCAGAGCAAACAAATTTTTGGTCAGTTTCTTTCTCCTCAGGTGAAATACAGTACTGTGCATAAGTTTTAGGCACCTGTCAAAAACAAATTTTAGCATGCATTTGCTCAGAAAACACTCTTAAACACAAAAACTTAAAAACAACTATATATTAGCAGTGATTTAATGTATTTCAAAATTTTGATGGGCCTCTCCTCAAGGGATCCCAGTATAATTATTTATTCCTATTTAATACCTGGTTTGGTTAATCCATGCTTCATTGTGTTTAATCAGCTGTGCTGCTGATGTACAGTTTACTGGGTGACGGATTGGTGCAACGAGAAATCTGGACCTAATTCTGTTTATAAAACCAGCTAATAAGATATTAATAACTTGAAAATATATATTCTTATTACTTTTTACTGGATCTACTTTTATTTAGATTTATTCTGATGTGTATATTATTGTCTCCATCTATGGTACTGTTTTTAATCCTTCATTACGTCGCTAGATCATGTGCTCATCAATGTTTGCTGTGTTTACTAAGGTTGTATTTTTTATTATACTACATTTTTTGAGAAGTAATGTAGTGTTATAAAATGATAATAAAAATGGAGGAAGTCAGAGAGGATTGCAAAGCACTACAAATAGACAGAATTTAACTGAGCCCAAGGGGAATGGAATAATTACAGTAGCAGAAACTTAAGTTCCAGTAAACTTCAAGAAAAAAAATGAAAACAAACATCTGTTGGGAAAGTATACAGTGAGAAGAATATATTACAGTACTGTGCAAAAATTTTAGGCAGTTGTGGAAAAAATGATGTAAACAAAGAATGCTAAATATAAATAATGATTGTTTATTTTTATCAACTTAAAAAATGCAAAGTGAGCGAATCTAAATCAAATCAATATTTGGTGTTACTACCTTTTTCCTTCAAACCAGCATCAGTTCTTCTGGCCCCCACAGAGCCCTGATCTCAACATCATCCAGTGTGTCTGGATTACATGAAGAGACAGAAGGATGTGAGGAAGCTTTCATCCACAGAAGATCCGTGGTTAGTTCTCCAAGATGTTTGGAACAACCTACCAGCCAAGTTCCTTCAAAAACTGTGTGCAGTGTACCTAGAAGAATTAATGCTGTTTTGAAGGCAAAGGGTGGTCACACCAAATATTGATTTGATTTAGATTTCTCTTTTGTTCATTCACTGCATTTTTTTGATTGATGAAAATAAATGATTAACACTTCCATTTCTGAAAGCATTCTTTGTTTACAGCATTTTTTCCACACTTGCCTAAAACTTTTGCACAGTACTGTATATTAGCATAACTGTATACACAAGGCCTTGGAAAAAACGGCACTTGAATTCTGTTCTGGCAGGATTGCAGATAGGTTAATGATATTTGCATGCAGGAGTTTTTAATGCAGAAGCAGTGGTTAAACATTGTAAGTGCACAATAATGCTGGAAGCATAATTCTTCTTTGTTAAGTACATGGGTAGCTTACACTATTTCCAGGAAATCAAAAATAACATGAGGCAGTGCTAAGTATTACTAGTGTGACTGAACTTATTAATTTATCAGTCTAGCAGCTGGGTCTCTGTGCTGCCCACACCATCAAGTGAGTCATCATATAGTTTCTGTTGGTAGAAATAATCTCACATGCCTCTCCCTGTTTCACCATAGTGGACCCCAGAGAAAAAAGTGGTAAAAATAATATATTTTCAGAAATATGTCAGAAAAATAATTGGGGGAATCACATGGGATGAAACATGAATTTTCCTTGTTAGATTAGCATATCTGAGGAGTAAACCTGGGTGTGTTCACATGCAATTGGACAAATGTCCTGTTCTGACCTCCAGAATGGAATTTAAAAAGAGATTTGTGTAAAAATAAGTGTAATAATATTGCAATATTGGACCTTCCTTGAAGCAGAGGCCCAGACCCCCTTGCGCATATACAGTCTGTGAAAGATGTAAGAGTCTGAGAGGGGAAATTGGTGAGATATAGGAAAGCCGCAGCCAGCAGATGGCTGTCTGTAAACACCAGCACCTCTGCACTCTGTCAGTGCTGAGATTTGCCTCATCTTCTATACAGAAAGCTCGTTCCTAACACGCAAAGAGTGCAGTATAGACTTTTTAACCAAAAAAAATTAAAAATCACTTGTTACTCAATGGCAATACTGTTTTTTAAAGGCGAATTATTTAAGTAAAAGGTTTTTTAGACTCCTCAATATATTTACTGCTTTTGTATTTTTATCAAAATTATATGTATCAATCTGTTCTCCAGTGTACTCCCTCTCACTCTGCTGTGGCTGAAAGGACACAGTACAGATACAGCGAACTACTCCTGAGTGCCATGTTCAGTGTAGAGAGCTCTGGAAATGTGGTTAGGGATGACAGGAAAAGGCCCTGAAGCTTTTCTTCAGATGCTTGGTGTGTAGAGGTGAACAGAAGCCATCTCTGTCCTGAAAACTGAATTAGTTGTGTAATAGCATTTGACTTAATCTTGATGTCTTAGGAAAAAAAGGAACTTTGCCTGTCTGTCATGTTGAGGGTTACAGGAGAAATTGCTCCTGAAGGGTATGGTGTTGCTGTAAGCATTAAACGAACAGGCCTGTATTAACGGACACATCCATTTTCACAGATGGGTGGTCTAAGTATTCTCTGGAGATTGACTATTACACTGCTAATTGTTAAATGTGGATTTGTTTATTTAACTCAGTCATGGTCAAAGGCTCCTTTTTGTAAGCTGTTAAACTGTCCGTGAAGTGGTGTCGTAAAAGGTCTCAGTGGCATTTATTCCAGTTTCATTTGGCAGGGCCTTTTCCCCTGAGCTCACTGTTCAAAAGCAGCCATTCTCCAAATGTTTGCTGAAGCTATTTATGGGGAGGAAATTGAAATTATGAGAAATGTTGTATTTAACTAGCATCATGTTTGAGATGAGAATTAAAGAAAAAAATGTGAAAAAAAATTGTTACTCAATGTTATTATGCAGGCATGCCTAAAAATATTTTATTTGTTATTATATAACATAAAGTCTTGTTTTCCCATAATAATGTTTGTATGCCTTCCTTCCTGTGGACAGCTTACATACTGTAAAGCCAAATCTGCTGCCTGAAGAGTGTGCACTACTGTTACTTACTTATTTTCTGATTGCATCATTGTTTTGTGTAGCATGTGTGTCTTGTGTAATGTGTAGTGTTTGTATGTTAACTTGTGTAATTCTTGGATACTGGTACTTAAATCTCCTTCGGGATCAATAAAGTATCTTTTTATCTGTCCATCTGTCTGTCTGTCTGTCTATTAGGATTCATATTTAGAGTAGTTTTTGAAACATGTCAGGTGAGATGCTGGCCTCTCATTTACATTTACATTTACATTTACGGCATTTAGCAGACTCTCATAACTTTCCTACAAGTTCTCAGCATTTCTAACTGGTTCTACAGTCTTAGTAGTTAGGTTAGGCTTTAGTGTTGGGTTGTTGTCTTAACAAGGTGTCTACTCGTTTTACTGGTGTCACCTGATCTAATTAATCAGCTAAATAATAGGTCTTTTTGAGAGGTTGACGGGGATGATTTTGAATTAAAAAAAAAAAAAGAAAAATGTGCAGAGTGTTGGGGGCTCCAAATTTGGGGCTGGAAACTTGGGGCCCAAAGACCTTTCCTAGGAAGTTAAACTTTTTACACAAGCTTTTTTAAATGACACATGCGAATATAAAGAACCTTTTTCATGCGTGAAAAAATGTCCCCGTCATGTAAATGTTCAACACCAAAGATTTTTGTCCTCCTAAGATTTTCCTAGGGCCAAGGCCATGAACAGTTTTACCTTAAGTGCGTAGAGCAGAGGTGCATGATCCTTTGCACTTTTCACAACTGCTCAAACAGGCTTTGTATTAGATGAATTTGAGCAGGAAAGCACCACTGGACACTGACCCTCCAAGACAAGAGCGATACCTTACTGGAGGAGGAGAAAAATCAGTGTAACTGACTGCTGTTTGAATTCAAGTGGAAGATATGGTGAGTATCTACATGGCCTCTGCTTTGGTCAGATCTTTCAGTCTTTCCCTCTTAAACGTAAAGGTTCCCAGATGGATTTTGTCATGATAGTAAAGGGTATAGACGCTTTATTTCACATGAATGATCTTATAATAAAAAGGGAATAAAAAGTGACTCTGCCATGCATCACCCCAAAATTCCCATTTGTCACCCCTTGTTTTTCTTTCTTATAAGGAAGGTAATTGTAACACTACAATGATTTTAGGAATGTGGGCCTCAAGCTCCTTCTCTTCTCAGAAAGACTCGAGCTGGTCAGCAGACGTGACTTTGAAGAGCAAACGGACAGGACCTTCCCTCAAAGCACGCCTCAGGGTATCGGGAGCACAGACGCATACCTGAGTGTGCCACGAAAATCAAGAGGTGTGTCTACAGTCACCTGTTCCAAAGTCACTCGGGTCAGTGGGTTCTTCTCAAGTCTGACGATGCCGAGGGCACACAGGGCAGGGGGTGGAGGCTTGGGGGGAGCCAAAGACAGAGCCTAGGAAGGAGGAGAAATCAGAGGATGTGGTGAAGCAGAGGGAGAGAGTGTGATCGAAAAGCAAGCACCAGGAGGGAGTGGGGTTGGTAGAGGGCTGCTCGGAAGCTCTCCGAAGTGGCCTCTTGTTCTTCCCTTATCCAAAGGCAGGGGCATAACAGCAGGGGGCGCAGGGAGTGGAGCCGACTCGGCATGTGGGATTAAAAATCTCTGCCATCCCTCCGACTTGTGCAACGGAGCGCCGCGAGCCTGCATCACAGGCATTCATCTGCAAAGTAAGTGCATCTCTTTCTGCCTGTGGGATCAGGTTCTGGGAGTCAGCTCAGGTGTAGAGATACTCAGTGAAAGTTTGGAGTGTGAGCTGCTTAGGTGGAAAAGTGGAAGCTGCAGAAAATGAATTCAGCTTTAACTGTGATTGAATAATATAATGAGCTTCTCTGCAAATTAAAACTTTATCATCACTGGCTAGAAGGGAATATGTAGGATTTGCTATTTAATGCTTCTTTCATGCTTTAGACTATTGTTTCTGGAAATAATTGGTGAACTAAATTTGATTTATATTTGGTTTATATAATATATTAGTGTCTGGAGCTCAAACATCAGTAAGACTGAAAACTGTAAATATTATCATTTAATGACCCTCATACCATCACATCCTGTATCTTGTCCTTGTGAGAAAATGGTGCAGAGGCCTTAGAAAGAATTTTCTCCTCCTCTAAATATTTATGCATTTCCTAAATGTCTTTTTTTCCCTTTCCTCTTTGCCCATTATATTGACTAACTGAAAATAATAGGAATGACACTGGGTGTAAAGACATGTATGAAATGTATTTTTTTTAGTACTTCCCTTTGCCTAACTGCCTGTCAATACCTCGGATCTGCACTCCTAGATTTTACATGCTTTGTCTGCACTAATAAGGGGATTGAGAAGTATTCTCTAATTTGATCACTCAGTTTCTTTGTTAAATCTTTCTTGTCAAGAGTGCTTGTAAGAGCTCAGGATAGTTTTACTTCAGATGAATTGCGCAAGCAATTTCCCTTGTCGTCATTCTTTGAAATTCTGGCCAGCCATCTGTGGGTGTCTGAAAATAAAATGATCTAATTTTGGCAAGCTGGCAGCACTTCTTTGCCTTTTGTCAACCAATTTCACTGGGAACCTGATTCCTAAGCCAAGGGTTCTTCCGTGAAAGGTCATTCTTTTTAACTGTTCCAGAAGGGTAACTAAACATGTCTAAACTCAATTAAATTTGTATATAGTGATTTCGATTGTGATTTTTTTTTGTGGCTTATTATAATGGTGACGTGTTTTGTCTGATGTGTGCACATTGAGCCTATGAGCGTGTAATTCATGGGAAAATCATTAATATTTCACAGGTAGCCTCAGTGGGGAAGGACCAGACTGAGGGGCTCTGATTGCCCACTAAAGAGCAAGGTTAACACCTTTTCATTTTCACAGGGACTCTTCTGCATCTTTGATGATATCATTCTAGTGAAACGCAAAGGAAATCAAATGGTCTGGGATTTTTTTTTCAACATTTATGGCTGATAGACTTTATAACAGCTGTTATTACATAATTTAGCTAGTTTTGACTTTACCTTGAATCTTAACTGTACTTTAACTCTGTGTGTGAAGTAGAAATTATGTCATGATGAGTCACTTATTATTACAAACATAAATAATCAGTAACATATGCGTGATTTGTCAAATGTACCTTAATTAAAGCATATTTCAAATACTTCTGTTTAGTGAACAGAACTTTAGCATAAGGTTTGTTGTCTGCGTCAGGACTGTCTCTGGAGCTCAAAACACCTCTTCAATGCATCTGCTTAAGTTCCTTCGTTGCATTTTAATTCTCTGCAAGCAACCCAGTTCTTCACTCAGTGCTCTGCAGGTGATCGTGGCAAAAACTGCTTTAAGCACTGCCACCAAAGTCAAAGTCATGCTCCAATAATTACTATATACAGTTACTTTTATAGTGAGAAAACAAAGAAATTGATTTTGTAATAGAACTTAACCGGCAAACCAGAAAAAGTGTCAAAAATAATACATTTGTCCACAAAAAAATGTGATGCTGTGCAAAGCACAGGAGCAAGACACCTGGTACTTTTCTTCCCTTATAATTACTTTTTCTTTGCTTTCAATATCCCCACCCCACCCCAACCCCCCATCCCTACTTTCTCACTAGATTAGGTGACACAGGAATAGCGTCATCAGCTGCTACTTGGTGAATAATCATGCCCATTGACTGGAGGAGGCAAGGCAGCGCTGGAATTAAAATGTGCAAAGAACAAAGTGTGCAAAAGAAGAAGCAGGGGATGCACAACCCCTAGAGAGACCCGAGTGTTTAGTGTGATGGATCACACGAGTCCAGGCAACCTCCACCGATGAGAGGCAAAATGGATTTGTTTTCTTGCCTCTCATCACATCATCAATTCATCTCCACAAGTGATTCCCTAAGAACACTGTTAAGTAATGCTGAGCTGTCTTCACTGTGAAAGTACACTGCTGAGAATGAACAATGTGGCCTAAATGAGTGTGAAAACTGTGAGCTGGTGGGACCCTCAATGGCAGTATGTAGCCCTAGTGAAACATGTGACTAATGATTGGGAACATTTTTCTCTGAGACTCTGTCAGTATGGAAGAGCAGACAGCTACTCTGATTCAGATTTACAGGAACAGTACTGAGCACTTAAATGCATCACTTGACTACAACTCAACAGATCTAAAGGAGAACTCAGACACCTATGAGTTTTACACCATTGGCCTTTTCCTCTCCTGTCTGTATACAATCTTACTCTTCCCCATTGGGTTTATTGGGAACATCCTCATACTGGTGGTCAATCTGAACCACAGGGAGAAGATGACCATCCCTGACCTATACTTCATCAACCTGGCAGTAGCAGATCTCATTTTAGTGGCTGACTCGCTCATTGAAGTCTTCAACCTGAATGAGAAGTACTACGACTATGCCATCCTTTGCACCTTCATGTCTCTTTTCCTGCAGGTCAACATGTACAGCAGCATCTTCTTTCTGACATGGATGAGCTTTGACCGTTATTTGGCCCTGGCCAGCTCCATGAGCAGCAGACCCCTGCGCACCATGCACCATGCCAAGCTCAGCTGCAGCCTCATCTGGATGGCCTCCATCCTGGCCACGCTTCTTCCCTTCACTATTGTGCAGACACAACATCGGGGAGAGGTACACTTCTGCTTTGCCAACGTCTTTGAGATCCAGTGGCTGGAGGTAACCATTGGTTTCCTGGTGCCCTTCTCCATCATTGGCCTATGTTATTCCTTGATTGTGCGTGTCCTCATGCGTACTCAGAAGCACAGGGGCCTGTGGCCACGGCGACAGAAGGCTCTGCGGATGATTGTGGTGGTGGTACTGGTGTTCTTTATCTGCTGGCTGCCAGAGAACGTCTTTATCAGCATCCAGCTGCTCCAGGGCACGGCTGACCCTTCACAGCGGAGCGCCACCACCCTGTGGCATGACTACCCGCTGACCGGGCATATCGTCAACTTGGCTGCCTTCTCTAACAGCTGCTTGAACCCCATCATCTACAGCTTCCTTGGAGAGACCTTCCGTGATAAGCTGCGGCTCTTTGTGAAGCAGAAAGCCAGCTGGTCTGTGGTCTATCGGCTCTGCCACCACACTCTGGACCTCAACATCCCCGTCAGGAGTGAGTCTGAGGTATAAGACTAAACAGAGTTGTGGAGATGAAGAATGTAATTGCTTGAACTTCTCTTTTGAGAGGTGGAAAAGAACCTTGGGGATGTTCTTCAGAGAGATCTCACTGAGATTCTCGCAGCGAAGTCACTTTGAAAGTGCATATGCAACAGGAACTGGGTGGAGGCATGTGCTTATCACCTGACTTAGGGGTGCATGGCTCAGCTTACAAGAGCAAGAGCTAAATACATGCCATGTTTAGTTTATATCCAGCAGAGTGTAATCAATACTCAGTGGAATAAAAACAAGGATTATTCAGGGTAATTCTTTGCAAAGATGTTGATATAATGGATTAAATAGCAAAGAAACAATGACCTGCTTTTCTTAAAGTAAACTTCTATGACAATGAAAACATATAATGTATCAATGCAACACCTTTTATACTTCAGGATGGCAGTGCTCAGTGAGCCGAAGGTAAGGAATAAAATAAAAACAGACTTCAAGAGACATAAAGTGTGATCCATTTTCCTCTGCCTCATTGTGGTAGTGTATAGTTTTGTCTGCAGGTAATTGTAAGATGTTCCTTGTCAACATATTTGGGTCTCGGCAACACACTTCTGTGTTTTTACATATAATATAATATAATATAATATAATGTGTTGAGTAAAACAAGTAAAGCCAAACTAACCATGGGAAGTACTAAGTAGTCAAGTAACAAAGTGTACATAAACAAAAATTCTCACTATCAAGAGGAAAAAAGTTTGAAGTACCCAAGTTCATTTGGAGTTCACTGCCCACCTTGGTTTGACATGAGAAAGAAATACCTCCAAGTAAATTTGGGTTAAGCAAACCGTGTTAAGAGGATTACAGCTCAGAGGTGTTATCGATTCTAACCGCAGGTGTTCGCTCCTGTTTACCAGGGGTAGAGACAGGGGGCAGGTGGCTTGCGGAAGACACAAAGCAGTGTAAACACATTATTTGAGACTTCAGTAACCCATCTAGCAGTACTCCATCAGCGTTGTTTATTCAGTCCAGTGCTCTCAGTCACGTCCCTGTCCTTTCACCTCTATGTGTCATTTTGCTTAGCTTTGACATTATAAGGAGTTGCTCATGACTGTTCTGTCATATGTAAAAGTTTGGTCTAATTAGTCAAAATAATCCTCACATCCTCACATCCTCAACTGAGAACACACATCTGCACCTTTTAATGAATAACTAATGTTATTTGCTGAATTTTAATATATTAGAAAAAAGTACAAACTAAAAATCAACAGTGCATACCTAAAGTTTTCATAAAGTTACATTTTAATTAGTTTCTTTTTACACACAATACTTCACAATGACAATACAAGATTTTTGAGTGCATCATCAATGAATTTAAAAAAAGGAAAATAAATTAAACACTGGAATGTCACTGCCCAGTCATTTTCAGGTCATTCCAGTTTTGTATTTATTTGGCCATTCTAGGACTTTTCTCAAGGAACTGCAACAGTTCTCAGAAGCCACTCCTTTGTTTTTTTTTGTGGTGTGGTTCTGGACATCATCTTGTTCAAATGTATACCTTTAGCCCAGCCAGAGATCCTCAGCACTCTGGAAAATGTTTTCACTCAGGAAGATTTTAGATTTAAATGCAACTTTCCTTTCCTCTATTATGCCGTTTTCTTAGTGCCAGTTGCAGAAAAAACATATCCAAAGGAATGAAGCTGCCACCACCATGTTTGACTGTGGGGATGGTATTAAAAGTGACTTTTTTCATCCATACATGCCTTTGGTAAGGACTGAATTTTGCTTCTCATAGCCTGAGAGTCATTTAGGTGCATTTAGTAAACTCTCAGTGGACCATCATGACACTTCACAGGGAATGGGTTTCATTTGTCCACATTACCATTAAGGACAAATAGCTGGATCCTTCTGTAAGGTTCTTCTATCTGGACAAAGGAACTCTAGATCTCATTTACTCCATTCATTCCACTTTCACTTTTAGTGACCACTGCATTCTTGGTTCTCTTCATCCTTGACTAATCCGTTTGTTTACGCAGTCCAATCTAGGTGGTTCCAAATCCCTTTTACCTGAGAATGATGGAGGCTACTGTGCTTTTTGGCCATTTCAAGGCTGCAGAAGTTTTCTTGTATCTTTTCCACAATCTTTGTCTTGACACAATTCTATCAGACTGGTTTAAAAATAATTAATCCTTATATTAATCTTAAATATTATCATCATAATATCATCAACCATGAGACCTTATATTGACAACTGTGTGCCTTACTTAATTGTGTCCTACAGTTAATTTAGACATGGGGGACTTAGAATCAATACATATAAGTATCTCAAGGACCACTCCAAAAACTCTTTATAGCTTTAGCATTGCAGAGTATTGTGTGTCTTTTTCTCATGAAGAAAAAATATATTGAACTAATTTTAAGATGTGTGATCTGAAACAAAATATTAAAAACATAAAATCAACTGAACACTTTCCTGTAAGTGTGAAAGCCACGCTCGTATTCTTTTAAGGCATTGTGGAGAAATAGCTCTTCAGGCTTCCTTAAATTTTCCTTAAAGCATTTTTGCCAAGTCCTTGTTTCTGACCATTTTCAGACGCAAGCAGTGTGGGATCAACAAAGGAAGAAAAGACAACAAATGTTCAAGGAAGAGCTTTTGGAATGTCCTTCAGGAAGCCTGGAGAACTATTCCTGAAGATGACTTAATGCATGGTCAGACCAAATAGACATTTACATTACATTTAAATTTACTCCTTTAGCAGATTCTGGAGAAAGGAATAAGTGAGGAGCAGCATTCAAGCTATAGTGCAGTAAGAGTTTTACATTAGCAGTAAATGCTACATAATGTAAAATAAGTAAAAATTGTAATTAAATTACATTAAATTTAACATTTTTAAAAATGCAATGTGTATTTGGGTTGCTGAAGTGCTGAAATGGTAGGTGAACTAAATCATGCAAGTGAAAGTGACGACCCTGTCATTGTGAAACACAGCACAGCACAACATAATGAAATTCAACCTCTGCGTTTCACCCATACAGCATGGGGCAGCTGTTGAAAGAACCCAGGGAAAAGCAATGGGGACGGTACCTTGCTCAAGGGTACCTCAGAGAAACCTACTGTTGAGGGAATCGAAACCACAATCTTCCAATACAGGGCAACTCCCTAACCACTAGGCCACCGCTGCCCCTGTGTGATGTAGAGGTAGAGGTTAGAAGAGGTGTTCACAGAAGAGATTTTGAAAGGACACCCCTGCCCTGACAGTATTTGGTAGCTCATTCCATCATCTGGGTACTAAGAGTGAGAAAAGTCTGGATTAAGGTTGCAATGCCAGACAATGTTACTTAAGGAAACATATTCAAGAAAGAGCATAATCATGTATGAGGGAGCTTAAATATCTGGGAGCAGATCAAGAAGTCATTCTGAAGGCCAGCATTAGTGACTTAAATTTGATTCTGGCATCCACATAGTAGTCAGTACAAGTTAGCGAGTAAAGGCGTAACATCAGTCCTGTTTGGCTGCTCAAACACCAAGTGCACCGCTGCGTTTTGGACCATCTTCATATACACCATACTTTTGTTTATGTGTTAAGACTATAAATCAGTGTAAAGACTGTTTAATATTCCTAGCAAAATATAAAGAAATGAGGGGTGGATCATTACTTTTACACGGTGGTGTAAATTTATTTCTGTTTTTGTAGAATTTCAAGATTGTCACATTTAAGTGTGTTCTCTGTAGCTGATCTGTTAAGAACATGAAGGGTCTTCTAATGTTTTTCATTTTTAGATTAAAATGAATCATGCTAACTAACTCACATAACTATTACCATGTGAGTGTCCTGTATTTGTATTTTACTGGACATATTGCCTATCAAAGGTGCAAGAGCTGTATTTATAACCAAGCCTGCCTGGTTTACATGCGAGGATTGTGGCAGGAACTAATCTCTGAGAAACCGCGGATCTCAGGGAGGGTATGGATGTAGGTGTGTGATTTAAATTCTTTTAAACGTAGATCTTTAAATTTCACCTGATGGTTCTTATCGCTTGTTTCTCTTTAAGACCTTTCGTGACCACTGGAATGGAGGCTGAATCGTAACGGAATTGGGAATCTATAAATTCATATTCTACCCTCCTCAGACCAGTATACATTGAGTCGACCGTCAAACTTTACGCCATAGAAAGCAAAAAAATGTACAGAGTGTTCTTTCCCATGAATACCAGACTGGGAAAACAAATTAGAATGTAAGAAGTCATAAATAACCCTGGGGGTTTTTTCTTATTTGTTTTTAATGATGATTCCCATTCAGCTCTTCCATTTCACAGTCCTCAGTCTTCATTCCTCATACAAATAATCAAGTGCTACTGTATGCATTCAAGAATGTAGGAGATAAAATAGTGTTTAGACACAAGGAGCTTTAATACAGCTTATAATGTTGATTAAAAACATTGATCCTAATCATCATTTAAAATGCGTGTGGTCAACTTCACCACAAGCACGATTAAATGAGAATAAATAAATGAAAACCAAGACTACTAGAGTGGACCACTGAGAAACCTGCAATACTATCTAGAACAACACTGTTTGAACCTTGCATGAATTTTACATGAATTTGTTTCAGATTATTTACCATGACATCATCCAAATGCACACGGTATGGTTATCTAGAACCACGAGAAATGTGACTGGTTGATTTGCATGTTTCCCAAATTAATCATTTCCTACATAAATGACTTTCAGTGTTGATGATAATTGATGATAAATTCCAATCTGTGTCTGGTGGCGATGTGTTGTGCCGCCTATGTTCGGGGACAGAGCAAGAGAACAGGCTGGTTAGACCTAGCCTGGGAAAACATGACAAACAAGCCAAAAACAAAACACTGGCAGAGTATCAGTTGTTTTTCCAGCTGTGATAATGGGAAATGGCCTGGGAAGCGTGAGCCAACCACTCGATCATGATTTGGAAAGAAAGATATTGTGTAAAATGACTGCTGAGATAACATAAATACACTCGAAACACCCTAAATTGTCGCATCACTCAGCCCTATTCAAAGGACTTGTTATGAAAAAGTCTCTGAAGGACAGGCCTGTTTTGGGTTCCACAGACAGAAGTAAAGAAGCAATGGCGACACAACTGCCTGAAAATGTTGAAGATCAGTGACATGGGGACCACGGCAGGAAGACAAACAAGTGACAAACAAGTGGCGCCAAAACAGACAAAGCCTTACCCCCCTCCCCAACCACCCCATACAACTTATCCCAAGAGGAATAGCAAGTGCAGGCAGGCAGGACATCTCTTGTCTGCCCCGATTACTGGGGAAAAAATCAAGATCCTGATCACTTTGGCCAGTACTGAGATCAGGATGATTAAAACCGACTTATTATGACTTTGGAAACCATGCATTAATTGAACTTTTTTCAAACTTGCCCATTTGATAGCATTTTAGTCTATTTCTTAAAGTGTAAAATGAAATTATAATAAAAAAGTTCTATATCAATTTTAAGTTATGCAAAAATCAGCATAACCACCAGGGCACAATGCCTCGGAATAAATTACGTGCACTGTTATGGACCATTAAAGAACTAAAATCTTCGTAAAGTTTTACCCGAAAACAGCAGACATGCTCTGGTTTCGGAGAAGAGCTCGTGCAGGTGCCAGTATCTCCACCTGTGCTGAAGACTCTCTCTGAAGAGGCACTTATGGTTGGGATACACAGATATCTCTTTGCCAGACTATAAAGCCACAGGTAGAACTCCTGAGATTGCCTCCACCTCTTTTTTAACGGCTTTAAAGGTTTCACGCACACCAATTTATTTATGAAATGCCAAATTCGTAACTGCAATGAAGAGTCCATTATTGAGGAACCCTGGGATATTATAATGACTGAGAGACAAAGAGCAAAAAAATAAAGGGGGGGGGGATGCAGACTGTGAGAAGTTTGTGACAGCAGATCTGGGGATGCAGCTGAGACTTCAGAGGTTCAGAGTTGAAGGATTCTGACGTCACTGCTAAGGACACATGAGTTTTCTTGTTTTCTCTATGCACAGCTTTGCTTCTGATGTGGTTAAATCAAAAGCCTTACCAAACTGCTTTTAAAAAAAAAAGAAAAAGAAGAAGACAACCCTGCAAAGCAATCTGTTCACTAAGAATTGAAAAGATGCACAGATGCAGTTTTCTCAGGTGGGCCAAGTGCTGCATCCTAATTTTCACTTTTGAAATAATGAGCTGCTATTACACCCCACGGGTCCCACAACAGGCGTCTTGATGAATTTACACTAGGTATGAAGCGTCGAGTGAATCACAAGCTGTTATTATCTGTCCTTAATTTTTTACCATTTGTGCAGCACCAGTTCCTGTCATGGAGGCTGAAATAATGACTTCTGAAACGGATCTGCAAACCAGACAAAACAGGCACCGACTTTCAGATACATTAATGCACCAGAGGACACGGGCGCCTGACACCAGCGAGAGCACTCTGCCATATGAAGGCTAATTAATGGAGTGTGAGCTAATGCATAACCCTGAGCCTGTGCATGCAGGGGGAATGCATGTCTAAATAATGGATCTGAGCCACAATTACATCTGCATATTAAGATCTTTACTGGAAAAAGAGGGAGAAATCAGATCATGTTCCAGCAAGAGGAGGGGAAAAAGAAGTGCATGGTACTTGACTTACAATCAGATCTTGGAGCAGCCAGGATTTATGAAACACTGGAGTGAATGAAGAGGCAGGGAGCAATTTGGCAGAGGGTTAAGAGAAAAAAAATAAAATAAGGGTGGCAAGAGATCCGTGTAGTTTAATACTTGTAAAGTGGTACAATTCTGACCTCTAGCGGTCCAACTAGGAAAGTGCTTCCACAAACTGAAGACATTTACGGCATTTAGCAGACGCTCTGGATAAAAGCTTCCATGTCCTGATTACAGGGACAATCTCCCCTGGAGCAACTCAGGATTAAGGGTCTCGCTCAGGGACCCAGTGGTGGTAGTGCTTGAAGTGGAATTCAAACCTGGGACCTCTTGAGCCACAGGTCCGTAGGCAAGTATCCTACCACTAGAACACCACCACCCTATAGTGACGACCCTTGGCATTGTGAAATGCAGCACAGCACAACAAAAGTCAACCTCTGCGTTTCACCCACCCGTGCTGCAGGGGGCAGCTATTGAACGCACCCATGGAACAGTGAGGGTACCTTGCTCAAAAGGCACTTCAGGGCAACCTACTGATGAGGGAATCAAACCCACAATCTCCTGATCCGGGGCAACTCCCTAACTCCCAGGCCACCGCTGACGGACTAGTTGTGTTCGTGTCCAAGAGCAACATGGCCAGTTTGAGGAAACAAGCAAATTCTGGTCACTTTTGAAAGAATAAAACCACCTTGAATTCAGGAGCCTTCAACTTGGGTTTTTCATGAAGTTGAAAACTCCAATAAAAGAAAACCATTTACCATCAAACCCCATGTTTGAAGATCCAAGGAGGCCATCCAGTCATTAAATGGAAGCTTGGCCTTATTTTCAAAAACTTTGATTAAACCACAGAATTACTAAATTTCCTCTTAATTACTCAACTTCCAAAGACCCCCTTTGGCCACAAATCCACAGCTCAACAAGCTGAACCAATCCTCAAGAAGCAAAAGTTCCAGTAAAGCAATGCAAGTAGACGTACTGAGGTAGTGAATTTTTTTTTTTATTAACAACCCAATAGTCAATGTAAAAAGATAAATATATTTTTCAGCATGCAAACTAATGCTACTCTACAATGAGCACTGCTAACTCTAAACACATTTTTCACCTGAACCTGAGTCTGTAGGGAATGTACTATAAAAATTATGCCATCGGTTTTAAAATCCATTGCTTAGAGTATGTTTGGTTAACAAAAAGTTTAAAACTGAAACAAAAAAAAAAAATAGATTTATGCACGCTCCCCTCGGATTCGCCTCGCCAGCTGGATGTCCTTGGGCATAATCGTGACCCTCTTGGCGTGGATGGCACAGAGGTTAGTGTCCTCAAACAGTCCAACAAGGTAAGCCTCGCTGGCTTCCTGTAAAAGTGAATCAGAGTTAAGGACCACTGTCCATTACTGGCACACTGAACAGAGAGAAAGGGCAGTAAGAGTGAACCACTTGCCTGGAGAGCACCAATGGCTGCACTCTGAAACCGCAGGTCGGTCTTGAAGTCCTGTGCGATTTCTCTGACCAGTCGCTGAAACGGCAGCTTGCGGATGAGCAGCTCTGTTGACTTCTGGTAACGACGGATCTCTCTCAGGGCAACAGTTCCAGGCCTGAGGATGACCGGAGAAACATGCTGAATTAAAAAAAACAAACCAACCGAGTAACCGCTGTCGCAGCATCTGGCTCCGAGACTCACCTGTATCTGTGGGGCTTCTTGACCCCTCCAGTAGAGGGCGCGCTCTTCCTCGCCGCCTTGGTTGCCAGCTGTTTTCTTGGCGCTTTCCCTCCAGTTGACTTACGCGCGGTCTGTTTGGTACGAGCCATGACTCCTCAGACGCTGCACACTAAGGAGAGAAAGTAAAAATACCCGTTACAAACATCCGCATTGCCCAGAGATCTCGCCAACAGACCCGCAATTAAATAAACCGCGCCTGGCTAGCCAGGCTAGCTAAAGGGCGGGAAAAGTGCTCGGTTCGTACCAACGCTGGCTAACGACTCCGACTGCGTCCCAGCCGTGTAACGACGCTGGAAGAGGAGCCCGTTTCTCAGAGAAAGCGTGGAAACCGCGCTCAGACCGAGGCGCTCCTTTATCGCAGACAAAATGGCGGCACGGCTTCCGGCCGTGGCTCACCGGCTGCCCAGCCTTCAGCGGGACAGAAAAGAACCCAAGTACACGGCCCCGAGTGAACAAAGGGGCACATTTGAACACAATAGTTGGTGATATTTACCCAAACTAGCAGCGAACGACCGTCAGGAGGTCATTTACGAGTCTGTCTAAACACCCACACGAAGCGCCAACTTTCACTTCAAATTCAGCCCCGGCGACAAAGTCTCAGCCTTTAACGGTCGTCTTAAAGGAGGCTGAAGCCAAAAAGAGCGCGAAACTCGGTCCCCACACGTCCCGGGGGGCTGTCCGGCTGAGTTTGAGCTGAAGCTCGTTAAACGCGACTCATTGTCCAAAATGGCGGGCAAAGAAAAGCTCCCCGCGTCTTCCAGCACACACACACACACACACTCACCACACACACAGAGCCGCCGAGAGAGAGTACACTGCCTCCACACACACACAAAAACCCTCCATTACATACTACACCCCTGATCATTATTAACCACCCCGTTCACAACAACCAGCAGCTTTATAATAAACAGACCGGGTTCCCCTTCACCAGACCCAAACCAGTGACACAACAAGCCGTTCACGCTCAACCGAATTTCAAAACGAAGTTTCCACATTACTGCTTTAAGCGCGACCTCATTAATGAACCCTGTGTTTACCTGTAGCCCGCTCTGCTGTTGATGTCCAACTGTGTTTGAAAATATCGGGGCGGTGTTTGAGGGTATTTATAGGCTCCGCGCTCGCGGCCACACACCAGCACCACGTGACCGGAGGCTCCTCCCACACAGACCGCCTCTCCAGTGAGGATCGTCCGGCGAGCAGAGCGCAGGCTGAACACCTGCTGAACACACCTGACTCAACAGCTGGACGCACACTTACCTGTGTGATACATTTCACCCAGCCGAGCGTTGTTGCAGCTGATTAGTCTCATATTTTGATAAATATTCCCACACACTAAGGACACGAGGACATTCGTCACCAGAACACTTACCACACAGTTTGAAATAAATGTGCTGAAATAAAAAACAAGACAATGAAACCGTTTACAATAATGCACAGTGAATGAAAGGATATGTAAGATCACATTCCTTTACAAATATTGTTTTTCTATATTTATTTAGATGTATTACATATACAGTATGTCATTTTTATTGGTAAACCTGTTACAACGGAGTAGAAGCAACCGAGGTGCTAAAAATATATGAATTAATATATAAATATATAAATATATTTATCGAAATCTCTCACACGCCACAAAACAGAACTAATTAAACTCTACTTATAAAAAAAATGAGAATGGTCAGTGTTCTTTAGTTGCTGGTGATTCACAATGCACTCAGAAAAGACTATGAAGTACATTTACGGCATTTAGCAGACGCTCTTATCCAGAGCGACTTACATGTCCTAATTACAGGGACAGTCCCCCTGGAGCAACTCAGGGTTAAGGGTCTTACTCAGGGACCCAGTGGTGGTAGTGCTAGAGCTGGGATTCGACCTCTTGATCCAGAGGTCCGTAGGCAAGTACCTTACCACTAGACCACTGCCACCCTATTGAAGTAATGTAGCACAGTAAATAAAGTCATATTTCCAGCCCTAATATATATCAAGTGAGGCCATAATTACAAATATACTGGGGCACCACCACCCCAGTATTCAGTGGTGTTCAAAATGTCTCCCCCGTTATCCACCAACACAGCAGCTGACAGCAAATCCCCCCCATTGCTGACACCATGGCTGCAGCCTTGCTGTACATAAATATAAATTTACAGCTGTCCTGCCCCTCATACAAATTAAACACGGTGTGCAGCAGAGTGGCGATCTGGGCACCAATGGTGTGTTGAGTTGGTAAGTATGTGTTGAGTATGTGTGATGTGTTTGAGGGTGAAATTGTTGGTGTTGTGTTCGAGAGCTGGTGTGTTTGTGAGTTGGTGTGTTGTGCTGGAGATCTGGTGTGTTTGTGAGTTGGTGTGTTGTTGGAGAGCTTGTGTGTTTGTGAGCTGTTGTGTTGTGTTGGAGAGCTGGTGTGTTTGTGAGTTGGTGTGTTGTGTTGGAGAGCTAGTGTGTTTGTGACTTGGTGTGTTGGAGAGCTGTTGTGTTGGAGAGCTGTTGTGTTGGAGAGCTGGTGTGTTGTGTTGGAGAGCTGGTGTGTTGGAGAGCTGTTGTGTTGGAGAGCTGGTGTGTTTGTGACTTGGTGTGTTGGAGAGCTGGTGTGTTGGAGAGCTGGTGTGTTTGTGACTTGGTGTGTTGGAGAGCTGGTGTGTTGGAGAGCTGGTGTGTTGGAGAGCTGGTGTGTTTGTGCCTTGGTGTGTTGTGTTGGAGAGACTACAGTGCAGACACTAAAACACAGTGTAAGAGACTCAATTTAATGCAAAACAGCACAAGAGAGAGCGTTCATCTGACACAGAGCAGAGATAGCATTGCATCGGGAACAGAGATTTATTGTGTGGAAAACTGTTGAATACAGTCTTGTAGTCTGAAAACAGTGTTTTCACAAACATTGCACTTAGCAGCAAGGCATTAAAGTGCAAAATGGAAAAAATAACAGTAAAATGAATAAATAATGTGCAAACAAACTTTAGTCAATAAAATACGACACAATGGTTGATAGTTGGTGAGTAAGAGATGGTGTGTTGGTGATTTGGCATTGGTGAGTGTGAGTCAGAAAAAAATTATTTGGTATAAGTGAAGTGTGCAGATATTTTGTTAATGTGTTGGAGAGTTGATGAGCATGAGTTGGTATGTTGGTAAGTATGAGTTGTTGCGTTTGTAAGTTGGTTTTGGTGTCATGTTGGTGAGTCAGTGTATTAGCATACTGAGAAGTAGGAGTTGGTGAAATGGTGTGTTTGTGAGTTGTGTTAATGAGTATATGTTGGTGATACAACCAATACAAACTCACCAACACACACTCACCAGTGGTGAGCCAGTGTTTGTGATTTGGTATTGATATGAGTTGATGTGTTATGTTGGTGAGTGTGTGCTAATGTTTTGTTAAGCTGGTGCTGGTATGTTGTACTGAGTTGGTGTTGGTGAGTATAAGCTGTTGTGTTGTACTGAAATTGTGCGTTGGTGAGTGTGTGTTATTAACATGTTGAGTTGGTATGTTGGTGAGTACAAGTTGTTGCCTTGTACTGAGTGTGTATTATCGTTGTACGGAGTTGGTATGTTGGTGTGTATTTTTGTTGTACTTAGTTGGTGTGGTGTGCTGGTGTGTGTATTATTTTTGTGTTGAGTTGGTCAGTGTGGGTTATTGAGTTGGTGAGTTTAAGCTGTTGCGTTATTCTTAAGTTGGTGTGATGGTATGTTGGTGAGTTATTGTTGTCTTTAGTTGGTGAGTGTCTGTTATTGTAATGAGCTGATGTGTCTGAGTAGATGAGTGTGTAATTGGTGTGTTGAGTTGGTGAGTGTCTTATTGTAATGAGTTGGTGTGTTTGTGAGTAGATGAGTATAATTTGTTGAGTGGTTAAATATGAGTTGTGTTTGTGTGTTGAGTATGAATTGGTGTGGTGTTAAGAATATATTGTTGTACTGAGTTGGTGTGTTGTTGTGATGTGTGTATCTGGTGTGTTTACTAGTTGTAATGTTGGTGAGTATGTGTTATTATTGGGGTGGTGTGTTGGTGAGTATAGCTGTTTTGTACTTAGTTGGTGTCTTGTTTAGTTTCGGTTCTTGTAATGTTGGTGTGTGTTATTGTTGTGTTAAGTTGGTGAGTATATGTTGTTGTGTGGATCTGATGTGTTGTTTTGTGGAAGTTGTTGTAATGTCTATGTTTTGGTGTGTTATTCTTGTGTTAAGTTGGTGTGTTGGTGAGAACAGTTGTGTTGTATTGAGTTAATGTGTTGTTTAGTGTTGTCGTATTGTTGGTGTGCCGTGCTGAGTTCTGTTCATCTGTCCCGCCAGTGGCTGACATTGGCCTGTCCGTGGCGCGCGAGAGCGCGAGGAGAAGAGAGGCCCCCCGCGCATGCGCGCTTATTGTTTTGACTGAAAATGCCGTCGGTTTCGAAAACGGCGGCGAGCGCTTCTCCTCAAACCGAGAAACCAACCCACTATACGTAAGTAAAGTGTGCATTGAAGGTGCAAAAAGCTGTTTATAGCATTGTGGTGCCTCTTTTGACCATCCGCCGGCTGTTTGGTGTTTGGGATACTTGGTATTTCCCCGTCCTTCGTGCGTTTAAATATGGTGCTTTTCCCTTTTGTAAATTCTTCCGAATGCACGTAGCTGGTCCGTTTTAGTCTGCGGAGACAAAATTGCTGTTGCAGTCTCGGTTTAGCGCCGCTGCTTTTTATCATCGTTGCCGCCGCGACGTGTTGGCAGGCTTGTTGAGCCAAAGACTACAAAGTTCAAGACGAAAGCCCGCTGCATGTCCGCAGCTCGCTGGCCAGTCGCGGTGCAGTCAGTCGACAGGCTCGCTCGCTCGCTAGGTGCTGCTAACAAGCTGCTTCGTTAGCTCGCGCTCTCGCCCTCCTCCGCCTCGGCCTGAAGAGCTGCCGCTACGCTGCGCACTGAGCGTACGGACTCGTCTGATGAGCGGCGTGGGCGTCGAGGATTGTGCGTAAGCTTCGTCTGAGAATCGCGAAAAGCTCCGCACAAGCTTTAGTTTGTTATTCGGAAGCTCGTGTTAAACAGCCAAGCCGAGGCACGCTTTTCGGCGCTTCAACCTAGATTAGTGGCCAGTTCTTAGTTTCTGGGGTATCACTTTCTTCACGTTTTAATAACGTTTGTGGAGGGTATTCCACATGATGCACTAATTTGTTAAACGCATAGTAGGTTAGTTAGTAGTCATCATAGCAGAGTTTCCATCTAAAAAACGGGTTTGTTTTGGTGCAGAGTTGCTGACTGGCCGTTTTGCACGTCGTCTCACTTGAACTACCCCTTCTCCTCCCCTCACAGATATTTGAAGGAGTTCAGGACCGAGCAGTGCCCGCTGTTTCTGCAGCACAAGTGCACGCAGCACAGACCCTTTACGTGTTTTCATTGGCATTTCCTCAACCAGCGAAGACGGAGACCGATCAGGAGACGGGATGGGACTTTTAACTACAGCCCCGACGTGTACTGCACCAAGTACGACGAGACAACCGGCTTATGTCCCGACGGAGACGAGTAAGTGGCGGTTCACTTCTTCTCTGTGTGTTTACTTGATGGAGGAGGGACACCTGGGACACTGCTAGTGATGATCTACCGCCTCTGTCTCTGTCCGTTCACACTAGTGATGTTTTCAGTGCTGTGTGCAGGCTGAGCGGTTGATCTGAGAGGCAGGGCTGCTGTTTTGACTCGTCTATTGTTCTGGGAGAGCTTCAGCACACGCCCCTTCCATGATTTAAGGAGGGAGCACGTTCAGCCCTCGCAGGGAGATTTTAAAGTGTTGCTCGCAGGACTCGTTTTTGGCTTTTCGAACGAGCTGTAGCTTCGGGACTCTTTCTCTGACTCCCACGTGTGTGTCGCGCCGTTATCGCCGTCGAGCCGGTCACACGCTCGCTTCGAGGCCTCACACGTTCACTAAGAAAAGTGGCTAACAGAAAATGCACTTTGTGGACGAAGGAGACGATCGTTTCTCCAGTTTGAGTACGAATGGCCGCTGCCTTCCCCTTCCTCCTCTTTCGGGGAAGTGGAGAACACGCCCCCTGTTATCTGGGGTCTGATTGGCCACTTCCTGCACGTAGGAGCCCCTGATTGGTCCGCGTTGGATGTGTTTACTACTTATGTTTCACAGCAGCGTAGCGCGCAGCTCTTGAAGGAGCTTCTCTTCGGAGTGTTTGCTGACAAAAATGCAACTCGGTCAGTCTCATTGCTGTGCATTAGCTGCTTCGTTTGGCGAGATCGAGTCATAACATTCTTTCTCCTGCTCCATATTCATGAGATTATCTTCGGGAATGGAGGAGGCTCACAGATTGACACACGTGTCAGTAATTTAGTGATTTTGAAGACTGTTGATTTTCTATAAATTAGAATTCGACTTTGACTTTCATTTCTGTTAGTTGTGGACCTCAGGATCATGAGTGAATTATACAGGATAAATGTTTTAGATACTGAAAGTCTGATCCATAGGAATCTGTCAGTATGTCTCCGGTTTTAAAATGTATTCTTTTGTGCATCATTTATTGAAAGTTTTCAGTCAGAATGCTCTGCGTAACAATGTTCTGCAGATATTCTGAATAATGTTTTTTTGCAAATGTGTTGCTAATCTTAAATTTAAGCGATTAATAAAAAGAGATGGCAAAAGACATTGTAAATGTTAAATGATAAGTCAGTGCTTCACTCAAGCTGTTCTTGAGCCTTCATTCATGCAGTGGAAGCTGTCCTGACATCACAGCTGTTGCCATAGTAACTGTTGCTACCTGAGCAAGATGCAGTTGCTATTTTGGGGACAATTATTGGATATTTAGCATTTTCAATACCATACTGTGACCTGCCAGTGTGTGTGATGTATTACCTCTGCCTTTTTTTTTTTTTTTTTTTCCCCCCTGGCTTTAGTTCTTATTAACATGATTATCCTAGAAGGCTTTCATTTAATGCCCTCTTTTTTTTGTGTGTGTATGAGATTTGTCACACATGGGTGTGTATTACACAAATTTTACTACCAAATCAGTTGTTGTGGCACTGGGTGACAAGTTTTTTTTTTGTTTTTTTTTTTTTCTGGGTGGAATTGAGAGACCTAACATTGGTGCAGTCCAACAGGTGGCAATTTGCTGAGAATGTATGACTATCCTAAGTATGTAAATTCCACAACTGGTTGAAACTACAGGCTGTGTCCATGGCCTCCAGTTTTTCCTTACACCTCCTAGTGCAGATTAGGTTTGCTTCGGAGTACTTCTTCTTTAACTGTAATTTAGCTTTTAGTCAACTCTGGGAAGGAAAAAATTACAGAGATTATCTCTTAAGAAATATTTCTTGCAAAGCATGAAATTGAAATATGTTTATTTGCTACATATATTTGTGTAGCACAGTAGGTGATAGCCCTACCCTACAAGAAAGTGCATTTTAATTCCTTATTCAAGAAAGCACACCAAGCTGCACCAATAAGACTCCTTGAATAACACTATTCGCCTACATTTGTGAGTTGATAAAATTGACAGTTACTTGAGAGAATGCCCCATTAAAAAAATGTAACTCAATGCATGTATTTATTATTAAAATAATGAGTTTGGCTAACATTAAAAGAATAACACAAAAAAATGCTATATATCTGTAAATAAATTAAATCTGATACTCTGAGACTCATGCAAATGATCTCTGCAAAAAAAGAACAACCAAATGGGCTTTTCTTCCTCCCACAGTTGCTGTAATGGAGGGTATTTAAGGCCAGCAATATTACCTTTTTTAAAAAATCATTTTCACTAACATCTTATTTCTTGTTTTGAAAGCTCCCCAATGCTGTGTTATGATCTATTAAATCTCCTTGCAATCAGCATTTTTTTTTGGCTTGCATACTAAATAGTAAGGAGAGCCTGAGGCGGGAAAAAAAACATAACTAGGAAATGCTGTATCGGGTTCCTCCATTACACATGTTACTTTACTTCTCATCTTGCGTTGTTAACAGATGCAGTGAAATTTTCTCTTTTCAGAACAGGCAATGCTGATGAAAATGTACATTGTTCTGCCAATACTGATATTTATCCAATACTGTTATTTAAGAACTGACTTTTTTTTTTGTTTGATATATACACGTTGTTTTTTTTAAATTTATTTTTCTTTTCTTTTAAATATACTGGTAAATCTTGTTTTTACAGGAAATTACTGATGGGTTTACTGCAGAATAAACAGCCTGTAGTAATGCATTTCTATTAAAAGATGGATTTACATACCTTTTACATGTATACAAAGTTAAATGTTCCGAACAGAAAATATCAGCTAACAATGGTTATTATATAAGAAAGGATGATATGCAAATGTTTCCATAAATTTATGTTGACGTATAGCTCAGAGTTATGTGAGGCATCATATATCTGTAGCATTTCACACCGCTCTGTACCTAAGGATCAAAAATTCAACACTTACACCCACTATCTTGAATGCTTTTGTTATCTGTGGTCATGTCTCAGGGTATTATCGTGCAAACTGCCCAAAGACTTCACTTCGCTCTTATAATCTGTTCTGTTAACCTGTATAATCTGTTCTGTCCTTTTTTTTTTTTTTTTATAAACAATTTGCAGTTGTCATTGACAATGATGTGGCTGTTTGCTGCTGTTAGTAAAAAGTAGGGCTGCTCAATTACACAAATGATCACCATCCCTCTGCTGCTCATTTTCTGAGCATTTGGAACCGAAATGCAGCTGCGTTTACCACCTTGAACAGTCTTAGTTACTGCAAGGTAAATCACAGTAAAGTTACTGTTGCAGGACTATTGCACTTTTTTCACATCACCATAACAAAGAAGTCTCTGATGCTGAAGTTCTCACACAACATGTAATAAGATGTGCAGGCAGTATGAAAAATTAGGCTGGAGTTCAGGTGGAATCGATAGCAGGAAGTGGTTTAAATTGAACCTATTGGTTAGCAACTAGTTCATTTAATTGCCAGCACACAACATTGCTTATATATCTAGTGTACCTGATAGCTTAGTGTAGTTGTACATTCAGGTCGAGACTGCCACAGCGATGAATTCGGTCAGCGTTGTTGAAAAATAGAACGTCTCTTAAATAATTTCATAATGGATCATTTGTGTGTTTCTTGTGTTTTTCATGCTCTTAGCTGCCCTTACTTGCACCGGACTACTGGTGATACAGAGCGCAAGTACCACTTGCGTTACTATAAGACTGGCACCTGCATCCATGAGACAGATGCTCGAGGGCACTGCGTAAAAAATGGCCTCCACTGCGCATTTGCTCACGGTCCCCATGACCTCCGGCCGCCAGTCTACGACATTAGGTAAGTACTGTTTCTGTCACCAGTGCAAAATCACTAAAGCTAAGGGTGTGTTGGAAAACTGGGGGTTAGGAGTTAGACTGCTAGTCAAATGCAGCACCAGGTATGACGTGTTCATTTGGTTTCACTTTGCAGAATTGAAACAGAGAAATTCCTTTTTATTTGGAAGCAGGGGATTTCTACTGCAGCCTGTTCCATCATGTGATTATGTGATTTAAATGCTCTGCAAACTGAGCGGACATGTGCAATGTTTTGCTAAAGCTTATGCACCTTCTTGGCAAATCTCCCCAGGCCTAACAAAGTTTTGCTGTTGGTTAGCACTTGCTATGATCTGCTCAGTGTCTGTGACAAACCACAGATTGCAAATGTGACCATGGTTTTTGCAACTTGCTTTGGTTTTAAAAATGCAAGCCTATACTTAAACCAATTTTGTGAATTAACAGCAACTTCTGTCAGTTAACTGACTATAATCATGCATGCACATCTGACATCCAGTGTTGGGTAGAATGCATTGATTTACAGAGAAAGGGACTCACTGGTTGAATAACAGAAATATGAAGACATAGATATGTGCTCTCAGCAGTTGCCTAGCAACTGCTATGTGGGAATCACTGCTGCATCCTTGTTTGAGGTTTCGCATCTAAAGCTCAGAGTTACTGGTTCTGAAAGCTCCCAATGCTAGTCTGACTTGCGTAAGCCTCTTCACAGAGAGATCCAAGCACAGGAGGCATTGCAGAATGGCCAGTTAGGCTCTGGAGAGGGGATCCCAGATCTGCAGCCAGGAGTTTTGGCCAGTCAGGCCATGATTGAGAAGACCCTTATTGAGGACCCACGCTGGCAGGGTGAGCAGTAACCCCTGAGCTGCTACACGTACTCTGTAAAAACACTCATGTGTGAACAGTGAAATATGAATCCTAGTTTTTTTTATTTTATAATCAAAGAATTTGATTTTGCTACTTTTTTTTCTTCCCCCCAGACACCAACTTTGTTTTGGCCAACTACAAAACAGAACAATGCACCAAGCCCCCACGTCTATGCAGACAAGGCTATGCTTGCCCCCATTACCATAACAGTCGAGATAGAAGAAGAAATCCCCGCAAATTCAAATACAGGTATGGGCAGGATGGTGTTATGAAGAAATGTATTGTGTTTGGATAGATAAGATTTGATGTTATGATTCATTCAAAATGCTGTATGGTGTAAGTAATTTAAATGGATAGTATTAGTTAATAGATTCAAAATCACAGACTTGCTACTCTGTCCTAAAAATATGCCTTACAAACATGACATCTCCAAAATTCTAATGTTGATGAACATGGGTAAAAGATTATTACATTTAAAAAAATAATCAGCTGAATCACAAACGACATCATCTAAAGTTATATTTAGTAGAAAACAACATACCAGGTAACCAATTTTTAACAATCCTTGTTACCATTATCTGGTCTTGTGATGGCAAAGCAAAGCTGCACACCAGCAGTAAATCTTCTCTTACAGTGCTTGATGGGTTTAGAAAATAGCTATGAGAACCCTCCTCAATACAGAAATTCTCCAGATCTTCCTAGTCCTCTTTTTGGATTCTCTCCTCAAACTCACCTCACAGGTTCTGAGGTTTAGGTCTGGGGACAGGGTCATCCCATTTCAAGCTTGACTCTGTGGTCATTGAACCATTTATGTGTGGAGTTGGATGTGTTTTGAATCATTGTTTTGCTTGGAAGGTCCAACCATGTCCCAGTTTTGGGCAAAGGAAAACATTGGTGCTTATTAACTAGAATGAGTTCCTTTTCTAAAAAGGCACACCTCTTCTCAGTCAGGACCCAGATTTAATGCATGTTGCAAATAAGCTCCGTTTCTGTTACGTCTAACTATAGAATCTAGTTAAAGAGGAAGTATCAGCACTGTCTAGTAAACTCCAGACACTTTAAAAAGAAAAGGCTTTGTTTTGGCTTTTTATTCCAGAATATTCTTGGCCTACATGGCAAAAAATTGAATTATAGATGATAACATTAAATATAATATGTAATGTGGGTTAAATACAAAAATGATTTTGTGTATAAAGTGTTTTTAAGTCCCTGTGATATGACAGGTCAACTCCATGTCCAAGTGTAAAACATGGTGATGAATGGGGAGAGCCGTCTAAGTGCGAGAGCGGGGATAGTTGTCAGTACTGCCACTCTCGTACTGAACAACAGTTTCACCCTGAGGTGAGGAAATGGTTATGTCTTGTAAAATCTTCTACGTGGAGAATTATCTCAACCTGTCATATAACGAAGGCCACATCTGTTTGCAGATATACAAGTCTACAAAGTGCAATGACATGAGACAAACTGGATATTGTCCAAGGGGGCCATTCTGTGCTTTTGCACATGTAGAAAGTAAGTATGTTTGAAAAGGCATAGCTGTTGAGACGGTTAAAAATCATTTCTAGTTAATAGGATACCTCTCATCTCGTGATTACTAAAGACCATTTTTTGTCATTTTTCTTTGTATTTCATCACAAAATTGAAAACCTGTTGATTCAGAACAATTTTTGTAGGTGATATATTGTACAATGATTCAGATTATAATACAACAGTTGTTGTATTATTATCTGAATCTTGAATTTTGGAGTTTTCTTTGATGCATCTGTTTATCCAGTAATTTGAACCAAAAACAAAACTGTCAAATATTTTATTAATTATTTAGAAATATTGCGCATACCAGTGCCTTATTTATAAATGGCATATTTGTTGTCCAGCACAATGCCAGAGTTGCTGGATCACTTCCTGCTGGGCAACTCTTTAACTTAACTGTAACTTTCTGTAAAATTCCTTCAGTTGTTTACTATTTGGCATCTTTTAAGATCAAAACCATTTCATCTCATCGGAAAGCTCCACGGTTGACCTCCATCTCAGTGGTAAATCAGATGAGATTGTAGAAGGACAAAGCTTAAATAGAGAAAAACTAAGCTTCAGATTGACAGTGATATCTTCAAAGAAAGACTTTGCACCTCAAAACTACACAAGACTAGACACGTATATTCCTCTAACATAATAAATGCAAACATCAAGCACATTAACTGTTTATTTGCCACTATGAATAGAAACTCTTAATTCCTCAATGTAGCTACCCTCTGGAGTTTTACTTGATTTTTCTTCTTCAGCAAAGTTAAAAATATAAGATGAAACATTACCTTAGCTCAGGTTGGCAGCAACATAACTTCTCTTTGGAAATACCAAGTTTATAATGTATTTTTTTTCTAATGTTTCCACAGTATATTCAGACATCTTGAACCACCCACCTGCTTTCTTGATATACATCCTAGAAGCTTTTTCAAAGGTGTTCTTAAGCTACTTAGCATCAGTGCTACAAATTGTTCATGGCTCACTCATTTCTGTCAGCTAGATGGCTCTATTTTAGTATTAAATAATCACACACTTGTAATTTTACTTTTAGGAGGCAGGGTCATTAAGAAAGTAGGTTTCAACCAGATCACTACTTTTGACTATTTTGACATTTTATAATTTTTTTTTTTCAGTCACATCATAGCATTGAAACTGCTCTTACTAATAAATAAATACATCTGCATTTGCCTGATTACAGATTCGGGTAGATCTAGTGCAGCCTTTGATGAAGTAGATCACAAAAATCTGTTAGACAGGGAAACTGCATAAAAGAAATGGTAGTTAGTTGGAGATTTTAGAGGGCGTTTTGTGGATATTTGTAATTAAGTATGGGAGAGGATCGAAATGCCCTATAGAGTTCCACAAGGACCTTGGGCCACTATCATTCTGCTATACCACTCAGTACAGTCACCGAATGATTATGACCCTGTGGAGTCACTCTTATCTGAGAAAAGTCAATTGAGCTAGTTTTGTTCAGGAATAATAAAGAATGGTCAAAGTATAGTGTTTGCAATTATGGCACTAGAGACACTGTGTGTTTAAAGTGTGACGCTGGATAGGGTTCTTGATAGATAAATGAGCATGATGGTACCTTTTTTTAAAAAAGCATTTAATGAAGTGTGGAAAAACTGTTCGCTTAAACAAAAGGCTTCTTAATTTATCTAATTAAATTACTAAATTTATTTTCTGTAACTAATGATGATCCAGTTACAGATGGTTCCAGTTTTATTTCTAATCCACTCTTTTTTTTAAAATTAATTTATTTATTTTTTTTCTTTTTTGTTGTAATTCTTCTAAATGTATTGTTTAATGATCCAGTAGTTTCAGTGAGATCTATACAGTACTGTGCAAGTTTTAGGCAGGTGTGAAAAAATGCTGTAAACAAAGAATGCTTTCAGAAATATAAATAATGATTGTTTATTTTTATCAATTTACAAAATGCAAAGTGAGCGAATAAAAGAAAAATCTAAATCAAATCAATATTTGGTGTTACTACCTTTTGCCTTCAAACCAGCATCAGTTCTTCTGGGTACACTTGCACAAAGTCAGGGATTTTGTAGGATTATAGTCGGTGTATGATCAACCAGTTTTACCAAACAGGTGCTGATGATCATCAATGTCACACGGAGGCTGAAACACAGTCATGTTTGGAACAACCTACCAGCCGAGTTCCTTCAAAAACTGTGTGCGAGTGTACCTAGAAGAATTGATGCTGTTTTGAAGGGTGAATTTGGGTTAAGGTCATGTATAATAATTTCTTTTAATGGGAGTTATTCAAATTCTGAATATTTGTTGTTCAGGAATTCCTTCTACAGATGAGACCATGAGCACTCTGCTCACAGCGATTCAGTCAGGCTCTCAGGCCAAGCTGGGCTCCCAGCAATATCCCGAGTGCCCCGTCAGCGAGTGGAGTGGCACCACAAATTCCTTCACCAGCAGCGTGAGCAACAATGGCCAAGCAGCAAATGTATGTGCCACAATTTTAATGCATTGGGGATAAACTGAATTCAGTAACAGTAGGCTACTTCAGTGGTTGCTAACCACTGTCCTGCATATTTTGTTTATTCCCTCCTTCCTGTTACAAACCTGATCCAACTAATCGATAATTGATTAGCCCTGCCTGTTATACAGGAGATCGCCCAGATGTGCAGGGCCTGAGTTGAAAGATGATGCTGAGATATTCAAAGTTCTTTTTATTATTATTTAGTTTGGTTGCTTCAAATTATGTTTCTGTTGGTTGTTCATTTTGTTTGTTGCAGTCTGTGTTTAAAAGGGGAGAGTTGCTCAAATCAAAGTGTTTAAATTCCAATTGGAATTCGATGGAAACATCCGTTTCTAATTAGATTGAGCTCCCGACGCACTAGCCACCACTCCCTTTAGCAAGTGAAGAAACGCGAAACCTATAGACTTCGGCCACTTTCTGAAGCCCTCAATTAAGCTCCTTTGTGCTTCTCTCCTTCAGGTGTCATGCGCTAATAGTCCAACTGTTACACCAAGCTCAGGAAGCACCAGTTCATTGTCCCCAATTGGACCCATCGGCAGGCCCAAAAGCTTTACTAATGGTAGCTTATGTTCAGAGTCCACCACGTCCAGTGTTTCCTCTCCGACGTCTAACTATCCCAAAGCTCCGGGCTTTGAACGTGAGGATCAGGTATTCAGTGATTCGCTTCTCTTTCCGCTCTCTGAAAAGGGCCTTTCCTTCAGGACTGCAGGCGTGCCTGCTTAGGGCATGACACATGCTGCAAGCCCCTGTGTTTGAGTTCTGGTTTGCTTGGTTCTTTATTTCCCTATATTTTGTTCATTCCTTCTTTCATTTATTCATTCTATTTAATTGTTTTAATTTTTTTTTTTATTAATTTGCGTGTTTACAGAAAAGAAGGCTTTAGTTTGTTACTATACGTCTTTTGTTGATTTAAAAAATGTTTTAGGGGTCACGCACTTCTTGACAAACTAATACACTGACCAAGAAATAGATTTGCACACAGTACATGTAATGTAACAATGTGATGCAGAATGTATACCTGCTTGTTGTACTTTAATGGTGGGAGATTATATGATTAGATATGCTATCTGATTGTAGGCTAAAAACCAGAAAAGCCAGCCTGGAGAAAATAATCAAAAGTCAGTGGACCAAGACAAGCAGGTAAATGTTTCTGTTAACGCATATTACTGAAAGCAAATAAACAGCTGAAGTTTCAACAGTAGCTAGTTCAGCAAAAAATTTACGCTTTCATGCTTAGTCCAGATGAAACTGTCAAAATAAATAAATAAATAAAAACGTGAAATATTGTTATAGTTAATATTAATTTATAGTGTATTCTCAATGACTGTGACAGGACTGCACCACCAGCCTGGATGCATTTCGAGCTGGTTGAGGGAATTTCCAGGGGCATGTAATTAAGGAAACAATTTGAGAGACCATTTGACTTATTCGTCAACTTACTTTGGCTTAAATAGAAAACCTTCAGTTTAGCTGTAACAGTGAAATTGCCAAGCAAACAGAGAAGGGTAAACTTGTGTTAAATGCTTACTGATAAGTTTGGTTTTGGAAGTGTGACTCTTGTTTCTCTCTGCAGAGCCACAGTGGTGTGTTCTCTGCGGTGAACCCACTTGCATCCAGCATAACATCGAGTATCACCTCCAGCTTGGCCTCCAGCATTGGATCCGACAGCTCCTCACCCACCACCTTATCAACCATGAATGCAAAAGCCACCCCTTTCTACCCAGGGAGCAATACTGTCGAGTCTGTAATAGGTATGTGATGATAATTCCTCTTAAACTCTTTCATCACCCCAGGATGAACATGAATCTATCAGATATTCAGCAGAAGCATGAGGGACAGTTGAGGCTTATTCTGTAGCGAAGCTGGTCTGAGATGAAGGCAGCAGGGAAGTGCATTTGGTTGACGCTCAGGAAGCTTGTGTGTGTGTGTGTGTGTGTGTGTGTGTGTGTGTGTGTGTGTGGCTTGGCTAAGGCTTTAGCAGTACATTAGCAGCCACTGAGTGCACAGATGCTGTGGCAGACAGTGAGTCAGCACTGTTTTGAGGGATAGGTAAGGAGCTGCTTTTTCTTTTTAGCTGTCAGTTTCTGTTTGAGGATTTTTTTTTTTTTTTTGGGTTATTTATTTATTTATTTGTTTTATTTATTTAATAATAAAGCTGTATGTTTAGTTGATTCCACCAGCTGTCCAGTCATGTAGGATTTGCTTTTAAGAGGTGTCACTGCTAGTGTTTTGTGAAAGAGCTTATCCAGGGTTATGCTGATGTGATCTGTTTCTCTGAAGCTTTTTGAATACTGCTATCATTGTTTTGTTTTTTTCATTAATTTTTTCAAATGTACAGCTGATTTTTACTTCTTTGTCCTTAGGGTCTGCACTTGACCTGAATTTTAGTGACATCAATGTGGCCTCCCTTGATAAAGAGCTAGAGGAACAAGACAATAATGGCCTTGGTTTAACAAGTAAGTAGTCAACATTTGTAAGCAAACTTGTAACATTAAGGTTTAAAAGTTGCACATATAGCTAAAGTTTTGGCTGACTGTTACTTGACCTTTTCATTCAAACTGAAAGTGTATTTTCTTCAGGTCAGAGATTGTTAGGAGGCTCTGCTCCTGTCAACATTCCTGGCTCCCTGGCACGGTCTTCCTCTCTTCATTCCTCCTCTTCACTGTCTGCCTCACCTCTCAGCTCTCTGTCTCAGTCCCTGTCTCAATCCCTGCTCACTGGGATGGCTTCTCAGCAGAGCCAGCCGCAGGCAGTCAAAACAGAGCATGGCCTTCTAGGAACACCTACATCTACTCAAAACTCTTTAGGTAATGAAACATGACTGTGGTAAATGTCATACGATTAATTGTGAATTATACAGTGCATATGTGAAATAATAGGCATGATTTTCTGTCTTGTATTTTTTTTTTTTTTCTTCATTTAAACCTAAAAACAGGTTTAAATGGTGGAACAGGAAGCATTTGGGACTTTGTGAGTGGCAGCCTTTCCCCTAGTCCATCTCCAGTGTTTAGCAGCCTTAGTTCCAGCATGGTCAGCTCCAGCAGTGCTGACTTGGGCCGCCTCCTACGGGAACTGGATGAAGCTAAGCGGAAGATAAAGCAGTGGGAAGATGCCTGGCATCAGGTCAAACAGGTCAGAATTGTAACCTGAAATGTGTGTCATAATTTCTTATGCATTTGCTGTACTCCGATTAGAGTGTCTTTCCTCTCATGGATTGAGATTTATGGATGGATTTAACCTGTGTGAAAGCTTAGTTAACACAGGTGAGAGAGTTGAGGAGGACAAGGCTGGAGATTGCTCTGTCATGCTGATTGAGTTGGAATAGCAGACTGGAGGCTTTAAAAGGAGGGTGGTGCTTGAAATCATTGGTCTTACATTTTCTTCCAACTTCTCCCAGCAATTCAAGAACAGTTTCAATTAATTTAAATAATTAGGTCTGTATATAAATGTCCTGTTTTCTCTTTTGTTATCTGGTACCGACCCAAGAAGGAAGGGTTCTGCCTTCTGAGTGTTAGTTCCTCCAGCTTTATTGAGTTTCTTTGCGTGTCAACTTCGGCTTGCTCACTAGGGGCTCAGACCCAGACTCTGCTATTTTCTGACGACAGTTGTAAAAAGTACTATGTAAATAAAACTGACTTGACTTGCTTTCATTGTTGCTGCAAATTTACTTAACAGACGCCTTCATTGGAACAATTGTATTTTGGATTTAGCAGTGTTTGGGCAGATTGTTGAGCAACAGTCGGGTTCAGAACTGCTGGATCTGTTTCAAGCAGAATGTTCTTGGAATGTTCTCCAGTCAGAAGACCTTCTGCCGCAGATATAAGTGCAAGTAGCAGGCTATGCTTCAGAGAAAATTGTCAAGCTATTGTCCTTTTAAATTTTTTTGGTGCCCACTAGACGCACGACGCAATAAAATTGTTTTTCTTTCAAAACAGTAATTATCTTAATCCGTCTTGTCTGTTTGTTGAAGGCATGTGAGGCATGGCAGAAAGATGCCCAAGAGGCCAAAGAGCAGGCCAAGTCAGCTGAGGCAGAGCGGCAGCTGGCTGAGCAGAAACGCGAAGACACAGAACGCAAGCTCAAGGAGCTCCAAGGCGATTTTGACATGCTTTGCCGCTCCCCCAGTATGCCTCTCCTGCGCAGCTATGGAGACCTGGACCAGCTTCCTCTGTCAAAGCTCCACTCCATCCAGAGCCAGCTGCGCTCTGACCTAGACCTCATAGACGGGGTAAGAAGGGTTCAGTCCCAGCCCACATATTTACCATGTCACATATACACAGTTAGACCGGAGCTGTCCACATTAAGCACAGCCAGGGCTCCAAAAAAGCATGTGCTTTAACCTCCATTTCTGTCAGCAGTGAATGGTACTGACTGCTCTAACATGTGACTGATATGAATTCTTCTTTTTCTCAACACAGGTATTATATCAGCTTCAGTCAAAGAAATGTATAGTTTGCCAAAAGCATGATCGTTGCATTGTCCTGCAGCCTTGCCAACATTATGTACTTTGTGAGAACTGTGCACCTAGTAAAACGGAATGTCCTTACTGTAAGACAAAAATATTGAAGTGGTGATGTACAGCTATTATTAAGGTACTATTTAAAGATATAGCCCTTCGAAGAACTACTAATACATATAATGCTTACAGTTTCTACATAGCATTTTTGTGTTTCAGTATTTCATAGTGATTCAAATTGATAGTTTTATTAGAATCTAATAAATGGTGTTTGACTGATTATATATGTGTGTATATATATGCATATATATATATATATATATATATAAAGTACTTAAATGCAATACCTGTTTTGTACTAGCTAGATAGCTCATTTTCATTCAAATTTCCCCTGGAACAAATGTTTCGTCATACAAAATCCGATGGCCCAGAATTGACTGTTAAGTTCAGAAGCATCAGTCAGACATCATTGTTGCTACTAGCTGTGTGAAGAGAATCAATTTCTTGTTAAAAGCACTTTGTTGACCTGAAAATTTGTCAAAGGGTATTTTAGAGAATTTGCTTTAAGCTGCTTTATTTCCTCCCAGATATGCTAATGTATGAAGCTTTTGTGTGTACTGTGAAACATAGTAGAATATTTCATATTTCTTACTGTTAAAATCATGATAGTATATTATTAGTTTTCTTTTTTTGTACAAATTAGTACTAAATGGTAGTTACTACTTTTCATTGTTACTTTTCATTATTATTTTTTTTTTTTTCAGTCAAATAAGTGCAAACTTTGAATGCATTTTAGACATAACCAGCATCTGTAATATCAGTAAGGCACATACTGTATGCTAAGGCATTTAGTAAGTTCTTTGTCTTTTAGTGATTTATTGAGTAATACATTATGTAGTTGTTATGAGCACATGTGTTCTGAAGTCCTCAGAGACACATAGATTTTTGTGGGACTTCTAGCCTTTCAGATGCGGTGAAACGTTTCTGATTCCTGGCCACTCGCTCTCAAGTGCCTTGCCTAATAGAATACTTTAAGCATCTATGAGGAGCTTAGGATTGTAGTGTAAACACCAACAGGTAGTCCATGCTTGTGCAAAAATTCTGCAAAGTATGTATTTCTCATTCTTCTTTTTTCGCATTGTGAGCTACACAAGAGTGTTTCCTCAATATTGAATCCCTGTCAGTGCTTGGGCTCTGACACTAAGCATATGTCTTCTTTCCCCATTCCTTGCGTCTCCATGAGCAATGGTGCTTTTTGGGTGCAGCTTCAGTATCCTTAGAAATGTTGAATAATGTTTGATTTAAACATTTAGGAATATACAAATCAGGAAATACACACATTTATTTCTTTGATTTAACAAAAAAAAATCAAACTGGCTTACTTTTTACATTGTTTTGTACTGTTTAGAATTGTAGTGCTCTGTAGTGTTTACAGAAAAACAAATCCATGGTGTTTAACTTCTGTTTATAATATTTTTTTTTTTTCTTCTCCAAATTCGACAGTGTAATGTGCTTAGGTTAATCTAATTGAAATGACCTACTACTGTGTTATCTGAACTAGTTTTCTCTTTTTGGGGGGTCCTTTAATATTACAGCAGTGAGTTTGTGCGTTAAACAGTCAGGTACACATGCAAGTTTCTTTTGACGTTGGGATAATTGGTTTACTTCTGAAGGGATAATGAGGATCTATAAAGGCCGAAACTTAAGTAGTTTATTTCAGATCTCTTAAGAGCAGGAAGTGTATATATTGTTTCTTTTTGTCTTGCAATTTTCTTTCTCTAATTCTCTCTTCTATGTTGGTGTTTAAATCAACGAGGTCTGTATTGTAACTCATGATCGTAACATTTGGCTCAGTTTTGCCATAGAAAAACAATCATTGCATGTCTCAGTGTAAGTTGTGTTAACCAGCTAAAAGTCTAGATCACACTGCCAGATGTGTTTGTGTTGAGCTGTGGAGGCATGGCAGCCCACAGTACTGAGGTATTTTTACAGTTCTTTCCCGTACTTCAAAAGCTTTGAACTACGTGAATATCCATTCTTATAACATCAGAATTGAGGGGAAGTGTTAGTGTAGGTGGTTTGTGTGGGAATGTCCAAGACAGTTGTTATGGATCACACTGTAGTATTCTAAGGTTTCATACACTCTGGTGTTCAAGAAACTTTTTTTCGATTTTTTTTTTTTGGTCGGTTGACAGTTTTGTCTTTTTTCAAATGTTTCAGATTGGTGAGGGATTACATCCTCTTGCGAGGTTCTTGGACCACAGTGTAGGGTTTAGTGTAATGATGTGTTTGCTGCGTCTGGAATGTGGCAGATCATTTAGAGGAAAAAAGAAAAAGGTGTCGTTAAATCAAACATAGAACTTGACTCAAGTAAACCAAAGTGTTATTGTAGTTTCTTTTTGTTTTCACTTTCAAAGTTCAAATAATAAATGGTTTAGAATTACTTTACTTTCATTTGATAGGAAAACTATGCCAACTGCTTTTGCTGACAATATTAATGGATTTCTAGCTTGTTTTGTAGTTTTACCAAAGACCTTTTGGTGTTTTTGTTTTTTTTTTTTTGTTGTTGTTTTTTCTTCCTTCTTTTGTTTGTCTGTTTACCCCTCTTATTTTTAGAACTTTTTCTTTTTAGCACTCAAGTGAATTGGTTAGAATTCTGATTTCAAATGACCAAAACTAGTACCTTATATACACTGATCTGTGCATTTTAATATAACTAATGGAGTTCAAGTCCTCATTTTCATTTTTTTTTTTTTCTTTAAATATTCAGTGAAAATTACAGTAACATACTAGTATTGAATTGGCTGTTATTCGTAGTGAAGGAATGTCATGGATATGAATGAAATGTGTTAATATTCTTAAGTGGCCATATGAATTATTGCTTATTTGAAGTATATCATTTCTTTTTTTTTATGCTAATAGTACTTTATAGTAAAATTCTTAAATCAGTTTTGAAATATTAGTGGTTGTGCACTACTTGTATGCTGTCAGGAATTTGAGTGTACTTGGACTGTAAGGTGCTTTCTTTAGTTTCAATTTGACTGGTGTTTGTTAAACGTGTTTTGTTTTCATTCAAAAAATCATGGAATGCAATGCGTGTTATTCCAAATACCTTCTTTTTTAAGAAAACGTATTCTTTGTGTCCAAACTGTATACCATATATGGATATATCTATTTAAAAAAGATTTGTTGTAAAGTTCAAGGGAGCGATTGTACAGCTCATAATGGCTGATACAGACAGTGGGTTGGGTTTTATCAAAAGAGTATCGGAATCAAATGTTGGCCTCAAATTGCACTTAAATTGGCCTGATGTTTTGCATGTACTATTAATGAATCAACATGCTGTGTGTAATTGACTCATGTGTACGTGCTTATGAATCTCAGACTACTAATAGTTGTCTTGCCTAAAGGATATTTGTGTAAGAAACAAGAAATCTCCTGAACAAATTTGTGCCTTTGTGTAAAAATCTGTTGTATTCTTTGATTGATCTCGGTCTTTAAAAAACGAGCCAAATATTTGTGCCTTGGGACATTTTATCTCTGTATTCCTTAATGTGCAGGTGATCTGCTGTAGATTTCTTCATATTTTTATTGTATTAATGACTACTTTCATGCCTTCATCCACTGGGAAGGTACAACTTTTAGCTTCCCTCCCATATAGGTTTGCATATTGCTTGCACATGCACTTATAGGCATGTTTGTTCAGTACTTATAATTAATCGCAGAATATCCAATCAACCTTCAATCACGTTGAATAATTTCAAGTATAATATTTCAGATGATGTGATTAAAAATCATGGTAGTTTTCTATGTTTATATGATTTCGTTGTAACGTTGTGTATGGACAAATTTGTGAACAAATCTAACTGTTTAAAATAAATAAATAAATAAAAAAAACAAAAAACAAGCATTTCAAACGAAGGAAAAATGTCAACTACAGCATGAACGAAACTTCTGTTTTTTCCCATATTTGTAGCCCCCTCACTTAAATTACCCCTATGTCTGTGTCAGCCATTGCACCTCCCCTCTCCCTCAAATGTTCATATCATTGTTAATATCGACAATAATAATTGTAAATGAAAGGCCAGACAACTGTTATTAAAGAAAAGCACCAAGTAGAAAAGTTTGTTCTTTAGCAATGTGTAAATTAACTGTAATAGAGATGTACCATAATGCTCTGCAGTGGAATAATCTTTTTGTGAATTTTCTTTTCTTTTTTTTTTTTTTTGTTTGTTTGTTTGTTTTATTTCTATCAATATTGTGATTATTGAACTTGAGGATTTATGCAATCTTGTACACACATGTATGAACCTGATTAAATTTAGCAGGCTAGCTTGGGGGAAAAAGTAATACCTATTACAACTATAAACATTTGCAGAAAAGCAAGTCGAAAACATGCCACGATTGGAACCACTGTTCCCTGCAAGTTATTATTCGTTAACATTGAAACCCTGAATATTGAATGTACCATTCAAAATGAGTCTAAAATGGGTCACTGGAAAGGAAACAAACATGGAGAGCAGTTGATCTATGATGTAGCACTAGTTTTGTGAATTGCGATAAATAACAAATAAATTTATAAGTTAAACACATGCAGTTTTCAAGTTTGTGTATTTATCAGTGTAACAAAGATGGAATTAAGAGATGTATTCTCAGGGTTTTACAGGATAACTATAGAATAAAGAGATGTCCAATTTTCAGAGGAAGCTGCAGCTCAGATTTATTTGCTTCAAAGGTCAAAATGAGTGACCTTTTTAATAAAGAAACATATCCCTTATTTTGGTACAGTATGCATTGATATATAGAACAGCTTATATTCTAATTAGTGTTTAACTATACTATACAATTTGCTGTCAGTATAATACTTTGTGTATGTGATGTCTACACAAGACCATAAAACATTTATTGGGAGTTCTCTTTAATTTATGGAGGCTTCTTAACGGAACGGCCGAAAGCTCCGATGGAATTTAAGACCCGAAAAATTGAGTAAGATGGTATTATTTATAATGCGTAATCTTTTATTCTTAGTGTATCATTTAAAATTGTTAACACTTGTGTACACTACAGCAGTTATGCAATGGTTTACAGAATTCATGGAATTATTTTTATCATATTGGGAATTAAATAATTTTTGATCTTTAACCTTGTGCGAGTGTGTTGTTTTTTTTTTTTTTTTTTTCTTTTCCACCACCATCTCTTCCACAATGTGGAATGTTTTATAGAAGTTTCATTTTAGCTGACTGAGATGAAACCGTGCACTGCAAATTTGCAAACTTTAATTGAGCCTGTAATAATTGTATTGTAAGTTTATTCTGTAATAAAACCTCAGAATAGCCTTACGTTTGATCACGCTTCGGTCATTAAATACAAATGCATGTGAACACGCACCACATGTTCTGACACTGTCAAGAGGCCACTAAGACTGGCGTGGTACCATGACGTGATAACTGTCAGGAGAGAGGCCATCAAACAAGTAGCACAGTAACCTCACTGCCTAAAGTGCAAAAAAAAAAAGGAACATATTACATTTTTTCAACAGGAAGTGGACTTCTGCTCTTTGGTGGTGTTTCTTACCTCACTTTCTGAGCTGGGGTAAAGCAGCGTTTTCGTCACTTGCCTGAAGTCTGGTCTATCTCTGCAAACGCTGTAATGAAATATATAGTTAGTCAGCAAATAAATAATTTGTACACCCTTGTTATGATCTCACTCACTCCTGTTTTATTCATAATAGAACATAAAAACGATTGGCTATTTTAACAGATTTTTTGTAACTTAATTTTTGTTTTAGAGCAATATTACAAGATATTGTCTTACACCAGCACTTTCATATATGAGCTACAAAGATAAAACAGTAACTAAGAAACCTTGTTCCAAATAAAATAACCACTAGAAATATTGCATGACGGAGCTTTAACCTTTGCGGAAGCCACGGCTAACTTAGTTCACAATGATTTCTGGAAGTGTTCTTGAGCCCATGCAGTGATTTCTATCAGAGACTTGGGCCTGTTTTTAATGCAGTGCCGCCTGAGGGCCTGAGAGCATCCAGTATTGATTTTGGTGCTCGTCTGTTGCACAGAGATTTCTCCAGATTCTCGGAATTGTTTGAGGATATAATGTACGATTCATGATGAGATGTTCAAGGTCTTTGCCATTTTGCATTGAGGAAGAATATTCTGAAATTGCTATGCAGTTTTTTGGTGGCTGCTGAACCTCTTCAGCCTAAGATCTCCAAGATGTTCTGTTTACTCTCAGTCATGTTACTGACCAGTTAAATACTTACAAAATGTTCCTCCAGCTGTTGCTGTGATCCAGTTCAAAATGAGCTAATGTTTAAAATATTATGAAATAAGAATGAAACATGTTTTCTATGTTCAGTTGTGTATTAAATATGGGTTTATGAGATTTGAGCTCCACCACTGCATTCTATTTTTGTTTACATTTGCAACATCCCAGCTTTTTTGGAATAAGGGTTGTACGTTGGGGTTGCTAAGACTTGTCAGTGTGGTCTGTGGCACAATACTGCTTATGAGGGTACAAAGAACATGGCATGTTTTTACAATCCACCACATGGTTTTGGTGAGTGCTGACATCTAGTGTTAGTTATGTAGCCTCATACCTCCAGTTCTAAACTACACAAAGGAAAAATAAGATTTTTCACCAAAGGATTCCTAGAAGGTCTTGATAACTGAATTTTAATGGGACGTTTATCTTTGAAAATCTAAAAAAAAAAAAAAAACAACTGTTCTGTGATGGCAAACATCTAACACCCGAAACTGTACCTTTCAAGAATTAAATCAAAGCAAGTCACAGCGTTGTCCTTTTGCAGAGCAAGAATAAGACATGGATCTTCGGACAAAAATGTTTCCTGGGTAAAGTGCAAAGCACAGAGAATGATATAAACACATTCCACACTCTTCAATTCGCTTCAATATTGTTATTTAGGTCTAGGGAGGCAGCCCACTCACATTAATTGCTCCACCACCAGAGGGCCTCAGAAGTTCGAATATGTGTCTCTTCTGGACATTGTCCAGTGTGCACAGCCTCCCTGCCACCAGGAGGCAGCCTGCCCTAAGAAGTTGCTCCAGGAGGTCTAGGTGAAGGGGCGGCCTGCTCAGCTGGAGAAGACTGGAGGGCATGAGGAGGCAGGTGGTCTGGCAGAGTGCACTGCGGACTGAGCACCCTGCTGGCACCAAAACACAAACAAACAACACAAACGTCCTGTTCTGCTTTACAAAGTTCACATTGGGCTGATAAAACATCAACAAGAACAAAGAACATAACAGAATGTAACAGAGTAGAATATTCCTGCCATTCTGGGTCAAGTTCTGGGAAGGTATAAAGCTGAGAAAATGTCTTGCCTCTTATCAAGCCTGACTCCGCAAAGAGAGACTGAAAAAAATTGTTCTTGGCATTAACTGCAATGGTATGAGATTGCTGCCGTTCAAGACTGGCCACAGGGTCTGAACTCAAACACCGCATCTGAAAAACATCATAGATTTTTGCTCAGATTTAAACTCAAACATTCATTTCAACCATAGCTGATAGCATCTGTACTGACATTAAGATTGCACACATACACGTGAAAAAAAAAAACTTAAGTACCTGCTCATGCTCCATGACTGATGTCTGGGGGCAACACAGACCGTCTGGGAACATCATTTTTACATCCTGCACAGCTTTTTGATAAGACAATGATCCTGAACCAGAAAAAGGGAATGGGGTTAGTCTGCATGGGCTGTAGTTATCAAAGTCTGTTAGAACCAAGGATGCAAGCAGATTAGGTAAGGGAGCTACTTCTTAAAGATATTGACTTTCAAGTGCTGTGAGCCAGTCTAGTACTCACTCTCATGCATTCATTAACTTTATTACATATCCTGGCTAGGGCTACGCATTGACAGGTTACCAGCATATTGCATAGCCACTATAACATTGGTTACATTACTTTTAAGTGTTTTAAAATTTAGCATTTTCCCACGTAATCTTTGTCTTTGCATATGAGGCACACAGTGCATTACAGCCAATATTTAGTCTAGTTTTCCAAAGGAAAGAATGTAAAAGAATTAGCGGTATGTAAGTCACAAACAGCAGCAACTACAGGCAGAACAATATTGTTATCATGATAATGTCAAAATTTTCACAACACTTTCTGAGGATTACACAGATATCATTACTACATAAAGAAAACAGACTTTAGCCATGTAGCAGGCCTGATTCAGTCTCTTTCCCAGACAAAATGACCAATCACATCACTTGAGCAGGGAATTGTTTAAAGGACAATGCTGAAAAGGGGACTCTGGACTGATTCTTTCACCTTCACACTCATGGCCAAATGTACAAAACTACTGGGGCAAACAGCCCAGGTCAGCAAAAAGCAGTATTGTGATAACTATAGTTTACTGTAAAAATTTCATACAGTGTAATATTTTTGCCACAGTGAGATACCATAGATGACGTTCTGCAGTCTGTCAGTGCCATAACTTGCCCTACATAAGAACTGGTCTTCTGCACCAGAGTGGCCTGGGTGCTCAGGGCCAAGCAGGTCCAATAGTGTCTTAACTGCATTCACTCTCTGTAGACATAGAGCCAGTACAGGGCCAGACTTCAAGTTCTCCAACTCTCTCTCCCTCTCAGATGGGCCCTGTACATGTAGAACAGATATTAACAAATGACAAGACGGCTCTTTTATCTTTGAGATAGTTTGATTCAGTTGTTCAGTCAGAACACTAAGAGACAATGACCTGGTGCTCTAATACATCCAGCAGTGCATCTGCCTTCTTTGAGTCAAGTACAAGCACTTGCAAGCCCACCAGAGTGAAGCCATTCTGCTGGATCATGCGGAGGATTTTGCCCAAGCAATGCCTCCAGACACTGGGCTTGAAGAGTGCCAGAGTGAGAAGAGGCTGTGGGCCTACAGAGTGTAGCAGTGGAAGTCAGACAGACAGCCATAAAAAATGCTCTTTTTCCTGAATAGGATATCACTTACCCTCTGTCATGCAAGTGTAGAAAGAATGAGTTTTAAAGCCTGAAATTAGAGAGATACTGTCAGCATTGTACAAAGTGCTTCATATTGCATATTAACACATTTCTGCATTACTCATGTACCTGTGCTTATCGGTGGAAGGAATTTCAGCATTGTACGGCTGCTGTGATCTAGAAATAAGAGCATATGCATTTATTCAAAAATAAATTACCATAGTAAAGTGTAGTACATTCAGGCTAATACTCATCTTAATCCATGGAAGGCTTGTAGAGTTATCAGTCTTAATAATTATTACCATCAGAAGCATAAATAAATGAACGATTGGACAACTGGACTGTCAAATAGAATTGCATATAAGTGCATATATGGCATACAGTAATGGATATTCCAGTATGATTATACAAAATGCTAGAGTCTGTGGTCTTTGAACAGCTGTGAAGAATGTGGGTCAAGCAGTTTGTTTAAGATGCATGTGGCTATTTTACAATAACGTTAAGAGAACATTATGAGAGTATAGCACCCTGGACAGCTTTAAAGATGAATCTTCACCTGGGATTAATTCTTCCTCAGTGAAGAAGAGTGAGGCTTGTCTGAAGGCCATTTCAGGGGTATGCGACATTAGTACACTCAGGTTTCCTGGGTAGTCTTGTGGTAAAAGAGTCCGCAGAGTCTCGAATGCCTGCAGCCTCCTAAGGGCACAGACGAGGGCTGGGGAAGATGCCAGGCTTGACACAGTGTGCTGCCACAGACGGTCTCCGACCTCAAAGGGACTTAGCTCCTGAGCCTGCCTCTGGGACAGTGTGGGCAGCCATTTCAGAGCCAGCATCTCGAATCGCTCCTCCCCCGCTCCTCCTGGGCATTAGAATACTAGACAATGTGGTTTTCTCCAAACAGTAAAGAGCAAAAAAACAAATCTGTAAGGTGAACACTGTTTACCCCTGTCTTGTGAAGCAACATATGATAGATTTATATTTAAAGTTCCACTTATATATATATATATATATATATATATATATATATATATATATATATATATATGTATATGTATATGTACAGTATGTACAATGTAAACAAAAGTGAGTACACCCCTTAGATTTTTGTAAATATTTTCTTATATCTTTTCATGGGACAACACCAAAGATATGTGTGGCCACTATTACTAACTCTCTTGGGCATGGAGTTCACTAGACCACTGGAATCCTCTTCCACTCCTCCATGATGACATCACGGAGCTGGTGGATGTTAAAGACCTTGTGCTCCTCCACCTTCTGTTTGAGGAAGCCCCACAGATACTCAATAGGGTTTAGGTCTGGAGACATGCTTGGCCAGTCCAGCACCTTTACCCTCAGTTTCTGAGAGGCAGTGATCATCTTGGAGGTGTGTTTGGGGTCATTTTCATGTTGGAATACTGCTCTGCGGGCCAGTTTCCGAAGGGAGGGGATCATGGGACTTCAGTATGTCACAGTACACAATGAACTGTAGCTCCCCAGTGCCAGCAGCACTCATGTAGCCGCAAGCCATGACACCCCCAGAACCATGGTTGACTGTAGACAAGACACACTTGTCTTTGTACTCCTCACCTGGTTGCCACACGCGCTTGTAACACTAGCAAATTATGAAAGCGCCCAGAGAGCAGTGACATGGACAGTACCTTGCTCAAGGGTACCTCAGGGCAACCTACTGGTTGCCCTGAGGGGGTTTGAACCCACAATCTTCCGATCCTTTGGCCAACTCCCTAACCACTATTATATTTATATATAGTGGTTATATATATCTAATGAATGTAGGTGGTAACATATTAATAGAAAATGTCCCATTTTTTATTTATTTTTTAACAGCTCTGTGCAGATACTTAGTGCAGATTCCTGATTTGGTTTGACATTCCTGATATTTGGTTGTTATTCTAATGCATCTAATGCATTTATGCATTGAGAGAAAACACTAAATGTCCCAGGACTAGAGAAGGATCAGTATTAGGGGTAATAGGAACACTACGTACTTGCTACATTTCCCCGGAGGACCTTGTGAAGAAGCTTCATGCCCTTTTGCATGATGCTGTCACTGGTCAGTGTAAGAATCACAATCTGCTCCATTCTGCTGCAGGAAGGATATCTGGGCTTAGACAGGACCACATGGCTGAAGTCTGGTAACGCCCACATGGCCCCACCTACAGGATGTAAATTAATATTGTTCTTGCACCGAATGCAAAAAAAAATAAAATTAGATTGATACTGGCACACTTTCATACCAAGGAAGTTAAAGAAGTTCTCCATATAAAGCACAGCATGGAAGCAAAGCTCTGGAAGCAGAATACCCCCTGGCAGTCTGGCATTAAGTATTCCTTCCAAGCCCTGCACTGCAAGCTCCTTCATCAGACCTTCAAAAAAAAAATTGGATATAAATTAATTAGATCATATATACCTCAAATTATAATAATAACCAGTTACTATTTACAATTTATTTACTATTTATGTCCTATCTGTGTATTATTGGTGCTTATCAATAATGTTTATGTGGCTGCTGTTTATAGGTCAGCTGTGGCCTAGTGGTTAGGGACTAAGCCCCATATATGGAAGGTTGTGGGTTCGAGTCCTGGACCAGTAGGTTACCATGAAGTGACCTTGAGCAATGTACTGTCCCCAGTGCTGATCCCTGGATGCTACATGTATGGCTGGCACTGTGCTTTGAGTTAAGTGCAGAGAAAGCATATCATTATGGTGTGCTGTCCTGTGTTTCACAATCTGTCACTTTCAAGTATTCATGACATTATTTATAATCATCAATACACTCATTCTAAACCTTTTATAAGCTGAACCTTATTGTAACGTTATTTCTAGCTTACTGACTTGTTATTGAATGTAATTTCTGAGCTATTGTCATAATGACATCCTTAAACGTAACAAAACTAATTAAAAATGCATATCTTTAGTTAATATATTCAGCACAACAAATCAAGGCTGTGCCTGTGGCTGACTACATAGTCCTAAAATATTTGTGTGTGGTTACTTGCACTGTTTGATTTTCATTTTCAAATAGAAAATAATCTATTAAACTTCTTATACCAGTGTTACCAGTGTTTGGGCGATTAGGGCTGAACTCGGCATTCTTTTTGTGTTAAGAATACTGTCACCTAAGAACTTTGGAAGAAAACCACAATGCATGGGCTGTCGTTATGACACTTTGTATAGAAAATGAGGGTTATACCTGTAGACAGGCTGGCACAGTGGCACAGTGCATTCTCTCTCCTCAGCAGCAGCACCAGGCAGTGAGAATAGAGTTCAAGCTGTTCTCCATCCAGAAACATTGTGGGAGCGTGACAGAACGCTGACATCTAACACAACCAGATGAGAGGTTCATGACAAACACAGTCTCCATCACTGTCTCTACCAGGGTCTCTCAGTAAGGTTTTGGTAGCTTAGCATTCATGTGGGGAAACTTTCTGCAGGTGCTTTAAATTGTTTACTTGCTCTGAGGTGAGGCCCAGTTGTGAGGCTCGCTTCCTGGAGATCTGTATTCTCTGAAGCCCAATGAGCTGGAATCCTTTCTTTGCACATGTAGACAAAACGTAGCTGTAACAGCACGGTGCAACCACTGGAGATACAAGCAGGAACACATCACCTAGGGGAAGAGGAAGAGGGGTTTAAAAAGATTACAACATTGTTTCCAAGTCCCAGGGTTCCTCACTCGCATTATATATTGATCAGCCAAAATATTAAAACTGCTCAGAGGAACCTGAATAACACTGATTATCTTGTTATGATGGTCCTTGTTAAGAGGTGAGATATATTAGGCATGAAGTGTATATTAAATTCTTTAAGGTTATGTAGTGAAAGCAAGAAATTGGGCTGGTGATCTGACCACTTTGCTGGCCATAAAAGCGGGTCATATATTTTGGTAAATACCCACAGTAAAAGGAAGGATAAGGAAGGACATAGTAAACTGGTGAAAATATCTAATATCCTAAATGAGCCACTGCAGCTCAAAATACTGAAAAAGTTAAACCATTTCACATTTATAGCATTTAGCAGACACTCTCATCCAGAGCAACTTCCATGTCCTATTTACAGGGATAGTCCCCCTATGGTGGTAGTGCTGGAGGTGGGATTCAAACCTGCGACCTCTTGGTCCTACCGCTAGATCACCACCAATGCTGTTTATTATAGAAAGATAGCAGACTTGCATTGTATGGTACTGTTTAGCTACAGACTAATCAGAGGGCCCATGCTGTCCTTGCCTACCTAAGAAAGCTTCAACAATAAGTATATGAGCATTGGAACTGATTGATGGAAGCAATAAAGAAGGATTTCATTTACATCATGATGATAGCCTGCTTAAGAGGTCAAACGATAGCATCAGGATGCCCTAATGTGAGATGGCAAGCTGATGGATACAGTGTTTTGCTCTGGGCAATGTTCAGCCAGGAGACCATGTAGAGGTTACTTGGACATGTAGCACCTCCCTAAATATTGATTCAAACCATGGAACTAATATTCTTTCATGACAGTGGCTTTGAGCTGAATAACGTCAAGACTGCAGTTCTTTTGAGCGGATGTGCTGGACAAATTATTTCCATGGAGGCATCACCTGGCAACTTTCCGGACTTAAAGGAACTGATGCTAATGTCTAGGGAAAGTTATCATAAAACACCTTTAGACGTCTTTAGGAGCTGTTCTATGGACACAATGGCACATGCAGAATGGACTAATGTAATATGATGGTATGATATGATCCCTTGTTCTATCACACTAAATTAATCTAGTTATGTCTTTAAGTACACTAACGGCATAGATATATAAATAAACATAGCACTAGGTAGAATATATAGTGTTTAAATCTTTGATGCAGCACATGATGGATGAAATATTTGTCATAGCAACAGATATGATGTCAGAAGACAAAAAAAACTTTTCTACCTTTCATTGTGGCACAGAGAGTTGCAGGTGAAGAGGTTTCAGTGCAAGGAGCAATGTCTCCTTTGCCCTTAAACTTCTGGTTCCTATAGGCACCATAAAAGTTTAGGTTTGTTACAGATAATACTTTCTTTAAACGAAAAAAAAAGACAGTTTAGTTTTTCATGATACAGGCTATTTAAAATGACTGCTGACTACTATAAATACAGTACTGTGCAAAGGTTTTAGGCAGGTGTGGAAAAAATGCTGTAAACAAAGAATGCTTTCAGAAATATAAATAATGATTGTTTATTTTTATCAATTTACAAAATGCAAAGTGAGCCAACAAAATCTAAATCAAATCAATATTTGGTGTTACTACCTTTTGCCTTCAAACCAGCATCAATTCTTCTGGCCCCCACAGAGCCCTGATCTCAACATCATCCAGTGTGTCTGGGATTACATGAAGAGACAGAAGGATGTGAGGAAGCCTGCATCCACAGAAGATCTGTGGTTAGTTCTCCAAGATGTTTGGAACAACCTACCAGCTGAGTTCTTTCAAAAGCTGTGTGCAAGTGTACCTAGAAGAACTGATGCTGTTTTGAAGGCAAAGGGTGGTCACACCAAATATTGATTTGATTTAGATTTCTCTTTTGTTCATCCACTGCATTTTGCTGATTGATGAAAAAAAATGATTAACATTTCCATTTTTGAAAGCATTCTTTGTTTACAGCATTTTTTCCACACCTGCCTAAAACGTTTGCACAGTACTGTATAAGCATCAAAATACTTAATGAATCAAGAAGCTACAGAAAACAACATAAACCAAATAAAAATCTGTCTTCTTACAGATGCTATGAAAGCTGAGAAACCTATTAACTTGACGTTTAAGTACGTTTTTAGGCAATAGGAAGTAATGTTTGGTGAGTTCATGCTGTTTCTGTTGTCAGCTTGGAATTGATCCTGGTAACTACAAAGCAAAATAATCAGCTAATCTGGCCATAATAGGGCAAACAATAAACAAAAAGACAATTAGGTCTTTTAGTTATGTATGTTTATTATTAATATTAATGACAACTCAGCCACTAGGGATGCACAAACAAGTGTATTTCTTTGTGCTGCTCCCAAGCCCCAATAAATGAGGAGGGTTATGTCAGGAAGGCCATCTGGTGTAAAACTTTTGGCAAATCAATATCTGGACAACAACACAGAATTCCTTACAGGATCGGTCGATGCCCAGGTTAACAACGACCTCCACCAGTGCTGTTAGCCTACATGGTGCTGGTGGAAATTGGGCTACTGTTGACCAAAGGAGAAGAAGAAGAGGAGGAAGGCATGTCCGGAGGGAGGAGGAGAGAAGGAAGTGGAGGAGAGTGGAAGTGAGGGTAGGAACTTTGAATGTTGGCAGCATGATTGGTAAAGGCAGAGAATTAGCTGATATGATGGAGAGAAGGAAGGTTGATATTTTGTGTGTACAAGAGACTAGATGGAAGGGTAGTAAGGCCAGGTGTATTGGAGGCAGTTTTAAACTGTTCTACCATGGTGTGGATAGAAGGAGGAATGGGGTAGGTGTTATCCTGAAGGAAGAGTATGTGAAGAGTGTTTTGGGAGTGAAGAGGGTGTCAGGGAGGGTGATGAGTTTGAAGCTGGAACTTGAAGGTGTGATAATGAATGTTGTTAGTGCTTATGCCCAACAAATTGGGTTTGAGAAGGAGGAGAAAGAAGAATTCTGGAGTGAGTAAGATGAAGTGATAGAGAGTGTACCCAGGGGAAGAAGTAATAACAGGGGAGAATATAGCTAAATGCCACAGGATGGTCTGTAGTATGACCTCAAAGGTCAAGAAGAGGAGGAAAGTGAAGACAGAGTCGAAGATCTAGTGGTGGAAGCTGAAGAAGGAGGACTGAAAGGTGGAATTCAGGCAGGAGTTAACACAGGCACTGGGAAGAGCTACCAGATTGCTAGGAAACTACTGCAGAAGTGGTAAGGGAAAGAGCTAGAATGGCACTTGGTGAGACATCTGGATAAGGAACCCTGGTGGTGGAACCCAGAAGTCCAGGAGAGTATACAGAAAAAGAGGCAAGAAGGAGTGAGATAGACAGAGAGATGAAGAAAGTAGATAGTACAAGGAGATGAAGCGCAGGGTGAATAAAGCAGCGGCAAAGGCTAAAGATAAGGTGTTTGGTGAATTGTATGAGAGGTTGGGCAGTAAGGAAGGAGAAAAAGATCTATACCAATTGGCTAGACAGAGAGACAGAGCTGGGAAAGATTTGCAGCAAGTCAAGTCAAGTCAAGTAGGTTTTTATTGTCATTTCAACCATATACACAGTACATAGTGAAACGAAACAATGTTCCTCCAGGACCATGGTGCTACACATAAGACATCTAACATTACATGGAGCAAAAGACAAGACAAGTGCAGACAGCACTAACAGTGCAGACAAGATAACAGATATTACAACGAACAATTGCAAACACAGAGGACATTCATCCAACAACAGACAGCCAGTATGTGCATGAATGTGGATGGAACAGAGCAGCAGTATTGTAACTAGACTGTATAGAGCAGCAGTCTAATGAAGCAGCATTGTTACAGTGCAGTGTACAAAGTAGTAGTAGTTAAGTAGTAATAAGAATAACAATAAAGTGACTGTGTGCATAACCCAGAAGAGGTAGACAGGAGGATTGCAAGTATCTACATGACAATTAATTGTCAGGTAAAACTGATATAATCAAGTGAGCTGGTGTGAACTATTGTAGTGTTACTACAAGGTAAGGTACTGAGTTATGGCCCTACTTACTGCTCAGTTACCAGAAGGCTGTTCATTGGAACTCTCCCGCCGAACCACACACACATACTCAAATGCACTCGGCTGGCCAGGCGTGGATAGAGGAGCAGTGACTGTTCTTGGCTGCGGCAGTATAGGGCATTGATAGATGATGGGTCAGTTTTCTGGGCCACCTTGGGGTCTGAGGGCCCAGTTATTTCCTGCCAGACTGAGCTGGCATGAGGTCCACGGATAACCATGGCAAGCACTGGCTGATTGGAGCACTCAAATCTGTGTCCACCAGTCAAAAACACTGCCAAAAAGAAAGTATTCTATCTACTCCATTACTGCAATCTCTTAACCATAAAATATACACCCTGGTTCCGGCACTCAAAATTCATAGCAACACATAACCTCATTTCATCTCTGTACATTTTCCATTTTATTAAGGTGACCAGCAAAATATATTTAATTGTATTATATTTATATAGTGATTGAAATGTTATATACTAGGACAATATATTATTATCATTATATTTATTATTTTATCAGCCTGTACATAAAGGTCTGTTGGTTTACAATCCACCTAAGGTACATGACTGGAAAAAAGTCATTATTTTTTACAGAAAATTATTTACCTGCACTGTTTGTTAGGAGCTCTTCAGAAGGGTAAATTAATCGAAGGCCACACACATCCAGACCAGAGCTGAGCAGAAGATGAAGAGTATGGTGTGTTGCTAAAGGGTCAATAAATAGTGCTTGACATGCCAAAGCAACCACTACCTGAGATCAAGAGAGGCATTCACTGGCAATCCAATGATCAACAAATAAAGTGCTTTTGAGCTACAAAATCTTCTGAGACTGCTGCAAATAACAAACTCCTCCTCACCTCAGTGTGAGATGGAGAAGTCATAGCCTCTGCCCTTTGGCATATTTGGTCTTGGGTCTCAAAAGTCTGCCAGTAGAACCCAGGACTCATCCCAAAGACCTTGTCAACAGCCTGAAGAAAAGTACCAATTCAAAACAAAACAACAACAAGCAGACTTCTTATCCTTTGTGTTTTACATAATTGAGATAAAACAAATATAAGTCATGCTCTATCACTTGGTTGACCTCTTTGTCAGGGTTGATGGAAATGAAGCAGTCAAGACATGAAGAGGGTAAAGAGATGAGCACAGGATGAGCCTGTTCTTCTAGTAGGTAGTTAAAATGCGGCAACCATGACACTACTGCCTTCAGTTGGGTCTGAGACAAGAACTTGCACACACGCTGATAGAACAGAGTTTGACCCTTTTTCTCATCTCTCCTCTGTAGATAAAGTAAACAAAGACATATTGAATACTGAGCCATACCGCAAATATGATTAAAAGTGTGGCTATGCATATCTTACCCTAGGTTTTATGCAAAAAGGTTGACTTTCTCCGGGAGGCACAGCACAGACATAAAGCACCAAACCTTTATCTCTCCAAAACTGCTGTAGCCCAGCCACCCTAAATGGGGCATTTCCAGCATTTTCCTTGGTGCCCTTTGTGCTACAGTTCCTGGGCTCAGCCTAAAATTCACAGGACCAAGAGCAAAAAAGTACTAAACATATTGACTCAAAGACAGCATGAAATTGTAGGAATGTAAAATCCATCTGAAGGTGTCAATTTAAGCATTGCTTTTGGAATTACAATATTATAATTGATCCAACCAGAGGGCCAGGTAGTAAGAATAAGCCTTTCACTAAATGGTTTCCTGATTAAAAGTGTTCTTGACACCTACTGCTGAAACGTGCATGCTAGAGGCAAATGACAGGAACCACTTTATAACTTGTTAAAAAAAACCTCAAAACATATTCACTGAAACACTAATGTAGCTTCCAAAAACAACAAAAACTCTTCAGTATGGGGCACAGTAACATAGTTGTAAGCACTGCATGTTCAACTGTGCTTCAGCTGTGGCAACCTTCCATATGATTCCATATATATATATATAAAACCATACCAAAGGAGTTACACCTTTTCATATTCTACATGCACTTATAAATACACATACCAAGGACAAGAACCATGCTATCAGGGAGTTGTAAACATGAGATTTGACTGAGACTGACTCGACCGTCTGTGCTTTTCCCTGTGCTCTTCCTGCTACCACACCCGGGCTGAGGAGAGTAATAGTCAGTAGAAGGCACTCGCTACATTGAAGGTTTGGGGGTAGCGTGCTAACTGAGGGAAGATGTGACCCAACCTGTTAAAGAAGCAGTATAAAACATTAACTTGCATATACCTGAAAAAAACTTAATATGTTGTAGAAAGGTCTAAAAGAAACTTCTCACAGTATCATAAAGAACATCAGTCATCTCAGCAGCACTTTGTTTGCCATTAGTAGATCGCTGAGGTCTGAGGTTCACAAGATGCTCCAAAAACCGTTGCCGCAGGGCCATGTTTATTTGCGTGTCCTCCTGCACTCGGTCACTAGTAAGAACAACTCATCAGCAACTTGGTACACTTGCAGTCGCATATCTCTTAATATAATCTCTTGATTATTATGTGTCATCATTAAAATGAATTCAATCTGCTAACATAAGTTCAAATTCAGAACAGCATTTTATTTCTCATAAAACCCCTTCAAAGATTTTCAAACATACAGAGAGAGAGACATTTTAAGCATGGTGAGGTTCACAATACAATAACTTTATTTATATTCTAGTTATAATTTTAGAACGATTCTTTACGAAGGTCATGTAAAGTCTCTGTACCTCTCTTTCTTTTGTGGCTCGACTTCAGTCTCCTTTGGAGAGGACAATATTTTATCTATTGGTTCCTTAACAGTTATAAGAAAGGGTGTTTTATCCAGATGTTTCATAAGAGATGGATTCCCACAGCTGTGTTGATCTTTGCTTATTACTGAGGTCTGTTCCTTTTTAGGTTCAGCACAATCTTCACTTTTTCTTTGAACAGGACTTTCTGCCTCAATTCGATTAGACTCCCTTATTTTTTGAAGTAACAAACTCTTCCCAGAAGGCATCCTACAACCACACAAAATGAGGATCTATTGAATATAAATAAACAGTATTTAAATCAAAAACATTTTTTAGTCCAGTTTTAGATTTCGTTAGTACATTTAATACATTGACCATTTCTTGGAAACCATACCCTTTCCTTCTTGCTGCTTCCAGTTGTGTGTTTTCCACTCTTTCTGTGGACAGACTTTGCTTTGGTAGGTCAGGACATGACAGTATGTTACAAATAGCTGCTGGTTTTTTCTGTTGATCAGTGTTGCGCAAATCAATATATACTGTGGGAAAATAGTCATTTTTTAAATGTGGGTTACCTGCAGTTCCACTAAAATCATTTGCCCATTCATGAGTTCTCCTGTGGAACAAGCACCAAGATACTCAGTTTAGTCATAGTAAAATGTTATAGACTTTTTCTTTTATCATATTTCTACCATTTGGTATCATACAATAGTCATAATTAAAGCAATTAGTGCAACCCTAAATTCGAAATAATCGCACAGTTTAGTAAAGAGTACCTTTTGGCTGCAATACTATTCATTTTTGGTGCCTGAGGTTTGTCATGACTTTTCTCAGATGTGTTAACTGTCTTGTCATCCATCTTCACAGATGCCTGCTTCATGCAGAAAGCAGTCAGTCGATCCATTATATTCATCTCTGGTTTTTCATTGTCATAATCTATAATCCAAAATAAATATTATTCATTTAAATGTATCATTGCCATAGGTTCATCAGAACAAAGTCAATTGGGAAGCTGCCAATAAAACTGGGAAGTTTATAGAGGGGCAAGAGACAAGTCACCTCTGTATTTAACTGGTTGAAGCAATATTGCCATTTCTCGTTCACTGGCATCTTTGCGATGGCCAGCATGTTGCTTTAGAGACTGAAGAACTTGATCCAGATCCCAGTTCTCTAGGGGCTGTTGAGAGATGCAGTGTTGTTATCAGAAAATGCCTGGACGGACAGCTTTACAATTCTTTTGAATGATTTGTAAATGATTGAGCTCATATATGACTGTGGTAGGCTCAACATAGAATGAAACTCACCTTCAAAGACAGAATCGGCTGTGTATATGTCTTTTCCTCTTTTTCTAAAAACTGAGATCTACATACGTCTCTGGCAGGTCTCTCTGATACTCTTTCAGTACTGAGTTTGGAAAGCTCAGGTGATGGACATTCTTCTTTAGCGGCATTAATATCAGAGTTATCCTCTTTTTGTTTCAGCACAAGGTTTAGTTTTTGAGCTGATGATTCTGGATGGTCCACACTGTGGTTTTCTGGTTCAGGTGTGTTGATACTGGAATTCTCAGACTTGTGCCCAGTGACAATGTGGGTCATGGGGTCATCTTGCTTTACAGCAAGCAGTGATCTAAGGTCATCTTTCTGGACACTTAAACTATTGTCAATCTCGCAGGTAAATGGCTCTGTTACTGATCTGAAAAGATCCTGTTTTGTGGGGGGAAAGGTGTGTCAACTAAGAAAAAAAATGAATGCTTCACTATATGTCTAATTCACACACACACACACACACACACACACACACACACACACACACACACCTCAGTTCCAGGTTCATCCAATGGCAGGTAATCAAGGTTAATTTCTGCCCCTTGAGGCAACCTGAAGAATGATGGTCGCTGATAGACAGAAATCTCTGCTTCCTCATCTGACTGCAGAACACAACGCTTTGGCATTTTATTTATTTCATTTAGCAAGTTCTGTATGTTCTTAAGCAAGTTTCATCAAAAAGCAATCAAAAATTGAACATTCACTGAGTGCTTATCATGTTATATCAAAATGCTGAAGTTATCATATAAAAGAATAAACAGAATGGAACCAACAAGCCAAAGTTTACATTCTGACGTTACGGTGGTTTGGGCAGTTTAAAAAAAAAGTCAGCTAACAGTGAAAAAAAGTATTATTTACTTACTGATGAAGAAGTGTCCGAATCAATTGATGGTATTTGCGATTTGAGTCTGTCGAAAAGCGAAGTATTCTGCATTTTCGTGCGCGGGGAAAACAACTAGCTAGCCTGCTAAAGCTAGCAGCTTGTTTGAGGCGGTTACCATAGAAACAAGGCGTGGCTTCACACACGAGAAGCTGTGGCTGCCTTGACAACATCAAAGGGTTCCATTTAATTAGTTTAAGAAAGTCTTCCTTTTCGATGCTTAGATTTTTCTTACCATGTTTCATTCTCTCTCTCTCTCTCTCTCTCTCTCTCTCTCTCTCTCTCTCTCTCTCTCTCTAAACTTGACTTGGATTACTTTACAGTGTTGGAACCAAGTGGTGAAATTCTTGTCTAACATTTGAATGAATGATTATAGAATGATTATACTTGTGAGTTTAGAAATGTAATCTTCATAATCACTGACATTGTGGTAAATCTAGGATAAATAAGTGAACTATTTTTGGTGTCAAATTTGTTCTATAGTTGTTCTATAATGCCCTGCATATATCTCTACATAATGGAACATTTCTACAAATACCTTTTAGGCTTCCTTATTATTTAAGAATGTGTCCGGCATCATGCAAGGAAGTCATAACAATTCCATGTAATAACTCCTTGTGACGCAGGTTTTAGGGGCATTCAGCTCTTAAAGTCTGGGATAACCTCTGCTGTAAAAAAGCTTGGACACAGGGGTGGAGCATTTCACATCAATCCAATCTGAATGACTTTACTTACATCTTCATGACTCTATGTCTCTATTGCATTACAGAGAAATTGTGAATACAATTTGTGGAACCTCCGTTTAGCTAATAAACTGCAAGTGACATTTGTATGCATTAATTTAATTGGCTTTTTTTTCATGCATTTAGATGAAAACACAAAGACTGATATTAAATCTACATATTTGGTCAACATATGTTAGACTCAGCATGTACATTGCTCCGTCTCTTGCCCTTTCTAATATTTTTTCGGAGAAGGAAACCAAACACGATCTGTTTTTTCTGATAGATACAGCCATATGGCGAACATAGACTCAGTAAAACAGTTTATATGAAATAGCTGTGTAAATTTGCTTTATTTAAGCCATTAATCCTAAAATAGCCCATCCTGAATTTGAATATCTCACCCTTTCTCTAGCATCGATGAAGGATACTTTCAATGGAGTATCACTGAGATAATTATAGGCTGTGTTGTCTATCGCTTACAATGATTAAGCAAGAGGAAAACAAGTGCTGTGATAAGGACCTGCAGGGCACAAAAAATGGCACGTAGGATCCATAATGAGACTTGTCATTGTTAGCTGTCTAACACAGTGATCTTTATTTGAATCAGACCTTGTCCACAGACTTGGTCTTAATATACAGAAATAAACAGAAATTATGATTGTTAGTTACATTACATTTGATTACAAGAGTTATTACATTGTGACCAGAATGTTTCCTAGGAACTGAAGGAGGTGAATAATTCTGCAGTACATGAGAAGATAGTACAGTTACAAAGGCAGAAAAAATCTGATGATCATAGTTAATTATTGTAATCAATTGTCATGCCTGCAGACATGCCTGCAGAAGTTGAAAACTTGTCTCAAAGACACTTATTTTCAAAAGACTTAGCAGTCTTTAAAGTGTTCACTGCTGACATCCCGCAGGTCCATCCCAGCAAGGTTGGGAGGGCTGGTGCATGTGATGTTATTATAGATTGTGATAAGTGTATGGGGCTCCTCCCCCTCTGCCAGGGTCTCCACCTGCCGTGGAACCACATGCGGCTTCTGCAAGCTAAAGCTCCTAAAAAGTGCAGCACTGCAATCACATTTCCAGTTGTTACCTGACAGCCAAAGTTGATCTAAGCCATCGGGAACAGAAGGTGGAAGGGTGTTCAGTGTGTTGTCCCTTAGGTTAAGGTAGCGCAGCCGTGGCAGCATGAACAGTGTTGCATTGAGAAGAACCTCTATCTTATTTCCAGAGATGTCTAGCCAAGATAGGTGCTGGAGTGGTAAAAGGACTTCTGAAGGAAGGTGGCGGAGAAGATTGCTGGACAGAAGAAGGTAATCAAGGCTCTTTAAGCCATAGAAGGTGTGGGAGGAGAGGGATGCTAATTTGTTAAACCTCAAATCAAGCTGTTGTAACCCTTGGAGTTCCACAAAACTCTGACGCTCCACAAAGGAGATATTGTTGTTTTGAAGAAAAAGTCGACGTAGACTTGTCAGGCCAACAAAACCTTGGGTGGACACTCTGGTCAAGCAGCCTTTGTCGAGATGCATGCTGTGGAGTTTGGAGAGGCCTTTAAAAACTTGGTCTGGCAGAGTGCGGAAACAGCTACCAGTGAGCTTAATCACTGCCAAGTGACTAAGACCCAGGAAAGAGCCCATTTTGGCCTCCTGTAGCTTGTTGTGTTCTAAGCTGAGCACCTCCAAATGACCTAATCCTTCAAAAACCCTCTCCCCTAAGGCTCGGATCTGGTTGTGACACAATGCGAGTTCTTCAAGATACTGTAGGTCACGGAAGGTACCTGGCCTTAGGCTGTTGATTGAGTTGCTTGACAGTCGGAGTACATGTAGGCTATGCAGACCAAGAAATGTCTCATCATGGAGCACAGAAAGTCGATTTTTGCTCAGATCCAGCCATCTCAAGGATTTCATGCCCACAAACGCTCTAGGTGCCACTGTCATAATCTGATTCTGGGAAAGATAAAGCTTTTGCAGCTTAGGAAGTTTCAGAAACACATTTGTTTTGATGACTCTCAGCTGGTTTCCACTTAGATCCAGCTCTTTTAGCTCTGTAAGGCCTTGGAATAGCTGAGGCTGAATGTAAGCCAAACGATTTCCAGCTAGCACCAGCTCTTTTAAGCCATGCAGCTCCTGAAATCCAGTTTCGGGAAGAACTGAAAGAGAATTCCATCCTATATTCAATAACCACATATGGGAGAGTCCAGCAAATAGTCTCTCATCTATGCGTGAAAGCTGATTATTATGGAGGTTAAGGGACGCGAGGCTGGGGGTGCTTTGGAAGATGGCGCCAGGCAACGACCGAAGGTTGTTGCGCTCCAGGTGTAAATGGGCAAGTGTGTGCAGTCCTTTAAACACCTGTGAGTCAAGGCTGGTCAGCTGGCCACTCTGCAGATTCAAGAAGTCCAGATTGCTCAAATTTTTGAATGTGTCACCTGGCAGATAGGTAAACAGATTTCCGTCCAGCCATACAGACCGTGCAGATGGAGGGATGTCAGGAGGAGCTTGTGTCAGGTTCCGTGAACTGCAGTAGACGCTGAGCTCGGAGGTATAGTCCTCAATGAGACATGTGCAACTCTTTGAGCAGGGAATTGGCTCCTCTGTGGGCTTTGCTTCCTCTGTCCAAACCAAAGATGTTCCCAATGCCCATAACAACACAAGTGTAGACAACTGCATCCTTAGAAAAAAAAAAAAAAAGAAAAAAGTTAGAAAAAAAACAAATTAATACTTAAATTAGATTGAAAATTGAAAGCTCCTGTAGCTTTAAAAAAGAATATTTTTGGTTGAGCTTGCTGCAGGCTGTTTTTACCTGTTCTCTTTGTAGTGTCACAACGTCCGGCAGGCTTTCACTGTATTGGCGGCATGTGTGTGTGAGAGGACTGTCCTGCCTCTGGCCTTATTTCACTCCAGAGGAAGCCAGACCCACAGAGCACAGGCACAAAATTAACCTCTTCATGCCCTTACTGAAGCACAAACTGCCTGGTTTATATGTTTGTTTTTTGTTTGTTTGAATAAATAGCAATCCAGCCTTTAATTATATGCCTAATATATTTCCAAAGTCTTATGCCTTGGTTGTGAAAGAGTTCCAGCATGGTTATTAAATACGCAATTTAGATTTTAATCAATTTTCAGAATCAACGATGAAACACGTCTTTCTGGTCAGATCTTTAACCTGCAGTAGACATTTTTAAGTTTACGGTATTTGAAGCCGTAATGTGAGGTGGACCTTTATAGACATTTTTGATCCTTTCAAAGTCTTCCACAGGCCATAAACCCTGAAAGGCTAATTTGACACAAAGCTGCATTTGCTGTCTTTAAAAGCTGGTTCTGTAGCTGAATGGAAGAGAAAGGGATTTTCTACTGTGTATTTTCTCTCATTCGAAGTTAAATAACACACAACGCTGGGGCGAATCTGACTGCAGTTTGGTTTTCATCAATGAAGAACAAATATTATTCTTAATCCAACATTCTACAGACTGGCAAACAGATGATGTGGTTAGACTTTCACTTTGCTCTTTTTTCTTTTTATCTTTCAATAATCCACAGACTTGGACATGTTCCAAGAGATAGCAACATTTGGACAAGGACTGCCTACATTTGGAGCAGCTGGACTTGAACTTTGGAATGGAGAGAAAGACATGTTATTTCACTTACTTATTTTTAATGGCTCGTATGTAAATACAGCTAGTAGAGTTTTACTGTGATTAACTATTCATCATGTTTGAAATGAAGATGTTCAAGCAACTTTAAAGGAATATATGTCTAAGCTTCATTTCTCCTGAGAGTGATGGAATCACAAATTTGTTACAGACAGATTCAAACACAGCAGAGCCAAGATATGATTTCTGAATAAGAAATGACTGCATTTAAAGCAGGCTGATGTCTCTTAAGCTGCATTAACATGAAAAGACCAACAGAGGGTAGCCTTATACACTAAATGCCCACAAGTTCAGAAATTTTCAGAAAATACACACATATTTTTCACAATGTCTTCAAGTATCATTCGCTTTGATCACGTACAGAAGATTATAAAAGTTATATTAATGCTCCATAATTTATTTCTAAGTGAAATACAGTATCAGAAAAGGTCTCTGGGCATGTCTGCTTGATGATAGGTGCTGGAAGTGGGAGTAGGAATTTAAACCCAATGTCACTGGGTAATATTAATTTTCCCCACCTGCTGGTACATGGCGATGTAATCAAAATGTTTCAATGGTGGGAAAAAATCAGTACATTTCGATGGAAAAACGTCTGAAATGATCTGCAATGAGAAATCAACTCTCAATATGATCTGATACATGAACTAAAAAGGTAAAAAAGGTCAATAATGCTTCAAGGTTGACCTTAAGAAAGTAAGATCTTAGCTTTAAGCATCAAACTGAAAATGTAGGGGAAAAAAATGTAGATTCTTTCTAGATTCATGTCTTCTGCCATTTTAAATGTAGACAATTAACTCAAGAATCTTACTCCAGTACAGTGTTTAACTCTATTTATTTATTTATTTTTAGAAAGTACTACATTATACCTCCCTTTGGACAGCTATTTGTTGCCTGCTTGATGGTGTTACTTGCCATGTTGGGTATCGTGTGTTGTTTTTTCTCTGCTGAATTTTGACATTACTTATAGTTGTGCCTAGTCTTTAATCTGGCCCCTGGCTGCCTTCCCATTTCCTTGTGGACATTTTCCTAGTGGACAAGGAAAAGGGGCTACATCATTTGCGCCCTACATTTCTGGTGTTTTTTGATAGGCCGGACTAAAAGCATACAGCAGAGTGACCTACTGTTTTTATCTGCTATTTGTGGCCATGGCTTGTCTAAACTGTGCGTTTCATTTTAGATTGTGCAGGTAATTTAGGATGACTTAGAGTTTCAAGGATTTGACAGCTATTTCCCAGTGGCACACATACGCTTTTAGGAGTTTGCTGACTTCATGTCCATGCTTTCAAAGTGACCCTGTGGAGGGCATCTAAGCAGCTGTAATACAGCTGTAACATTTTACAACTTATTTATCACTATACCTTTTCTCTGACATTCTAAGAGCATCTGCACAAACCAATTTTGTTCAGTGCAATTTGTGCATCCTCAGACACTCTGCTAGCCTGGTTTTGTATTGATAACACATTCTGGGAGCAATATGGGAGCCATGTTAGACTGAGTGATCGACAGAGTCCCCATGAAACACTCGAATCCACAAGAGACAGCATACCTTCGGTGCAGCCTGTTTTGTGGGCTCACTCTACAATGTTTTATATAACCAGGGCAGCATGATGGCTCAGCCAGATGTAGACATGGTTTAGACTTACAGACCATCACCCAGTTTGATACAAGACAGACAGAATTACCAACACAATATGCAGAGTTATATTGTATATTAGAAATGCAAAACAAAGCCAAAAAAAGTACAGAAGCATATTTATATGCATATGAATTTGTAGTTTGAGTATATATGCACATGTCTAGAACGAGTGGATGAAAGTTCTGCAAACAGCATGGAATAGGACTTGTGCCGTAGTGCATTATGCATAACCTCTGTAAATGTTCAGCCCATTTCTATTGACCTTGCTGTTATGCAGAAAAAAAAAAATCTAAGATATCTTTCGAGCATGACAACAGAATTTTAATCGCCTGTACGCTAAGGGATAATGGCGAACAAATCTGCTATCTGAATTCAAGGCTGTACTACCTCACACAACTATACAAACGTGAACAAATACTGCTGCTGTTATATATGTTAGAATCGTATTCATAATCATAATCAGATTTGAATGATCATAGTTGTGTCACTACAGTGATTTAGCTTTCTATTTGGCTATAGCTAAACTGTGGGAGAAAATGTAAAAACCATGACTGTGACTGCTGCGGCTTTGTGATATCTTGCCTTGGTATACAGGGTTTAGTCAACAGGAATAATATATAATATAACATAATATAATATAACTACTAATGTGAGTGATCCGTCTCAAAACCATTTCAGTGTCAATGCTGTGCTGAGAATGATCTCTAGTTAAAATAATACCTGCTCACTGGTGTTCTGAACATTAACAAACTGGTTAAAGAGGATTGACAAATTAATTAAATTAAATTAATGTAGTACAGTATGTAATTTTAAACTACAGACCCGACCTGTAGACTAAATGAAGCTGGTAAAATGAACAATGAGTGAAGATACAAGGCAGGTTGACCTAATGAAGTGGCTGAACATGGTTTAACTGTCTATTCATCGTTCAGCAGTCTAGCACATTTTTAAAATGATAGTTTCATCCCAAGCGGTGTTTTGAACATACATTAGTTGGCAATATAGTATGGCCATGAAACATAGAATGAAATGCAGCCAATTAGAGCAACGGTAATGCACATACATCGTTTTTAAAGGGCACAGTAACAAACACAGCCAATTTAGTGGAGTGAAAGTGACTATTCTTGTCGTTGTGAGTACATAGCATAGCACAGCACACCACAATGAAATTACACCTCTGCGTTTAACCCATGCACTCACACATGTGCAGCAGGGGACAGCTATTGAAAGCTGCCTGGGGAGCAGTGATGGAGACAGTACCTTGCTCAAGCGTACCTCAGGGCAATCTAAGGGACTCAGTAAGGTAAGGTAAGGGATTCGAACCCACAATCTGCTGCCATATTTATTTGGATGAAAGTTAGGTTGCAGCTTCACTGGGAACAGTTGTCATGTTCAGTCAAGGTCATGGGTTCAAATCCCAGACCAGTTGGTTGCACTAAGGTACCCTTGAGCAAGGTACCATTCCCATAACTGCTCCCTGGGTGCTTTAAATAGCTAAATGCAGAGTTAAATGCAGAGGAAGCATTTTTTTGTGGTTCACTGTGTGTTCTGATATGTTTCACAGTGACAATTAGTCACTTTCACTTCACTAGGACAGAATTGCGTTGTGTTTAAAGCTGAAGTGTGACTGAGAAAACACAAGCAGGCTTTCTTTGAAGTCATCAGCCCAGAGATTGAAAGCTCTGCATTGTTATGCTGTGCAGTTTCACTGTTTTAAAAGTAAAGCAGTCAATTCTCATTACATGTTTGGAAATGGCACTTCTTTGCTATTGCAATGCCTTTGGTTCCCATTTTGTCACTCAGATTGACTGCGACTATCTTTTAAGAGCGTCATTCCTTGTTTTTTTTCCCCTTCCTATTTTTTTTATGGCATATATCCAGGAACAGATGGGAAGCTTACTAGCTTCCACTTATATAGTAGAGCAATATGAACAAGAATGGCTTGAAACTAAGTTTTCTGCCTTCTCAGAAAGCTCATAAAAATAAAGAGAAGAAATATTTGTCATCTTATCCCAGGGTTGTACACAACTATTCAAGAATAAAATGGATAGATATCGTATATGCAGAAATATTAGGATAGTAGTATTCATAAGAAATAGAGAATGCTTATAGTGGTGTCAGAACAACATTTTTGCTCTAAGTTAAGGTATGACTTCATTATTAGAGAGCTATGTTGTGTAAAAAAGCAAAACATTTACTTTGAACTTGTTAGCCTTGAGGCTTTAAACTCCATCTCGCCTCAGTAAGCACTTGCTCTGGTCTTTTGGGCCCTCTTTGCAACGATAAATTATATCACCCACACTCTTCTAGAAATATAAGTATATGGGATAAGGAGACAGAAAGACTGACTAGCTGACTAAGTGGCTTTTGCACAGAGCTATAGTTTACATGGTATGAAGATTAACTCGCAAGGAAACCTCTAGGATTTGCTTCAAAAATTACAATGTATTTAATCCATAATACCACAAGCCTGGTTCCCACACAGAATTTTGCTCTTAACCAACTGGTTGTTTATTGAGAGTCATTATTTATTCAGAATCCTGATGTCAACTTTAATATTAATATACTGCAGAAAACTGTTTAAATTACTCTTATTGCTGCTGTGAAAAAATCTTTGAGTAGGACACATGCACAGACCCTTACAAATCCTAAGGAGTTAATACTGGGCTTGTTTGCTGCCAAAATCCATTTTTACTGCCATAATGAATGTTAAAAGCTAATAGTATAATAAATAAAATACATAAGGCTCTCTGACGTGTTGCAACTATATAAGCTTTGGCCCTTAGTATCACAAGTGGCAATTAAATGTGATGCCACTGCCTTCCTTGGCTGGGAGTCCAACAGTGCAGAACTGGCCTTACTTTCTCTGGATGTATAAGATATCCTCCCTCTTCCCTCAGCCATTTATCTTCTACTGAAGTCAGCCGTTCGTTGGCATTTTGTTGTTTATGTAGAAATAGTTAAAATGCCAATTGTTGAATTTGGAGCACACTATATTTTAGTGCACAGCTAGTTACTATAGATTGACTATTTTAGTTTACATGTGGTAACACAGTCACTCAGGGAAAAAAAATTGCCCATTCAGAAAACTACTGATTTATTCAGAAATGAAATGATACTGAGGGTGGTCAAAACAGCTTAATGATAGAAGGCACTAAGCACTGGAGGGTAATCCGCTCTGCTGTGTCTTTTAATGATGATTTGCTCCCCCGACAAACAGCATTAATGGGCTTCTTCCCCTGCACTCAATGAGATATGAAAATCTGGTCCTGAATGTGTTGGCCTAAATGACAGAGCCAGATGTCTGGGTGGGGCTGGACATTTGGGCTTACAGAAGGTGCAGATCAGAGCTGCTGGCAGCCAACCAGCATCAAAAGTTTAGTGCTTCCTCAGCACAGGATAGTGTGGAGCCCTGAGGCTACTGTGTCAGTCAGTGTTCAGAAAAGCTGCTGCTGATGCTGCAGCTCAACACCTTTTTGGTTCTCTCTCCCACCTGGCAATCAGCATCTGGGGAATCCGCACGGATTGAATTTGGAAGTCTTCCATTTTATCAGATGCTGTTGTTTCCACTTTACTGTTGTTTGTCGACAGGTTACACTCTCAAAAATAGCGTGCTAGTGCGAAGGAATGAAGGAATTTTCAACCATTATGTGCTGTTATCTATGGCACAGTAGAAAATTATTTTGGTGTCCATGAACATAAAGCACAATATCTCTAAACACATTTCTAATAAAAGGTCGTGGGTGGCTGCTTCAGAATACTACATTAGTAGTATTCCTGGTCTTTTATTTAGTTCTAAAGTGCAAGACTCAAAAGCACATAAAGTTTTGCATCATTTGTCTAGTTTGGATCACTTTAACTACTTTTAAGATTATTTAGAAAATCTGATAAAGTATATTTAAAATCTGCCAGTCAGTCAGTCATTTTCTGCCGCTTGTCTCAAGCAGGGTCACGGGGGAGTGCTGGAGTCCATCCAAGCTCACACAGGGCGAAGGATGGGGGACACACCCTGGACAGGTTGCCAGCCCATTGAAGGGAATATTTAAAATCTGATATATTTATCCATCCATCCATCCATTATCTGCCGCCTATCCCAAACGGGGTCGCGGGGGAGTGCCGGTGTCCAACCCAGCGCACACAGGGCGAGGAGGGGGGACGCACCCTGGACAGGTCGCCAGCCCATCGCAGGGAGGAGCGGGACGCACCCTGGACAGGTCACCAGCCCATCGCAGGGAGCAGCGGGACGGGGACGGCACCTTGCTCAAGGGTACCTCAGGGCAACCCATTGGGAAGGGGTTCGAACCCCCGATCCACCGATCATGTGGCCAACACCCTAACCACTAGGCCACCGCTGCCCCCTGATATATTTAAAGAATTGAAAATCTGAAAGGATTAAAACCTTTTCAGACACCTCTGTAATGTTGTTTTTACTGTGTGAGTGTCACGGTTTATGGTGTTCTGCTCTGACCGGTACCTACCCTTGAGCAAGGTACCGTCCCTGTCACTGCTCCTCAGGTGCTTTCAATAGCTGCATGGTGTTTGCATGGGTTAAATGCAGAGGTCCAATTTCGTTGTGGTTCACTGTGTGCTGTGCTGTGACCTCGCAATGACAAGTGTTGTCACTTTCACTTTTTTTTTCATGATGCCAGGTGTGCCTCATTGTTTCAATGGTAGAAAGATTCGAATGAGTCAGAGCAGAGTGTCAGTCATTTTTGCATTGGTTTGGTGGGTTGGACCTGACATAAGCATGGAGTCGGGAGTCTGGAACTGAGAATTAAGATAGAATTTTGTGCATTACTTAATCTCTTTAACTTCCAAGTTTAATTTATATAGTGCCTTTCACAAACCCAATGGGAGGGAAATAGTTAACAGTTAGAAGAAGAGAAGTAGCAGAGAGAAAAGAGACAGGTCTTTAGTTGAGTTGGGCAAGGAAGTAATTTCAGAGGTTCTGCAGAAGAGACTTCCACATTTTAGGGGGTTGCAACCCTAAATGCCCTGGAGACTGTTGTGGACAGGCGGAATTTAGGGACAGACCACAGGTAAGAAGATTCAGGATCTTAAATTGTTTATTTTTTTTACAATTTAGATTATTTTTAGTTATTCTAATAGTATAGTTATAAGTCAGTGTAAAATTGTGTAACATATAGAGCTTATCTCTGTAATGGTCTGTTATTCATGTTTCACTGAAAAAAATTGTGTCTAGTATAACTTTTTTAATTTATCTCTCAAAAGAGTAACAAATACTTTTTTAAATGTATCATTTGCTCTGTATGGCAGCATATGTTTTTATTTACTTTACTTCCTTTGAAAGCTTATTGGAAAAATATTGTGTCTTTTCCAAGTATTCTTTTTTTTCTTCTCCACATTTTCTTTTCAAGCTTTTAAAACAGTACATGGTTCCTAAATTACTATCAGACTTAAGGTTCAGCCTCTGAGTGATGCTGTAGAGTTTCTAAGAGAGAAAATAATGGGGCAGGGGAATGAGCTGTGCTTTTGGGGCTGCTGTCTGTTTGTCTGGAAATGGAACTATCATTCTGGTAAACACAGAAATAAACAGATCACAGAAGCGACCATCATGAATGTTTTGGTTTTAAATATTGCTTGATAACAGTGAATTTATCTGTCTGTTTAAATATACAGAGCAGATTAAATCTACAGTCCTCAGATTAGGATGCAAGCAAGCGAACAAACAAACAAACATTTGAAGGAGTAAACTTGATCTATATCAATGGTTAGGTAGATGTAGGGAAAAAGGTTTCCTTTCAGAAAATTACCCATAGCATAACACCCACAGGTTAAACCCTGTTCATAGACAATATTATATATATATAATATAATAATATATATATATATATATATATTAGGCAGGTGTGGAAAAAATGCTGTAAACAAAGAATGCTTTCAGAGATATAAATAATGATTGTTTATTTTTATCAATTTACAAAATGCAAAGTGAGCGAACAAAAGAAAAATCTAAATCAAATCAGTATTTGTTACCTTTGCCTCAAACCAGCATCAGTTCTTCTGGTCTCCACAGAGCCCTGATCTCAACATCATCCAGTGTGTCTGGATTACATGAAGAGACAGAAGGATGAGGAAGCCTAATATCCACAGAAGATCTGTGGTTAGTTTCCAAGATGTTTGGGAACAACCTACCAGCCGAAAGTTTCTTCAAAAACTGTGCAAGTGTACCTAGAAGAATTGATGCTGTTTTGAAGGCAAAGGGTGCTCACACCAAATATGGATTTGATTTAGATTTCTTTGTTCATTCATTGTATTTTTGCTGATTGATGAAAATAAATGATTAACACTTCAATTCAATTCAATTCACCTCGCCCTTGTATAGCTACTTTTTACAACAAAGGTCCCAAAGGCACTTTACATTGATAACAGGTTACAGTACAGATGTTTTAAGATGTTTAAGCCGACACTGAGGAGAGGAATCCAAAACTCCACTATGTGGAGAAAAACTCTGAGGGTCCAAGGTCAACCGTTACCCAACCTCTTGTATACTAACAGTACAGAGTTAGTTTGGTTTTAAACTCCAGGATCAGTGAGGAGTCCCAAGTTGCTTCCAGGTTCAATGAGCCGCCAGGGTCCCTTTGGCTTATCAGATGCATCACACAGACCAGATGGTAGCTCGGCATTGGGCTCAGGTGATGACTACAAACGGACCCCTGACATGTGGGGAGAGAAATGGAATGAGGGGGTCAGTAATGAGCAGGATCGAGTAGTGACAGACACAGAAATGAAACAGTGCGATGGCATGTACAGCAGCACCAGCGACATTACTAGTGGTGCACTTGGTGGTGATTGGTGCGTGGTAAGTTAAACCAAAGAAGTAAGTCTTCAGCCGTGATTTAAAGACCGAGACTGAATTACATCCTGCACAGAAGCAGGCAAGTTGTTCCACAATCTAGGGCCCTGTAACTGAAGGCTCAGGCACCTATACATTAATTTATGCGAGGGACAATTAGGAGATCTTTATTCTGGGACTGCATGTTAGGTATAGGTATTACAGTTCGGTTAGGTATATTGGGGCAAAGACCTCTTTTATGCCTTGTGTTAAGAGGAGGACCTTGAAGTCAGCCTCTGTACCTAACAGGAAGCCACAGTAATGGTGAGAGTATGGGGAGTTATGTGGTCGCATTCCTGCTCCTGCTAACAATCCTAGCGGCCGTGGTTCTGACGCGCTGTAGGGGGCTTAATGTGCCCTGGAGGGCTTCCAGAGGCACACAGCAATTCAATCTACTGTATGACAAATGCATGTACTACTACTGTCTTCCATTGACAAGAAAGCACAGAGTTTGGCAATGTTCCTAAGGTGCAGGAAGCATGTCTTTCGCAACTGCATTAACATGGGGATTAAATGAAGATTTGAATCGAAATAACACCAAGGTTACGTACAGAGTACTGTTCGAAAACTTCAACCCTGCATCCCCGATATGCGAAATGAAGCTGGGTCCTGTCTACATCACTACTACAAACAAGAGCAGCTCAGTTTTTTCGGGTTTAGTGAGAGGGGAAGTTGTTATTCATCCAACCCTAATATCACTGAGGCAGCTAATTAAAGTGCCGGTTGATGCTTTATCACATGATTTAAAAGATAAGTATAGCTGAGTGTCATCAGCGTAAGAGTGAACTAACATTATGCTTCCGTATAATAGTGCAAGTTAGTGGGGAGCATGTAGAGGAGAAGAGCACTGGCCCAACACCAACCCTTGTGGGACCCATAGTTAACTAGTGACATAGGTGAGGTGCCATAATCATCCATTTGGATGAAGTAGTAACGGTTTGTGAGATAGGAGTTAAACCATTTAAGGGCTGTTCCGGTAATGCCGACAGTGGAGTGAAGCCTATTTACTAAAATGGAGTGGGATCTACCGCCTAACGCAGCACTAAGATCTAACAGAACATCAGTAATGTTTCCTGCATCACTCGAGACCATTATATCATTCACCACTCTAGTTAGAGCAGTTTCTGTGCTATGGCCAAGTCGAAACCTGATTGGAATTTATCTAAGAGGTTATGCGTGTTCAGATATGATCGCAGTTGTCTCTCAAGCAAGAACTAGTTTTTCTAGAATCTTAGAGAGAACGGGACATTAGCTTATAGGTCTATAATTACTTGGTGAGTGAGGGTCCAGTTAGGGTTTTTTGCCGTGGTCTGAACCACCGCTGTTTTAAACTGATTGGGGACCACACCCATATCAAGGATGCATTCATGATATCAAGTATAGGTGTTGATAGTATTCCTAAGGATTCCTTCAGGAGCTTGGTTGGAATGGGATCTAACCGACAGGTCGTGGAGTTTGCTCGCTGCGGCCAGAAATTAGCTCAGAGTTATCGATGAGATTAAAATCACTAAAATATTGTGAGCACTGTTCAGCTAATGGATTAATTTGAGGGCTAATAGGGCACATTTGGGAGCCTAATGTTGTTAATTTTATCATTAAAAACTTAAGAAACCTATCGTTAGTAATACTCACATGCTGGCCTTTTATCAGTTTTGTCTACATGAGCTAGTGTCTGAAATAAAGAAGGGGTTATGCTTGTTGTTTTTACAAGCTTTTTGAATAGTACCAAAAGTGCAGCACTATATAGAGCTTTGTTATTGTTTTAATGATAGACCATAGAGCCTGAGAGGCTTGGAGACCTGCTGTCTTCATCCATGCTCTAGCTTTCACGGCACTCGCTAGCAGCCCGCAGGTGATCATTGAACCAGGGAGAGTGCCTGATAGTTCTAACCTCTTTATCTTAATTGGGGCGACTCTGACTAAGGATCTGCCCAACTACTGTATTGCGTTGGCGTCGGTGACGCCATTAACAGTTTTGTTACAGGTGAAATCTATCTCCTGTTTACGGCCTCCATAAACTGAACACATTTAGCCCTGTTTAGGTGTCAGGTTGTACTAGTCCGCTCACTGAGGTACGGTGGAGACATATTAATCTCAAACGTGATTTAAATAATGGCCCAAAGTTTATTTAAGGAGTGGACTAGCAGTATCAATGTCAAGTCCATACGAGATAATTAGATCTAACGTGTCCTTGTACATGGGTAGGTCTTGATATATGCTGAGTGCAACCGACAGAATCAAGGAGCGTTAAGAAGCTTTTGGCACCTGCATCCGCTCTCTGTATCAACATGTATGTTAAAGTCACCTAACATCACTAATCTAGTAAACCTAACAACCAAGTCAGAGAGCAGATTGCCAAATTCATTGATAAAGGCAGCATATGGTCCTGGAGGTCTATAAACTAATAGGATATGGACCGCTAAATCAGACCTAATGCTTAGCAGCATCACTGAATGTATGGAAGCTCTAGTGGTTTTTGAATCAACCTTAAATGATTCATCAAAAATTGCAGCCAGGCCTCCACCACGCCCTGCTGAGCTGTGATTTATGCAGGTATGAGAACCCATCCGGGGAGGCTTCCACTAAGGGGATGGTGTCAGTGGGTCTAAGCCAAGTTTCAGTCAGTAGACAGATATCTGACTTTGTGCTGTGTAATGCCGACAGTGGAGTGAAGCCTATTTACTAAAATGGAGTGATCTACCGTGTCGAACGCAGCACTAAGATCTAACAGAACAAGAACAGTAATGTTTCCTGCATCACTCGAGACCATTATATCATTCACCACTCTAGTTAGAGCAGTTTCTGTGCTATGGCCAAGCCGGAAACCTGATTGGAATTTATCTAAGAGGTTATGCGTGTCTAGATATGACTGCAGTTGTCTCGCAACTAGTTTTTCTAGAATCTTAGAGAGAAACGGGACATTAGCGATAGGTCTATAATTACTTGGTGAGTGAGGGTCCAAGTTAGGTTTTTTAAGCTGTGGTCTAACCACTGCTGTTTTAAACTGATTGGGGACTACACCTGAGGTCAAGGATGCATTCATGATATCAAGTATAGGTGTTGATAGTACTCCTAAGGATTCCTTCAGGAGCTTGGTTGGAATGGGATCTAACCGACAGGTCGTGGAGTTTGCTTTGGCTATAACAGAAATTAGCTCAGAGTTATCGATGAGATTAAAATCACTAAAATATTGTGAGCACTATATATATATTGTAGGCAGCATGAGTATTCTGATTGCTTTGTGGCTACCTGCAGCATGTATTCAGACATCTTTCTTTCATAGCCAACATGGACTTTTCCAGCAAATTGTGCAATAGTAGATTTAGGGATCAGACAGGCGAGCCTTGCTCTCTGCATCCATCAGTGAGGTTTTGATGTCCATGACCCTGTTTCTAGTTCAGAAGCTGTCCTTCCTTGGAACACTTTTAGTAGATACTAACCACTGCCTACTGGGAACATCCCAGAAGACCTACTATTTAGGAGATGCTCTTACCCAGCCTTGTAGTCATCACAATCTGACCTTTGATAAGATGACCCAATTTTCCTGCTTCCTCCACATCAATTACAAGAACGGACTGTTCACTTGCTTCATTATAGAACCACCTATTGAAAGGTACCATTACAATAACATAATCAATGTTCTTCACTTTACTTGTTTTTTATTTTGTGCCTAAATGCTGTATATCACCTTTCTTCGTAGTTCATTTGCTTTGGTTGTATTTGTTGTAATATATCTATTTCTGTGAAAATTAAAAATTTCCCTTTTTTGCATTTGTGTGTATTTTTCTGCCTTAAGAGAGCATCAACAGTTTACATGCTCATGTCTGCACTCTACAGACCTGCATGTCATTTGCATTGAATTTCTTTGAACTCACAGATAACAGATACGCATTTGTGTTAAAAAGGCACCTTCAATAAACGCTATACGGAACAAAATTCCATGCATATTGAAAGAGAAGTTTCTCCGCCTTGCAAGGAAATAGAGCTGAATCCTCTTCCCACAGATCCATAGATAAGAAGCAAAGCTTTCCACAGCAAATAGGAGATCCGTGGGATTGCATTATGTTTCAAACAGCATGCTTAAAGAAAAGGCAGGAGAACAATTTTGACTTGCGTTGTAGACACTACAGAAAACTGATAGTTTGCATTGTAGGTTGTTTTTACCAAAGCTTAATGCATCAGCAGGGACAGTATTGTAACTAGTAACTGCCAAGCCTGACTGAATGTGAGCAGACACAACATTTTTTCCTGTCCTCTTTTGTTTCCATCCAGTAATTAATAATGAAAGAAAAGCAGAAATAGTTCTAGAGATAAAACAATATAAGTATAAGGATTTTACTGCAAAAATGAACACAGGGGCCTGACATTTTTTTGTATCTTTTTCTGAACAGTTCCCACAAGAAACATAATTTTTATACCAAGTAAAAACAAAGTGAAGCATTTAAATAAATGCTGTCCAGTCCCACTTGCATCCTCTACAAAGAAGTGCTTTGAAAGTGTCTTAGAACCTTTGCAGTTTGCAGACCAACACAACTGGTGAACAGAGGACATCATATCCTGTGCACTTTACTCCACGCTGGCGTCATTTAAATTAAAAACTGTTATACTCAATGGCTATTTGAGGATGAAAGCTCTAAACTGAACACAGTCATTCCAAATTAATCCAGATACTGGATTTCCTGACTCGTAGCCCCATCATGTGCATATTGTAGGGCAGCAGTGGTCTGCTGGTTAAGGACTAAGACCCAGCATCCAAAGGTCATGGGTTTGAATCCCAGACCAGTAGGTTGTTCTGAGGTGTCCTTGAGCAAGGTATCGTCCCCATCACTGCTCCCTGGGTGCTTTAAATATCTGCACCCTTTTGCATGGTGTGTATGAGTGTAAAGCAGAGGCCGCATTTTGTTGTGTTTCACTGTGCGCTGTGCTGTGATTCACAATGACAAATCACAAGTCATTTTCATTTCACTATTGACAAAATCCACTCTTCTGCCTTTCTGTTCAACATTGATGGTCAACAGAGAAGTGTTATGAGTTCCATGTTCTATTCTCTGTTCACACATGACTGCGTGGCCAGACCAAGCTCCAGTCACATCATTGTTTACTGCCGTCACCACCACTGTAGCCTTGATCACCAACAGAGATGAAACAGCCTACAGAGAGCAAGTTCAATCCCTGGCAGACGGGTGTCATGACAACAACCTTTCTCTCAATGTCAGCAAAACTAAGAAGCTGCCGATTGACTTTTGCAGACAGGCTTAAACCCATGTCTCAATTTACATCAAGGGAGTGAGGAGTCACATGGGGAATGCAGTTGTCATCAAATAGGCCCCCCAACACCTTCACTTTCTCAGGTGTCTGAAAAAAAGCTTGGATGCCCCTGACAGTTCTATTCAGCTTCTCCAGATGCACTGTGGAGTCCATCATGACAGCTGCATGGCAGCTATTGTAAAAACAACCAAAAAAATCAACAGCACAGGGTTTCTACCAGTTTAAGTCATTTACACCACCTACAGTCTCAAAAGCAAGTCCCGTAACTAAGGACCCCAATCATTCTGCTGACGTACTTTTCTCTTAACTGCCTTCTGGGAAAAGACTGTGTGTGTGGTACTATGTGGAGTATCTGATTAATGTCACAGTGTTATATTCTGTGAAAAAGCACTTAATAATTTTATTGTACTTTAACCTGTACATTCACATGACAATAACTCTTGAATCTTCAGTTTATGTGGACCCCACATCAATTTCTCGATATCATAATAACATAACTTACATATTACCTTCACAGTTACAGAAAAAAAAAATATATATATTTTTCATGTTGCCATGTTACAATGTTAGAATAATGTCCCCTTTGTGTTAAACTTTTAGAATAGATGCTCCAGTACGTTCACACTGGTAGATTAGATAGGTGTCCAACTAGTATCCAGTTATGTGTGTGTGTGTGTGTGTGTGTGTGTTTGTGTGTGTGTTTGTGTGTAAATTAATTAATGTTAGCTGCTGTAATTCTGAAATAACAATTCCAATGATGCTCACTTTAAACATTAATGCTGAATGAAAGGAATTAAAGTGAAAATTCAATGGCGTGTACTGACAGCCAAACAAACTATTTCTGGTTGAGCTGAATGTAATTTTTGTTCAAAATTTCAAATAATTCTGTAAAGCTTGCTCATTCTAGCTGAAATTTTGAAAAAAACGTATTTCTATATTGTGTTTTTCTTTTGAGTCTTTAAACGTTTGCAGTAATTTCTGTGTTTTGTGTATTTCCTGATAGGAGCTATGGGAAACTGCCTGAATTAGGGGCTTAACAGGAGAATGACTGAATGACAATTTTGCTTTAAACCTCAGATTAGCTTTTGAAATGTCAACTCAAGTGTCAACTCGAGTGACTACAAAGATGCTCTAGAATGCACCTACAGTACAGACATATTCTTGCTATATCATCTTCAAGTGATAATATAAAACAGCAACCTGCAATTTCATGAGTATTCATTTTATACCTTAGATACCTTTTAAGCCATTTGATCTCAATCGACACTTGCTGAATCTACTGGTACATCCAAAAATACTGAGGGACAGAACCTCTTCAGTGGAGCTTTGGGTAAGGAAGTTCAGGTTACCTCAACAATTTCACACTGATACCCAATGCACAGATATAATCACTGTTTTAGAATTTAAAATGCACTCACAGATGACATGTAATAACACATCTTATTTTAGAGGCCAGCACTTAAAGCGAAACGGTTGCTGAGAACATAATTTGCAACAGAGAAGCAGTCTAAATGAATGCTCAAATGCATCTGTTTTCCTCTTAGCAGACATTTGGTGCTTTCCTTCATTATTACTTATTAAAAACAGCAACTGCAAAGGAGAAAAAAATAGGAAAGAATAGCACATTTGTACCAAACAAGAATTAAAAATGTAATTTGAAAAGTATAACTTACTTTTTTATCTGTCCAATTAGTCAAGTCCAATTCCCACATTCTAATTAGGACTCCCTTGATAACATGACGCTGCTAACACATGATCTTTCGGTGCTTAAACCACAGATGGTTTACAGGAGCTTTTATTTTAAGCTGCTAATTTCACTAGATATTTCTGCAAATGTTTAAATGTAAACTGATATTTTCAGATGTGATCTGTTTAATAACCAAATAGCTCTGTATATTTATTGTTAATAACTTTAGAAAAGGCTGTATGCAAAATCATTTATTAAATTTAGGAATACATCAATTGATGTATTGAATCTGTAAATTAATGAAAAACAAAAAATGGATATATTGCTTTTTTTCAGTAAGCTCTATGAACAAAACATACATTTAATTGCTGCTTTTTAAACAAACTCCAAACAGTAATAAAAACAGATCAGATGCACTCTCTGGCCTCTTTATTATTTACTTGGTGGTTAAGCGTAGGACTCTTTTGCCTTCAGAACTGCTATAATTCTTCCTGATAGATCCAACAGGGTGCGGGAAACACGGATATTGGGTCTATTTTGACATGATAGCATCATGCATTTGCTACATATTTGTTAGCTGCACATCTGTGGTGTGAATCTCTTCTCCAGCTACATGCCAAATGTGCTCAACTTGATTGGGATCTGGTGATTGTGGAGGATTATGCAGTCTATTTGAGGACAGCTGAACTCAGTGTAACGTTATATTATCGTGTTAACCTGCTGGGTTGACTGTGGTCATAAAGGGATGGACATGGTCAGCAACAATACTCTTGTAAGCTGTGGCATTTAAGCAATGCTCAGTTGGTATTAATGGGCCCAAAGTGTGTCAAGAAAATATCCATTACACCAGCTCCACCAGCCTAAACCGTTTGTACAAGGCAGGATAGATTCATGTTTTCACTGTTGCAGTGGAAATTGATGCTCATATATTGTTCCACTTTGGTGAGACAGTAGGAATTGTAGCCCTTATTGCTAGTTGTCTTAGAAGACAGAAGTCAAAGCCGGTATGGTCTAATGTAGCTGCTGCCCATCTGCTTCGAAGTTCAACATGTTGTACATTCAGAGATGCTCTTCTGCATACCTTGTTTAAAACCCATGGTTATTTGAGTTACAGTTGTTTTGCTATCAGCTTGAACCAAGCTATGCATCCTCCTCTGACCTCTGGGACCTTACTGGTATGTCTCTGGGACAAGGTATTTTCGCCCAGAGTTCTTCTTCTCATAGGATATATTCCCTTCGTTGAATTCGTTGTAAACCGTAGACACAGTTGTGCAGTTTTTTCTGATATTCTCAAAACCATTCCATCTAGCACCAGCATCCATGCCTTGTTAAGTCACTTAAATCACCTTTTTCCATATTCTGATGCTTAGTTTAAACTTCAGCACGTTGCCTTGACAATGTATTCATGTCTAAATTCATTAAGTTTCTGCCATATGATTGGCTCTATTGTTGTCATATGTCATGTTGTCATGTGTAACATTTTACAAATGTCATTTTAATAACAGTTTTTTCCAAGACACTGGGGATTACAGGGCTAATCATCATGAACGTTTCATACAGATTAAACAGTGCCTGACATTTTCAAAAGAAAAAAATGGAGACACATGGTTTTGACCCAGCAGGGTTGATACATTTCTCTGTACTAGCCAGACCACTTTAGCCTTGGAGTTGATACAGAAAGTGCCATTAGTGTTATGTTGTACTTTTAGGGGTCGCCACAGCGGATCATCCGTCTATATGTCTAGCTGTCTTCTGCATCTTCCTCATTCAAACCAGCCACCTGCGTGTCCTCTCTCACCACATCCATAAACCTCCTCTTTGGGCTTCTTCTTCTGCTCTTGCCTGGCAGCTCCATCCTCAACATCCTTCTCAACATACCCCTCATCCGTCCTCTGTACATGTCCAAACCACTCTCACTTCTCTGACTTTGTCTCCCAATCGTCCAAGCTGAGCTGTCCCTCTAATAAACTTATTTCAAAACCTTTCCATTCTCTTCACTCCCAGCACAAATTTTTCTGTTCTTTAACTCTGCCACCTCCAGCTCCACCACCTGTCTTTTAGTCAGCACCACTGTCTCCAGCCTATACAACATAGCTAGTGTTATGTTATGTATATTATACTGCTAGTGTTATGTTATGTACTGCTATTAAAACTGGCTTTAACAAGCAGTTTTGCTTATTCCAACATTATTTTGTAAAAAAACACTGTGTTGTTTTGTTATTGTTTGCAACCAAACAGGAATCCAAGTTTAATCTCTCAGTGTAATTCAGAAATGCTTTCCTGATTGATTGCTGGCTCTTCATTTCGTCAGCTTCCTGCCAATACAATGCGCTGATGAGACATAATAGGAAAGAACCTCTGCAGATATTAGCTAAACGTTGTGTTTATAAGCAAGTACTGATTATAATGCTCATTTGCACACAAAGTGGATGATTAAACCTTTGAAATGGGTCTTTCTGGAAACATCTCAGTAAAAAAGAGAACATACCCCCTCAACAACAAACAAACCTTAATAATGTATGTGATTTATTGTGCTTTATTAAACAAACTCCCCAGCCTTAACTTTAGCATCCTCTTCTTGAAGCAGTGGTGGCTTTGTGATTAGGCACTGGGCCCATAATTTGAAAGTTGGATCAGAAGGTGGATTTGATAATTTAGTAATATCAAAAAAGAAGGGTGGACATTATCACCTATTTTACAGTAAGTCAAAGTTTAAGTCAGATAAAGAAAAATACATCCTCAGTCCCTCAAGCATAGAGTCAACTGTTTTGGTACTTACAGCCATAAGTGATTTTGTTCACTGTTCATAAAGCAGGCATCAAAGTGTTTCATGAGGTGACAGAAGCAGCTTACCCTTATTGTAGTAACTGAGACATTTACATTTACATTCATGGCATTTAGTTGACGCTCTTATCCAGAGGACAGTCCCCCTGGAGCAACTCAGGGTTAAGGGTTTTGCTCAAGAACCCATGGTGGTAGTGCTGGAGGTGAGATTTGAACCTACAACCTCTTGGTCCTTTGGCAAGTAATAATGTTATGAAATGTTAGAAGGGAGTATTGTGACGGAATATGGTGTTCTGTGGAACAGTTTTACAATGAAAAGGTTGATCAATCACTGAACTGGGATTTAATTATGTGAGCATGACTACTGTACTGTATATTACATACATAAGTCATAAATAAGTAGAGACTAGTCAAACTATTACTGTATTTTTCATTTCATATATGTTTGCTTTTTTGATGTTCAGTCATGAAGCACCAAAAAGCTGAACTAAAATGTAATTGTTATGATTATGGTCTCTGGAACAATCTGGAAAAAAAAAATGTCTGAGTGGGCTTATTACCATTTCTAAAAATAAATGCTTTAGATGACTTGAAATTGTGGTCAGAAGTCTTTCATAAATGCTAAAAGCCTCAGCTTCCTGGGGGGCCCTGCAGACTGCTTTTATGTCACCACCAATGTCAAAATCAAATTTGCTGTGGTTATGAATGAAAAATGTAAAACTAATGTATGTTGTAGCTGTGATTGATTCTCAAAATCATTCAACCCCAATTCTGACGGCCTTTAAAAAGCCTTTAAAAACAGCAGTTTTCATTGTGTAAATACTTTGAATTTGGATTGAGCAGCTGAAATAGACAAATATTTAAAAATGACTTTCAATGAAATGAATGGAACAACTGTACTGGAACATTTAGCCTTTTAAAGACTCTTAAACTGGATTTTTTTCATCAGTTTACACGCGTACACTTTTTTCATGAATCATTGTCATTACACTTTCTGTACAGAAACTGATCAAATGATCCTTTATGGTAATTGTTAATGAAATAAAATAAATGGGCAACAGCAGAGAAAATCCCTGCTTCACCGTGCCTATAGTCTAACACAGTGGTGGCAGCATTATGCTGTGAGAATGTTTTATCTATTACAGGAACTGGAAGACTAGTAAGTAGAGTAGAGAGAAGTAAAAATGAGTGCAATAAACATGAAGTAGCATTTCACTCCCTCACTTTAGTGACAACCCTTGTCATTGCGAGGTCACAGCATTGCACACCATGAACCACAACAAAATTGGACCTCTGCTTTTAACCCATGCACACAAACACCGTGCAGCTATTGAAAGTGCCTGGGGAGCAGTGACGGGGATGGTACCTTGCTCAGGGGTACCTCAGGGCAACCTACTTGTGAGGGGATCGAACCCACAATCTTCCAATGCAGGGCGACTCCCTAACCACTAGGCTACCGCTGCCCCTTATTATCGTAACTGCTTATTCTAGTAGGGGTTTAGCATCCTCTTCTTGAAGCAGTTAGAAGAGAAGTTATAAGAACAAATTGTTATTACTATTGGTGCAGCGGTGGCCTAGTGGTTAGGTAGTTGGCCTAGCATCAGATGATTGTGGGTTTGATTCCCTCACAAGTTTGTTGCCCTGAGGTACCCTTGAGCAAGGTACCCTCCCCGGGTGCTTTCAATAGCTGCCCACTGCTGCACGGTGTTTGTATGCATGGGTTAAATGCAGAGGTCCAATTTTGTTGTGGTTCACGTGTGCTGTGCTGTGACCTCGCAATGACAAGGGTTGTCACTTTCACTTAAATTTTTTTGCTTTTAATAAATTTACCACACAATCCCAAAGTCCATATTAAAATGAGTCGGAAACATATCAAAATGTGAAAACCTTTAATGGGTCTGAAAGTTATTTGTATGCATTGTACAATATAATGACAGTGCTGATACACAAAACTCCCCAAACTCAATACAGCTAATCAAAATAATTGCTATGCAACATTCACATTGGGACCACTTGTTCTCTGTTTGGATCTGTTTGGAATATGAAATATGCAGTGTAGTCAGTTCATTTCCATGAGCAAAAACATGTTTTGATATTCTGGATGTAAGAGCACTACTATAAAAGAACCATTTTCACTTTCACAGGTTGTTCCGATACAGCGAGCTACAAAATGACCTTTACTCCCTCACAGATTAAAGCCTTCGGCGAAATGTCTTCAATATTTTTAACAGAAAAAACCCATCCTTTCCCCTTAATTATACTGTCCTCCAGCTGCTTTATTTGCATGGTTAGTGGCAATGTGACAGCCTGTTGGCACGTCTCCTAGACTACAACGGAGCAGCTTCCATGTTTGGTGAGTGTCTTTGCAAACTCAGAAAGGTTTCAGATTATTACTGTATCCAGAAAAAAAAAAAATCAGAACCTGTGTGCTCCCGTTTAGCCTTGTTTAAGTGTCAAAGAGTTTTATTATATGAGTATAATTATCGTCGCTCTTATTTACTCAGTTTAAAAGACAGCTTGGCTATCTTGTAGGTCTGTTTTTACAACAGAGATCCATCTATAACCCAGAATATCAGAATAACTCAGACAAACTCAGGGAAACTATGTACTTAAACAGTGCATGAAGAATTTACTTTGAGGTATGTAAAGTTTTATGTCAAAAGAAAAGCTCCATGGATGAAGTACCTTGCACTAATACTTGGTCATACAATTGTCATACAACATCACAGCGGGATGTTTTTCAGCATTGATAAATTAGATTTCACTCGACCCTTTTTCATTCGCAAGGACCTTATTTATGGTTCTGTTTATCTTCATTTGTATATAATTACACAAAACACCCTCTATTTCATGCACTTAATGTGAAAGTGAGCCAAGAAAAAGAAAACATTCAGCAGGCTCATGACTCAATACTTATCCATCAGCAAAAAATATACCCCATCATGGAATACTCTTTCACATTTAAGTGTAGTATTCTAGAACATTACATCTAACATGATTATGTCTTGTATATTTACTACTGATCTGAGGAAAACGTACCTTTACAAGTGAAGTGACTATTTGTCATTAAGAAGCACAGCACAACACACAGTGAACCACAATGAAATGCAGCCTCTGCATTTAACACTCACACACACATGCACACACACACACACACACACACACAGGGAGCAGTAATGGGGACGGTACCTTGCTCAAGGGTACCTAAGGGCAACCAACTGGTCTGGGATTCAAACCCACCACCTTCTGATCCTTAGCACTATGCCACTCCCTAAGCACTAGGCCACTGCGTTTTTAATATTGAATTATTATTATGGTACATTATCATTAGTGGATAGTTCAGGTATTATAATTGTTATGACAGATATTGTTGATTTCGGAACTGGTATTGATTACATGATAATCCAATATCACCTCTGCTTCAAGTCTCTCTTACAGCTACAACATGTAGCCATAATACATATTAGAGGTTATATGGTTGGATTAAAGCCGCTGAACTCAGTTACTACCTTTGTAGCAGTCATCGTTCATGACTACTAAAAAGAACCATAAAACCATGTGTAAAACAGTCATGGAACTGGATCTGTTTTATGGACTGTGGTGTGTGTCAGTGGGAGGACAATCTCTCAGCAAGCAAGTGTATTGCCCTGGAGCAGAGCGAGCCACACACTTAGTGTGACACAGTCTTCTGTTTGGATCATCTGCCTTTTTTTTTTTATTCGCAACAGCTGTGTATACCAGCAGTGTGCATCTGTTTGGAGGAAACGGTATGACCACTTGCTCATGATGTGATATGATTGCCCAAGAGGACTTGAATCACAGCGAGGATCTGTTTGCTGCATTTTAGAACTGGCTGAAGCCTGCGCATTCATCTTGGCTTCATTAATTGCCTGTGTTGCTGAAACGAAACACGTCTTGAGTGACCTTAAATGTGATCTAAGAGACAGCAGTTAGTGGCAGTACTTAAAGTTATAGCATGTTTTTGTGTCTTTTTAAAGGCACACATTGCATGCCGTGTTTTCTGTATTCAAGCTGATCATTTTTAATTTAGCAGCCCTCTTGCCTTTCCCAAAGAGCTTGTGGAGTACTCTTAAAGCTCTAACAGATGCGACTTGAACAATCCTATGTAAGCTCCCAGTCGTGCTCAGTCTTCCCTTAACAAACAGCAGGCTAATACAGCATAAAAGTACATCTGTTTAGGCAGATGCTGAGGAGAAGGTAAAGCCACAGATGCGACTAAGGCAAGTCTCCCATTGGGAACAGAAAGCTGTTCCGAAACTCCCTCATTCTGCTTTACTTTTTAAACTGCCACTTGGGAAAACCTTGGGAAAAAAAACTATGATTTTTTTTTTAGGATCAGAGGGTGAAAATCTGCTCCCTGGTGTTTTCGACAGGATTGTTAATTTAACTGAAAGTTTGTTTTCAAAGTTTTAGGATTTTCCTAGGTGCATCAAGCCATATGTAAATGTATTGAACGTTTAAAAAATCTTGTTTTAAAGTTTTTATACAGGCAGCAAAGATGTAACTACAGAAAGGGAAAGTGGGACAATTGCACTGGAACCCTTGGGGACAGGGACTTGTAGTGAGTAGATGCCCAACTGTTTTTAATTTTTATGGACAACAACAATATCAAACTTATGTTACGTCATCTTTTCCATGCGCAAGCCTTTTTCAGAAAAACATGCTTCTACCCAAAGCTGATTTGCATTCATTTTGATATTTTGCATTTATTTTTGCCCAGAGGATCATAAGATGCTAGGCATGCCACTGGCTAGTATTACACAATTCAAGACAAGTCCAGTCCGGACTGAAAATAATGGTTTGTTAAAATTCCACCACTCAACTTCCAGCTCCTCAACTTCTCAGTGAGTGTGAGTGTGTGTGTGTGTGTGTGTGTGTGTGTGTGTGTGTGTGTGTGTGTGTGTGTGTGTGTTTGAAAGCTGATGTCTAGGTGATCACCTTATTGTTGCTGACAGCCCTGCTGCGCAGTCCTGCTTCTATTAATAACCCCCATCAGCTACTACTCCAGCCTTTACAGATGGCTGAAGGAGGAGACAGGCTTGTGTCGGCTTTGGCATGAAATCTGCAAGACTCTGGAACTTAACTATTGAGACACTGAGGGTGGTTATTGCTAAAGCTCATCAACACAGCTAATGAATCACACAATAAGCAGTGTCAATGATCTTTGAAAGGTGACATGCTCTTTCATTTCAGTGTGACAATTATAGTTAACTGAAGCCTAAAGCACAAACAGACTATAATGTAGATAAATGTATCCCAGCTCTCACAAGGCGAAAGGTGGGGAAACACCTTGGACAGTTTGCCAGTCCATCAAAGGGCAGGAGCACAGACAAAGACACACACACACACACACACACACACACACACACACACACACACACACACACACACACACACACACACTCTCTCTTTCACTAAGGGGCAATCTCCAATCCACCTGACATGCATGTCGAAGGACTGTGAGTCTTTGCCACCCAGGCATTAATTTAGTTTAAATGCAAAAGAATGTGTTATTTTTCAGTAGTAGATATCTTATATTGTTTGATAAATATCTTATGTCGATTTCTCCTTGACTCCCTGCGATGGGCTGGCGACTTGTCCAGGGTGCGTCCCCCGTCCTCGCCCTGTGTGCGCTGGGTTGGACGCCAGCACTCCCCCGCGACCCCGTTTGGGACAAGCGGCAGATAATGGATGGATGGATGGATTTCTCCTTGATGCACCAAGAAATTCCAATGTTAACTGTACATCAGCAGCACACCTGATATAACTTAATGAAGCACTAATTAACCAAAGCAGGTATTAAACAGGAACTGAGGAGAGGTTAAACAAGATTCTGAAATGCATGTAATCACTATTTAACACATATCTTTGTGATTATTTAACACAGAGCTAGTTAGTATTAAATAAATTATTGCTGCAGACATGAAAAGCTTTATAAATCTATTTTTCTCAGGGGCTTAAAGCCCTTGCACAGTAAGTATATATGCACATGTGTTAAAAGTTCTTATTACATGCACCTTCCTAATGTGTTAAAGCATAAGCAAACACTCTCTCAAGCCCTTTTGTATTGCCAAAGATATGCAAATTATTTTTGCATGTTATCCACCCACTTTTGTGGCCTCAGTTTACTGTATTGTCGCTTCATAGGCCAAAAACTGCATATTGATTTGAGTACACTCATATAGATCACCTGATGAAGATCTGCAAACCTCTGAACACTACTGTAGCAGGACAGGTTCCAAGATCTTAATTTCACAACCTAAAAATCCTAAAAGGTTTAGCAAAAAGCTTATAGTATGCTGGTGCAGTGTGGCTGTACATGTTTAGCTTAATTCATTTATTCATGTGTTTTTGAGACTTTTGAGAGGATTAGTGATTAATAATGTATTGATATCAGATGCAAGTATTACCTGCCTTAAAAAAAATAAATGCAGCTTCACTTTCTGACAACAGAATTGCTCAAGGCTTAACACTCACCATAGCAGAGACTAACATGTTTCTCTGTTCTGCCAAAGAAATACTTGTACCAGCATTCAAAGAAACTGACCAATTATGAATGTGGCAGGAAGAAGTGATAAACTGGACTTTAGATCTATAAATCTGAGCTTCTACATCATGAAGCATTCAGTGAGTAGAAATACAAGCTGGGTGTTTCTCATTATGTGGCTAGTGGGTGCAGAATGTAGTTCACTGAAAATAAAGCACTGATTTCTTTATTTAGCATCGTCTTTATCATCCAACTACAATGGCATAGTAGAATGTTAACACATGAAAAACATGCAATTAGTAGCGCAATACCATGATTAAAAAATGTATGTGCACAATGCTCTGCTCTGCTGCAAATCATTAATTACTGGGAGATTTTCCAGGCATTTGGTCTTCAGCGATGTCTCCAATGTAAAACTGATTTGAGGAGAAACCACAACAAAAACAGTTCAGTTGCAATTCTTAAAGTGCTTGTTCCAGACCAGCATTAGTTTAAATTTGCAACTTTAATAGCTTATCTGAGACCAATGAGAATGATCACACTGAGCTGTGTTTTCAACTTTTTCTCTCTGCAGTTCAAGGAGAAAAATCTAATTTGTATGCTCAGAAAGTAGAGGATGGAAATCTATGTTAGCTGTCATAGTAATAATTCACATGCAAGTATGCTGACCAGAGATAGGCTAAAAAAATTTAGCAAACTGGTCACATGTTTGGTCTCTGTCTCTGACTTGGCCATAGGCTACAGTCCAAACGCGAACAGCAGCTCTTCCTCTTTGCAAATTTTAGCAAACGGATATAAATTCCATATACAGTAAAAGTTTGGCCACATGATATAATAACCTGAGTGTAACCCTCTTTTGTGAGTGGTAGATAATGATTCAAAGATTCTCCTTGATGTAACGGCATTTCCCAAGAAGAGAGGAACTCTCCCAGTATTGCTGTTATAGTTGGTCATATGCCAGAACTAAGTGGTACCCAACTGGCATGCCATCAGCGGGCTCAAAGTAAAAGGTTCAATATTTAAGTAGGACATACTTTTTGTCCCAGTTGGATATCTGACATTTTCTGTGTGTCACTTGTTTCAGTTTCAGTTTCTTCACACTTCCTTTTTATGGCAGGGTGAGTCACTCGCAATCTGTCCTTTCTTTGCCTTCAAAAGCAGCAAATGAATTAAAGATAAAAGTAGGCTCTCAAATTACTTTAGACTTTTAAATTATACAGGGTTAAAGGAGCAATTTTGCACTGTGGATTTGTGATATGTTTGGATGTAAAATGGTGTCGAGGTGCTCAAGAAAAAAAAATGCAGTTGACGAGATTAGATCACAGCCTTTGAAAGGGTTGCTGAGAGGTTCTCTTCTAATGCAAAGTTATTTGCAGCATGTGCCGGGCACTCCCAGAGTCCTCTCTGGTGAGTGTTGGTTATCACTGTGAAGCTTGCATGTGGGTGGGACTAATGTAGGATACTGTTCTCAGATTCTATATTACCACTGAACACATGATGACATCCTTCCCACAGTAATGACAGGTGATGATCTGCTTGTGATGTGGGTTGTCCATTGCAGAGTGAAACCTGTGCAGTGTTTGGTGGGAATATGTGAGCTAAAGATACACAAGTGGTGATTTGTTAAGACTCTCCTTACTAAATGGAGGTCCTCCTATGCTCTTTGAAAAAGATTACCCTACAGCTTATACTGAAATGCAGTGGGGTTCCCAGTTTCTTACTCATGCCATAATGAGAATAGATCTGGCCACGGGTGCCCTCTATCATCTTATAAATAGTAACAACTAGGATGCAGTCAATGGTGGGTAACTCTAAAACCTATTCTCAAGCAAACTCTTAGTTTAGTGAAATAATGACTCATGTTAAAGTAAAAGTATGCTGTATACATGGGTCATCTCACCCTAAAATAAAATGGCACAGTGCAATGACAATTACTCTAATACCTTTTATTTAATTCAAATAAACACTTTACATAAAACCAAAGAGGACTGTCACTTTAATATTATGCGTTACCTGTCACTTTGGTAGTATAGTGTTTTTGTTATTTGCATAATTCCTATTTGCACAATTCCCATTTTGTATGCATTAGCTTGTGATTGCATTATTCTACCTCTGATGCAACAGCACTAACAACTGTGCCAATGTGCCTCGCAGCACATGTTAAGTACTTATTCAGTTCAGTCCAAGACATTGAGCTTCTGTTTATTGTTCCCTTGTTTTAATTCAGTATGGGAGAAATATCAGTGAAGATTTCAATAAACTTATGCTGTTCCAGCTGTAGTTGCAACACGCAAGAAAAAAAGTTTTTCTCAAACATAGAGGGCTCTGCAGAATCAAGAAGAACCTGAAACATGTCATGCTTCCATGAGTTGCTTTTTGTGTGGCACCTGCTTAAAAATTGAAATTCATACAGTACTGTGCAAAAATCTTCAGCCACCATTTATGTCTTCATATTTTACTTCTAAATAGCTGGACGGTCTTTTATTTTTTTAATGGGTTGTTGAGGAACAGTTCTCCAAGCTTCTTGAATAACAACCTTTTTGGCTCACATTTTTATTTAGAAAAAATACAACATAACTTACCTAACACATCATTGCTCCTGTCATGCTGTTTTTCTGATAACATTTTGTATGTGAATAGAAGGTTATAAAAATGTATTGTTTAGTTGTTGTAATGGCAAGTACTATAATGTTGAAGGTCATTACAGTTTATATCAGATGCCAAATTAAGGTCATAACATCAAACATTTCTTATATTAAATGATGAAAAAACCAAGCCATTATCTCTGACAGAATGACTGACTTAAAAATGGACATAGCGAGTCAATGAGTCGGGATTTGGTCATGACCTATATTAGAGTGGCTGGGGAGAAGAGGCAACGTTGACCTGCAGGAGGGCCAGAGATTCTCGACTGGCTCGAGATAGCACTCCAGCTGTCTAATGACCGGAGGGTAGCCGAGCTGGCCGATTTCTTTTAAGCTGTCCTGGAGGAAAACCAGTGGTTCTTACCATAGCAGAGACTAAATAGGGAGAGGCTGCAGAGGTCAGACCATCCTCCAACAGCCCCCGAGTCTCCAACACTCGCAGCAATTCACTTTGCTGCCTCCTTGACTCAGTCAAGGAGCACTTGCTGGTCTCACCAATCAGCAGGATCCTGTTTCGGCTGCAACACTTCCTGCTTCCCCTGCTCCGGCTGCAACTCCTCCTGTTTCCCCTCAGCCGACTACAACTCCTCCTGTTCTCCCTGTGCCGGCCGTAACTCCGTCTGTTTCCCCTGCTCTGGACCCCAGTCCTGTTCTGTTTCTTCTCCTATGTCCACTCCCCAGTCAAGTCCTGTTTCTGGTCCCCAGTTCTATCCTGTGTCTCTCACTGCAGATCACAATATCATCAGCAAACATCATCATCCACGGAGACTCCTGTCTAACCTCATCCATCAACCTGTCCATTACTATCGCAACCAAGAATGGGCTCAACGCTGATCCTTGATGTAATCTAACCTCTACCTTAAATGCATCCAACACTCCCACTGCAGATCTCACCACTGTTACACTGCCATCATACATATCCTGAACTACTCTCACATACTTCTCTGTAACACCTGACTTCCTCATTCAAAACCACAACTCCTCTCTAGGCACCCTGTCATATGCTTTCTCCAAGTCCACAAAGGCGCAATGTAACTTCTTCTGACATTCTCTGTACTTCCCCATCAGCACCCTCAGAGCAAACATTGCATCTGTAGTGCTCTTTTGCAACATAAAACCATACTGCTGTACACTAATCCTCACCTCTTTTATTAACCTAGCTTCCAATACTCTTTCCCATAACTTCATGCTGTGGCTGATCAATTTTATCCCTCTAAAGCTACTACAGCTCTGCGCATCACCCTTATTCTTGAAAATCGGTACACTTCGTCTCCACTCCTCAGGCATCCTCTCACTTTCCAAGATTGTGTAAAACAATAAATGTTGTTAGTTTTTATGCCCCACAACTTAGCTGTGAGATGGATGGGAAAGAAGAATTCTGGAGTGAGTTAGATGAAGTGATAGAGAGTTTACCCAGGGGAGAGAAAGTGTTGATTGGTGCAGACTTTAATGGACATGTTGGTGAAGGGAACAGAGGTGATAAGGAGGTGATTTGTAGGTATGGAGTCAAGCAAAGGAATACTGAAGGTCAGATGGTTGTAGATTTAGTGAAAAGGAAGGAAATGGCTGTAGTTAATACTTATTTTAAGAAGAAAGAGGAACACAGGGTGATGTATAAGAGTGGAGGAAGATGATAACTTACCTACAACAGAGTTTGTTGAGCAGATGGAATGAGTACTCTGAGCAGCTGATAAATGAAGAGAATGAGAGAGAGCAGACTGGATGATGTGAGGTTAGGGAACCTGGAAGTGCTGCAAATCAGCAAGATGGGAGTAAGGGCAGTGATGTAGAGGATGATGAATGGAAAAGCCACTGGTTCGGATGACATATCGGTGGAGGCATGGAAATGTTTAGGAGTGATGGCAGTTGACTTTCTGACCAGATTGTTTAACATAACCTTGGAAAGTGAGAGGACTGAGGAGTGGAGACAAAGTGTACTGGTACCAATTTTCAAGAATAAGGATGATGCACAGAGCTGTAGTAGCTTTAGAGGGATAAAGTTGATCAGCCACAGCATGAAGTTATGGGAAAGAGTAGTGGAAGCTAGTTTAAGAAAAGAGGTGATGATTAGTGAACAGAACAGAAGGTCAGAGGGAGCTGCTTTGTGCCTTTGTGGACTTGGAGAAAGCATATGACAGGGTGCCTAGAGAGGAGTTGTGGTTTTATATGAGGAAGTCAGGTGTATATCAGAGTAATTCAGAATATGTGGGGCAGTGTGACAGTGGTGAGCTCTGCAGTGGGAGTGACAGATGCATTTAAGGTAGAGGTAGGATTACATCAAGGAACAGCATTGAGCCCATTCTTGTTTGCAATAATAATGGATAGATTGACGGACAAACTAAAACAGGAGTCCCCAGGGACAATGATGTTTGCTGATAATATTGTGATCTGTAGCAAGAGTAGGGAGCAGCTTGAGGAGAACCTGGAGAGATGGAGATATGCTCTTTAGAGGAGAGAAATGAAAGTAGGACAAAGACTTAATATGTCAGTGTGAATGAAAGGGAGGAAAGTGGAGTGGTTAGAATGCAAAAAGTAGATATGACAAAGGTGGAGGAGTTTAAATACTTGGGATCAACAGTTCAGTAATGGCGAGTGTGGAAGAGAGGTGAAGAAGAGAGTACAGGCAGTTTAGAATGGGTGGAGAAGAGTGGCTGGAGTGATTTGTGATAGGCGGGTTTCAGCAAGAGTAAAAGGGAAGGTTTATAGGACACTAGTGAGACCAGCTATGTTGTATGTGTTTCGAGACAGTGGCACTAACAAACAGACAGGGGGCAGAGCTGGAGGTGTCAGAGTTAAAAATGCTGAGATAGAGGAGAGGCAATGATTATATTGAAGATAAGGATCATTATACCTTATTGAAGAAGAAGAAGAAGAAGATGAAGAAGATAATTTTACATCAGTTTAAGCACAGTGCCTTGCCTTTGCAATGCCTTTAAGACAGTGAAGAAGATACATTAAATCATTTGAAAGCTTTTGATTCTATTACTGGTGTAGAAACCTGGTGTAGGAAAGTGCTGTTCCCGAGTTTATGGCTCACATATATTTTTGTTTTCAGTTCTTGGGGACTGTTATGAAATCACCAGCCCAGCAAAGTCATTTCACAGGGCTGCAGCTGCACAGGCATGGGAAAAGTAGCATCCAAACTAAAGCTTTTCACACCTCACAAATATTAAATCTGGGTATTTGTCTCTTTTGATCACTCTTCCTTACTTGTAGACAAAAACAGAAAATGCAAGCAAACACACTTTGGCTCTGCTGTAAAGATATTTCAAACAGTTTACTGTTCTATGTTGTGTGTCGATGTGCATCTGCTGAAACCTGTTCTGCCTTCAATACAACTGTCATTTATCACCACAGACTGACAGCAAAACAAATTACACACTCTGTGTTTTTCCTATATGTGCTTATATGTATAAGGCACTACTACTACTACTATGCCAGTGATGTGTTATGCCCTCAGGCCAACTGCTTCAAATCCATTCTGTTTCATACAAGTCAGAGAACTTGAAGACTTTGAAAGTCATTAAAGCTGATACTTCTTTCAACAATTTTCCCATGTGTTCCTGACTATAGACATTTGTTCTCAAACATAAACAGCTCTTATTCTTCAGTTATTTATGGCACTGTTGTGCTGATTTTAAAAAAAGTTATAATCTTCTTACCATAGTCTGGAAAAATGTGCCATTTTCATGGAAGTGTTTAACCCCTTTCTGACTGTTCTCTTTAATTGAAGTGTCTCTGGGTTACAAATGGGCATGTTGATTCTAGCCATTTTGTTAGAAAAATTTACTTCGTGGATCCACCTTGTTTATGGAAACTTGGTGACATTTATTGTCAGATTCTAACTTTCGGCCTATTATCGCCCTGAAAGTAATGGTATCAAATCACACATGAACATGTTACTACTATTTCAAACTCACTGCTACCAACTGTCAAGTATTGTCTGGTCAGTCATGTGGTTAGGAAACGATCCGTGATGAACAAGATGGTTTAGAGATTGTGTGGGAAGACAGATGTACATGGCTAAGGTGTGTAACCAGACACATTTTGTCACTGCTGGGACAGAATCTTGTTCCTCAAAAGTTTTTATCTTCACAGTAGAAGTTAAACCTTTTTTGGAACTTTTTGGAAGATTTTTCTTCCCAAATGAATTTCTATTATTACAATCATCAATAACAGTTATACAGAATGTAAAGAAAAGCTGGCATTTGAAATCACATTAAAAGAAAGAAATAATACAGCACTACAATTACAGTTTTTTGATCCATTTCGTTTCCACAGAATCAATGAACATTGGGCCTATAATCAGGGTTTGAAATGTGACTGAGGTTTCAGGAGGGCAGTGAGAGCAAAGTGCCTTATGTCACCATAAAATACACATATACATTTTTGCCTTGTATATTCATAACAATCTCTTCAGTTCTGTTTTCATGAGTATTGCTAGGAATGAGTAGTTTAACTTCATATCTGTGTCAGTATTAATGATTTTTACACTTAAAGCACGCGGAACACAACATTTTCAGAAATTTATATACCATGCACAGCACTCAGTGACTCTCAGTACTTTTCACTTTCTTAGCATTCTGCCTGTACCGAGTTAAACATAAACTTAGCCTTTTTTGGCACTAAGGAATCAAATCTTGAGCTTGAAGAAGATAAAGAAGACTCGTGTAAAGGGAGTTATTTTGTCAGAATTCTCATTTTATTCAAGAAAATAACATAGAGGGGCCCCTTCAAAGAAATTGCATTTCATTTATAGGGTTTCTTTTACTTTTCAGAGAGATATAGGCAATAACCAACCCCAGTTTTAACTCTGCCTATAACATAGGTGGATTTTATAATGTAGCTAGTAAATGGAAGTATAGGGTGCAGCCAGAAAATCCACAGAATGCAGAAAAGGTAGAAACGTATTCTGACAAATCCAATTAAAAATTTGTGAGCAAAGAAAGGAACCACTCTCACTCACAGGGAGGAATCCATACACATTGTATCTGGTTATCATGGTTTCTTTCCTATGTAATGTACTAGCTGATTATAATATTATGGCATTCTTTCAATGAAGCACATTTTGCATCACTTTCATGAATGTTTGCAAATTGGCACTGACTGATGATTTCCAACTTCATGCAAATGAGAACCATGCAAGAACATATCAGTTCAGCGTGGAAAGTGTTTGGTACATGATGTTTCCTAAAGAGGTGGGAGTAACAAAAATAGTCTGGCCAAGATGGCAGTATCTAAAGAAATGGAAGCTTGTGTATAAATAAAAGAAGTCAGGGTAAGGGTAATATAATTATTGGTTACATTAATTTTATGATTCTTTTACTCCTGCTAACCTTCAAACTATATGACCAGATAACTGAGACACATTTACTAATAAAAGGATGATTAATTTGCTTACTGATTTCACAACCATAGTAATTTTGTTATATGGAAACCTAGCACAAGGTCTGCTGCTGGTTAGTGCTTTTAGCCAGGTTCAGTAGTTTTACAGGCTAATATATCACACATCAAATGGCACATTCTCCCAAATAAATATTTTACACTGATTAAAAAAAAATCCTTATACTTTTTACAGCACTTGATCATTTTGAGATGTTTTTACAGATTAAATGCTGGATCCAGGGACAGCATGTAACAGGCAGCAAACAGCCAGTAGCAGAAAGACAGGAACAGAGTGCTTCTGGCGACAGTGTGCAGTCTGTAAGGAGATGCCAATTCCCTACTGCCTTCCAGTAGCAGACCTTTGCCTTGTCTGGTACATCATTGAGTTAAGGGGATCAGGATCAGGGTATGGCCAGATTTGGATCTCTCATCTGAGAAAATTTGTTTTGTTTTTTACCTATGAAAAATGTTTAAATCATGTGCAGTATCATTGTCATATTTTAATAAATAAAATACAATAAATACAATACTTTTCTAATTACTTAATACAATACAATAAGTGTTTACATAGCAATCATGTATTGAATGTATTTTGATAATGTGATATAGCTTTGAAACATGAATGATTAATTTGTGACTGGTGGTTGGAGGGTTAGTCTATTATACATATACACTTTACACAATAACCATGATGGTAATTCATTCTGATCAGAAATGAGAAATGCAAAAACAGCTGTGATGGAATAAAATCTTCAGAGTCTTAATGAAATTGTAACGGCAATGGCAGCGAATATCAAAGCGCCTATACATATTTTTCTTTTCTTTAATAAAAATCTGAGATGGGAACACTTCATCTCCCAGTCAAACAGGACTCAAAATGCCAGCTCATGTGTGTCACACAACAACTCAGCAGCAACACTGCTTTGCGCTGTGGCTTTATAGTTTTGTTGCAGATTGCTGATTGTTGTCAGCTTTGGCTCTGTAACTTTTTTAAGGGCCTCTACTGGCTGGTGCAGGGACTGTCACCCCATCCTGGGCTGCACTATTCCAGAAATGTTTCAGTGACAATAGCTTTCACTTGAAGCCTTTTTTCCGGGCAGAGTGAAAACAGTGGCTTTTATTTAGTAGTTAAGGCTGCATTAGAGATTAGGTGAAAAATATTACTGCACATTTCAGCAGGAGTTGGCCACAGAATCAGAAATTTGTGGGTTCAAACACCTTACCAGTAGGTTGCCCTAAGGTACCCTTGAGCAAGGTGCCGTCCCTGTCACTGCTCCCCAGGCTCTTTCATAGCTGCCCCCTGCTGCACGGTGTGTGTTTGTGCATTGTTTAAAAGAAGAGATCCAATTTTGTTGTGCTGTGTGTACTCTTTTTCCCTTTTTTACACTTTTGCACTTTTCTGCCTGTTGACCTGTCACTGATACGCTGTATTTAGAGGTGCACCTGTGCACTAGTTGCACTAGTTCTCACTTTTAAACAACAAATGTAATATTCACTGGTCAAATCAAAAGTTACAGTACTATTGGAGGAGACTGTATATATCAAGTGAAAGTGCCTTTTTGTCATTGTGAGCTTACAGCACAGTGAATCACACCGTAGTGCAAACTCTGCATTTAACCCATACACACACTGTGCAGCATTGGGCAGCCATATCCAGCACCCGAGGAGCAGTGTTGGGGATGGTAACTTGCTCAAGGGTACAATCTACTGGTCCAGGAATAAAACTCAAAACCTTCTGATAATGGAGCCTAGTCCCTAACCACTAGGCCACCGCTGCCCCAGTGACTTCTTTGGTAAATATACTTCACTGTGTATGTGACAGTTTGCTCAAGCATGTGCTGCACACATCTTAATTGTGAAAGTAAGCCTGAACAAATCAGAAAATAGGAAGCACTCTACTAAGACACACTCTACAACTTTGTATTGGAACACATACACAGTGTAAAATGTTCAAACATAAGGGCTATTTTGACTAGCACAAATTAGCACCTTGTAGCACTTTTCTGACAAAGGCTTGGAGGAAAGCTTGCAGTAAATGCTTGCAGTGCTCTCCTTGCTTATTTTCCTCCTTTTTTCATATGCTAATGGCACTGTAAATGGTATTTCCTGCATTTTTAACTCATAATGGAATGCTCACATGCTCAATTACTTCTGCAGGAGGTGTGAAGCATTTTGATATTTAAGCAAGAATGGAAATAACAGATGGCTTGGCTTGTGAAATGCAGGCATTTTTGATTGGGTAGACATAGTCATCAAAGTATTTAACGGTATCAAAGTGGCATCAATCCTGGCAGCTGCTTCCTTCTGTCCCACGCCCTGCCACCCACCTTCACTCCCCCTATTTCATGACGTCCCTGCCTTGCCAATCAGACCTGATGCAGTCTGTTGTGGATAGCGAACAGATAGTATACTCTGTTTATTAACCAATATTAACATGCATCTTGGATTCGATCATATGTGGCCAGCACTAAATACAATATGAATAAGCCTTAGCCTGAAAATTCAGTATAACTACTCGAGTTAAGCAATCTAGACCAACTAAAAACTTGTAAGGACTTTTTGGTCTCAAAACAAATGCATCAGGAGAGTACAATTAAATGAGATCTTATTACAAGAGTTCAAGTGTAACAAGCTATGCATTTCAATTATCTGTTGTTAAAATCACCCAGGATGCATTTTAATGCTAGATGCCCTCAGATGCTGATTAATGTGACCTGAATATTCTTAAAGTGCTTCACACTATTAAAAAATATATTTGAAAAAAAAAACCTTGGAATCATAAGCAAAAACAAATAGATGTTTAAAACTTACAGGACAAGAAACATCTAGACACCTCAGACGTGCTGTTCAGCATTAGTACTTTTTGTTAGAAAGCTGTTTTTAAAGAAGTAGAAATCGAATAGCTTTACAAAACTTGTTTTTAACCAGGATGAGCCCATCAGCCTAGACATGTCAGGTATCCAAATGATCATAGATTAGATTAGACATACTGCTATGATGCCAAAATTATATTTAAAGAAATACCAAAACATCTCTCAACCTATTCAAACAGAATCAGCTCTTCACTATGGTGATATGAACTAGTTTGTGTGGTTTTGAACAGTTTGCAGTAAGCTAAGGTAATTGAGTAAATTAGAGCCCAATGTCTTAACTATCAAAGGCACATTTGTGGTACATTAATGAAGATCTGGATGTAGTTTGAAACTAATGACAGGGGTGGTGGGGTGAAGTGATATATATAGTATACTTGGCTATGGCCCAAGAGGTCACAGGTTTGACTTCAACCTCCAGAACTTCCACCATTGGGTTCTTGGGCAAAGCCCTTTACTCGTGGGGAGTTGCTTGAGGGGGACTGCCCCTGTAATCTATATAAGAATTGTAAAAAAGACCGTTGTCAGAAACTGGTAGATATCAACAAGACGCGTCTCACTGTGGTTATTTCAGCCAAAGGGGGGGGTAGCACTGGCTATTTTTCTCAGTTAGAATACCCATCTTTTGTCTAATGAATAGACAAGGTTATTTTTTTTTGTTTACCTGCAATTAAGATAGATAAAAACAAGATTAGACAATGATATGTGAACATTTCTTAATGTCAAGGAATAAAGAGCTGAATATTTAATGGGGTGTCTTAATTCCATTTCACATGACTGTATCTAAGTAAAGTAAAGAGTACTACAGTGAAACATCCAAATTTACTATATCACATCTTTCTCCATCATATTTTTAATTTACTACCTGTTGATGTTTCCAACATGTGGCATGCATGAAAAGAAATGCAGAAGCAGACCACAGTAATAGCTTTTACTGGGGCTGCAAATCCAGGAAAAAGGCTAGCAGAAGATAAAAAAAAGAGGAGGAATTGGGCATCATTTGACACTGGAGAGAAGCTAATCCTATTTGCAACTAAAGCCATTTGCAAAGAACTTTTTTGGGAAGCTGCAACTAAAAAAGGTTGGTTCTGTTGCCTGCTTTAATAATACGGTAAAGAGGAGATTAGATGAAGTGGCGGAGGATGAAGAGGGGCAATTACTCAAGAGTATAAAGCCTCTACTGCGTTATGCTGTTCAAGTAGATGAGTCCACAGATGTGGGAAACAAGGCAATTTAATGTGCCATACATACATTAAGAAGAGTGGAGGACTCAATACACATCGTAATTCTGCCAATTAAAGTGACTGGAGAGAAGAAATTTACAGCCTACGGAGAATAAATGTCTAAAAAAAAAACCTGAGCCTTCTGTGTAGGTGCGTATACAGAAACTGCCTTGGCTATGAGAGGTCATGCAGTGATTTTAAAGCCCGGGTGAAAATGCATGCATTGAAGTGCATCATTCATTGATCAGATGCTGGCAAGCATCAGGCTATCACCGAATCTGAAAGGAATGGATAAAATGATCAATCTTGTCAAATTACATGCACTTAACGCTCAAGTGTTCAATCAACAGTGATGTGGAGACATGGAGACGGATCTTAAACAGCTCCTTCTGTCTGTAAGCTGCTCAGGGGCAAGGCCCAAGCACAGGAGCCTGAGTTGAGTCAGCCATATTTTTAAATTTCATTTAAGAAAGGGAACCCAGAAGCTAACTGCTTTGCAGATAACTGCATGGTGAAATTGGCTTACTTTTGTGAAATTTTTTAAAAACTCAATGAAAAAAATATTTTACTCCGGGGAAAGATTTCAGCAGTGTTAAGAATGGCTCATAAAATGTTTGCACTCAAAGTAAAACTGGGTTCTTAGACTAAGAGAGTTTCTGTGACATATTTCCGTCATATACTGAGTACAAAGCAGACACCTGTCAATCCCCACTTGTCATCCTCATGCTCTCTCAGTGGAGTCTGAGAGCTATTTCCCATCTGAAAAGGACTCAGTGATAGTGAGAGAATGGATACGTGACCTGATTGCTACTGAATCATTAGCTCTCCCACTGGAACAAGACAACAAGCCACTGAAACTAAGAAATGAGGATAAAGGACTTCATGTCACAACCCATTGCATCTTTCTGGATCAAAAAGAAACACAGAATACCTTGAACTTGCCATGATTGCCCAAAAGCCAGTGCTGCCTTTTCTGTCCCCTTATTTGCGTGAGGCAGGGTTTTCAGCTTTGAGAGCAACCAAAAAAGACTGCGTGGCAAGGACACATTTTTTTTCTTGCTCATAGATTTATCACTTCCTATGATCATCTTCTCTATAAACAAGGACCAGGTTAAGTTTACATGGTTTAATTTTAAAAAGCCCATGGTCCGGGGTCTCAATGTTAGGAACCCAAGTAGCCTCCCTCCCAAGAGGTTCTGGGTTTGAATGACAAAGGTGGAAATCTTGATCTGTGTAGAGTCTGCATGTTCTACTTGTGTCTGAATGGGATTTTTCAAAGTTTACTAAGAAGCAATTAGCTGTGTTGATGTAGTTTATCCTAAATTTTACACACTTAATTTTACACATAACATTAAAACACCTGCCTTAGTGTATGTTTTCTTTTGCTGCCTAAATAGTTGCTGAATGTGCTACATAATGCCTGTAGAGGTGCTCGCAGCAGATTCTTTTTATTGCTGTAAATTTTAAGGTGTGGCATCCATGGAACAGACATCCCCAGTTATGCTTGGTTAGATTGAGATCTAGGGAATTTGGAGGCCACAAAAACCTAGTCTTGTTCCTTATTGCATTCCTGAACAATTTTTGCAGTGTGGTAGGGTACATTGTCCTGTTGAAACTGGCCACTGCCATTAGAGAATATCGTTGCAAAAGAAGAGGTGTATTTGGTTTGCAACAATGTCTGGGTAGGCAGTGGCCTAGAGGTTTGGTTTTGAGAGATATGGCTTCCACCCGTTGCACTTAGATGTAGGGGTTAAATGCAGAGAAGCATTTTGTTGTGGTTCACTGTCTGCTGTTCTGTAGTTTCTTTATATTGACTATATTTCACTTGTCAAAGGAATATTTACATAAAATCCGACACCATGTTTCAATACATCAACTTCAAGAACTGAATGTTCATTTGCTTTCTAATATATTGCACCATTGACAGGTGCCAATGTAATGATATGATCAGTGTCCCTTACTTCACCTGTCAGTGATTTTACTCATGTGCCTGATCAGCCTGATCAAACTGCTATTGTATAATTCTGTTTTTGTTATTTGTAATGTAACATTGATAATAAAATTATACTTTTTTGGTTTCAAAATATTAGTTTTCTTCCTCTTTTTGCCGTTGATTTTTTCTTTTTTTTTTATTTTGGGAGGGGTGTGCAACTGCCTAACTACTGCAGGAGAGTTGGATATCCTGTATGTTAATTAAGTTGACGTTTGTGCCACAGTGAAAAACTAAAGAACACCGTGGAGGGAACTGTTTATCTTTTTTGCCAGATCAGACCAGTCGTTTGTTAGAAGGCATGCAAATTGCTAATTTCTCTCCTGTGGATCCTTATGACGCTTTCTTTTGTTTAGTTTCTTTTATTATTCTTTTCTCTGTCTCTTTTTTTTGGTTTACTCTGGTTGTATATTTTTCTGTATTCATTTATTTGGGATTGGAGCATTTTTATTTTTGCTAGTTGCTGCCAGTTTAAGTCGGTCTAATTGCAGAGTAGCTACAGAGCTTTATAGTTTTGTATTTGCATGTGTGTCCGTGTGTGTGTGTCTGTGTGTTAATGCATCTCCTCCAAGGCAACCCTCAGCACATATTTTAGTCTTTTTAAAGACATTTATTTATGTTTTGTTAGCATAATTAAGTTAAATGAATATCTTTACATTCTAATATTGTATGGTATCCCCAATCAGATTTCATAGTTTTGTCTCGAGAGCATAGAATGCAACATGATTTTCCAGTCTGGCAACAATGAACAGTACAATTTAGCCTGTCATGCTCTCTGGAAATCAATCAGGTCAGCAAAAAAGAACCCATGCAAAAAACTGGAATACCACTATGCTGACAACAAAACATCTGTGGCATGTGGCATCCACACTGTCACAATGTACAAGGGAAACAAGCACACTGTCACCACTTCAGACATCACCTTTCTAGACAGATTTTTTTGCCTTCTTTGGTAACTCCCATCAGGACACCTCGCTTGCACTACAAATAGTATAACGACGGGGCTGAGCATCCTCCAGGTGACACACACACAGGTTATCAGTTCTTTGCAGCAGGTTAACCTTCCTAAGGCAGGAAGGCCTGATGAAGTGTCTCCTAGAGTTCTAAAAAGCCAGAGCTGCTGAGTTGGCAGATGTGTACAAAGACCTCAACATTTCACTGAACCAGACTGTCATCCCATGCTTCTTCAAACATTCGTTCATTGTACTGGTCCCAAAAAGCCACAAACAACCTGCATGAAAAACACTAGTGTGTGTCACAAATCAGTGTTCACGTCACATTACCATGAAGTGCCTGGACAGACCAGTGCTGAGATTCATGGAATCCATCTTACCTGTGAGCACTCCATAACCGCTCCAGTTTGCAATTGGTTTCTAGACTTTTTGACAAACAGATTTTAGGTGGTTATGTTTAAAGTTATGGAACTGGCAACACTGGGCTACTTTCAAATAAACATAGAAGAGGCTCAATTTTATTAGGTCACTGAAGACAGCTGGCTAGAGTCTTCAACCCCTTACCCAGGCCTACAGGGGTCTTCTATCACTGTGTGGTAGAAGAACATTACACTTAGGGAGAGGAAAAATTTCCAGCGGACTGTTCAAATTGCAGAGAGGATCACAGAAATAAAACTCCCCTACATGGACACAGCTCACATAATGCTTGAGGAACAACCTGAAGCCCATTCTTTTAGCTGCACATCGAAGCAGGACACTTCTTTTAGTTGGAGAAGCTTCATACAAGCATTCCATTGCCCTTGTACCACTGCATATTGGCAAATTGGATATTAAGTCTTGAATATTAAGCTACTTTTAAAGGAACCTAGTCTAGAACCTAGTCTAGTCTACTTTGTAAAAGCTCTTTAACTTTCTATATTTGTGCATAAATATTACCTAAAACATTATTAGTCTTTCAAACATGTCATAAAAGCAGATAAAGAGGTCAAAATGAAACAAATGAGAAAAATACTATAATTATTATACTAGTAATTCATATAGAAAACTGATCCAATATTACATATCTGTGTATATCATAAGTGTGTAGGTGACCGTATAGAATAAGTAGCTAATTTAAAGGAGAAATTATGAGTCAGGTCTTTTCAGTCAATGGTATGACAATCAAGTGTGAGCAGGCATCCTGTTTAACTCAAAAGCCATTGAAGTTTTCACAGCACATATTTGTGAAGCGTATCATGGCATTAACAAAGGAGCATTCTGTGGACATCAGACTGGAAAAGGTTATGAAATCATCTCTCAACAGTCTGGACTCCACCAATCCAACAGTCAGACAAATGGTGTCTGACTTCATCTTATGCTCCCCGAGACTGGTCAACCAACAGCAGCAACCTCTAGTATTAAATACCCTTGTGGTTGATTTAAAAAAAAAAAAAAGTCAAATAGTATTTTATAAAGAGTAGCTTAAAATGTGTTACTTGTTTTAACTTGATCTAATTATCGTGTTCAGTCAAGTGACATGTTCATACAAGGCACAGGAAAGCTGCTGCTCAACATTTGAAGGAATTACTGTTGAGGCTATACCATGCTTCTAGAACCGTGTTATCCAAAATAACAAAGTTGAACAAAAAAAACCTTTAAAAATCAAAATTAGAGAACAGCAATGACTGTAGCATGAAGAAAGATCAAAACCTAATTTTTCTGAAGGTTACAACAATCAGAAATTAATAGGAAGTACAGGTCATTGCTGTGAATGACTTCAAAAGATCTGCAATCACAGGACAACATTAGTCACTCACACAAGTCTGGTGGGATTTTGGTCCACTCTTCTTGCTGTCTCCTCCACAGTTAAGTGACTGTAGTGGGTTTCTTAGCCATAACTTTGTCGCCAAGGATTTTCCAGAGGTTTTCTACTGGGTTCAGATCAGGACTCTGAGCCATTTCATAATTTCAGTGTTTTCAGTTTCAAGGAATGCATTTTCCTGTGTGACCGGGACTTTGTCCTGCTTGAAAATTGAAAATGGCGGATTGTGTGATGAACGCAGGGAAGGAACCCAAAGTTTGTCGAAGAAGGTTCTGATAAACATTGATCTAGCCTTCTGATTCTTCCTGCATATGAGAGATTTGGTCATTGCAGAGTAGGCTGTCAGGCCAAATGCTCTTAACCATTGAGACACTGTATAACAAAACAGATCTTTACCCCATTCAGCGCTGAACTGGCGAGCAATTCGAGCTGCAGTGTTGAATTACTTCCCTGTTGACATTCTCTGCATTGTCTGGTCCTTGCATTTGTCTTTTGTGGATGACCAGCCTTCTTGGGGGACTTGAATGAGTTTATGACATTGTAAAGGTGCAATATTCCAGAAATCACAGATTTGGAAAGACCAACTTATCATGCTATGGCTGATAGGGTCATCGCTTTGGCCTTCATCTGGACAACTTGCTGCCGAAGGGTCACTTCAGTCACTTTAGAATGGCTCAATGTCATGGTTATGCTCGAGAGGCAAGGCACTCACACGCAGGTCTAACTGGGACACGTTTATTTCCAAACTATGACACAAACACAACGTTGAAACTCACGGTGCAGACAAACATTAAGGACGGTGAACGGACAACACTGGGTCGGACTGGCAGGCTATTTGTGTGTGGTAGTTCAGGTGCGGGTGATCAGTGGTGATAATTACGAGTGCTCGTGAAAGCCCGGTCAGTACTCCGGGGACGGGGACCTCTCCCCTGGCCTGGGTAACGTGGTGGGCGTGACATCACCCCCCCCTCCAGAGGCGTCCTCCGGACGCCCCGTCCAGCGCGCTCCGGACCCTCGCCGTCCTGGCGGATGCTGTGGGGGTCTGCTGTGTCGAGGGGGTCGACCTCTCCGTTTGGGGGCAGGGCGGCTGGGGTGGTTACGGTGGTAGTCAAGCCGGAGTTGAGGGTCGAGTATGTCCCGGGCTTTGACCCAACTGCGTTCCTCCGGCCCGTAACCCTCCCAATCCACCAGGTATTGAAGCTCCCCTCGACGTCGTCGGGAGTCCAGGAGCGCGCGGACCTTATGGGCTTGACCTTGCGCGGTGACGATGACAGGAGGGGGTTCAGCCTCTCCCACCGGTGCGGCCAGGGGCCCCGGAACGTAGGGTCTGAGGAGGGAAACGTGGAAAACAGGGGTTAAGTGCATGTGATCGGGTAGCTTGAGACGGTAAGTGACCGGATTGACTTGGGCCTCTACTCGAAAAGGCCCAATGAACCGGGGGCTGAGTTTCTTACTAGGCAGCCTTAGCTTGAGGTCCCGAGTGGAGAGCCACACCCTGTCTCCGGCTTGGAAGTCGGGGGCCTCCCGTCGACGCCTATCGGCTTGTTGGCGGAAGCGGCGCACTGCCCGTTCGATGTGTGTGTGGGCCTTCTCCCACACGCGCTCAGCCCCTTGGAACCAGGTGTCGATGCTCGGGACATCCGTAGGTGTGGTATCCCAGGGGCAGAGGGGTGGTTGAAACCCCAACACACATTCGAACGGGGTTATGCCTGTGGAGGAATGGCGCAAGGAATTTTGTGCGTACTCTGCCCAGTAGAGGTACTCAGCCCAGTCGTGTTGCCGGTGGTGACAGTACGCCCGGAGGAACCTAGTCAGCTCTTGAATGGTTCGCTCGGCCTGACCATTGGTTTGGGGATGGTAACCCGAGGATAACGAGACGGAGGTCCCCAGTCGCCTAAAGAAGGCCCGCCAGACTTGAGAGGTGAACTGGGGACCTCTGTCGGATAAGATGTCCTCCGGGAAACCGTAATACCGGAACACGTACTGGAACAGAGCATCAGCGACCTGTCGAGCAGATGGAAGAGCAGCAAAGGGGATGAATCTACATCCTTTTGAAAATCGGTCCACCACCACTAAGATGCACGTGTGCCCCCCGGAACGTGGGAGATCCGTGGCCAAATCGATGGCCACGTGAGTCCACGGACGGGTAGGCACCGGTAGGGGTAATAACTTACCGGCTGGCAACTCACGAGGTGACTTAGTTTGGGCACAGGTGGAACAGGAGCGGACCAGAACCCGAACATCGGCCCTTAAGGTGGGCCACCAGTATTTTCTGCTCAGCTGTTCCCCTGTGCGACGAATGCCAGGGTGCCCTGAGGCCGGAGAAGTGTGGACCCACTTTACTAACCGGATGCGGTGGCGTTCCGGCACGAAGATCCGATCAGGCGGGCACCCTGATGGGACGGAGGTGCCCTCAGCTTCCTGCCGGATGTCCCGTTCGATGTCCCATTGCACTGGGGCTGCCACTACCGTTGGGGTTAATATTGGTTCTGGCTGCGACACCCTCCCTGCTGGCTCGAAGTGGCGTGAGAGAGCGTCGGCCTTGTTATTCTTAGTACCAGGGCGGTAGGTCAGGGTGAAATCGAAACGGGTAAAAAACAGAGCCCATCGAGCCTGGCGGGGGTTGAGTCGTTTTGCCAGCCGGATATATTCGAGATTGCGGTGGTCGGTGAGGACCGTGAAGGGGTGCTTTGCGCCCTCCAGCCAGTGCCGCCACTCCTCCAGTGCGGCCTTTACCGCCAAGAGTTCCCTGTTGCCGATGTCGTAATTGACCTCCGCGGGGGTTAACCTACGGGAGAAGAAGGCACAGGGAAAAAGCCTCTCGGGTTGCCCGTGGTACTGTGACAGCACCGCCCCCAGACCCACCTCGGATGCATCGACCTCGACCACAAACGGCCTATCTGGGTCTGGCAGCCGTAGGATAGGCGCCGAAGTGAACTTCAATTTGAGGTCTAGAAAGGCCGCTCGTGCCTCAGGCGTCCAGCCGAGGCGGGAAGGTTTTCCCTTTAGCAGGGCGGTTAAAGGGGCTGTCGTGGCACTAAAGTTTTGAATAAATCGCCTATAGAAATTGGCGAACCCAAGAAAGCTTTGTAACTGTCTGATGGTGCGGGGCTCCGGCCAGCTGGTAACAGCCGTCACCTTTTGGTGTTCCATCTCGATTCCCTTTGGCCCGATTCGGTAGCCCAAAAAGGAAACCTCTGTGAGATGGAACTGGCACTTCTCCGCCTTGACGTACAACCCATGCTTGAGGAGGCGGGAAAGGACCTGGCGTACCTGGGTGACATGGGAGTCGTAGTTCCTGGAATAAATCAGGATGTCGTCCATGTAGGCGACTACAAACCGACCCAACATGTCCCTCAGGACGTCGTTGATAAACGACTGGAAGACGGAGGGGGCGTTTTTGAGGCCATACGGCATTACTCTGTACATATAATGACCTGTCGCCGTGCTAAAGGCCGTCTTCCACTCGTCGCCCTCCCGAATCCTCACCAGGTTGTACGCACTGCGGAGATCCAATTTGGTAAAAACGGTGGCCCCTCGAAGTTGCTCGAGGGCTGACGGAACTAGTGGGAGAGGGTAGCGGAATTTAACTGTGACGGCATTCAGTCCCCGAAAATCGATGCAAGGCCGGAGTCCGCCGTCCTTCTTCTGCACGAAGAAAAACCCCGCGGAGGCTGGCGATGTGGACGGTACGATGAACCCCTGTCGAAGGGCCTCTGCAATATACTCCTCCATCGCTCTCGTCTCGGGCTCGGAGAGCGGATAGATGCGAGAGCGAGGAGGAGTGGCCCCTGGCTGGAGTTCAATCGCACAGTCCCATGGCCGGTGAGGAGGGAGTTGAGTGGACCTCTTTGCACTGAACACCTCACTCATTGAACGGTATTCGACCGGGATAGACAATGGAATGTGAGCCAGTGGGCTCTCCACAGACGTGGAGAGGCACGGGAGTGAAGCGTTACAGTGCAAAGAGCACTCCGGGGACCAGGACCTGATTTCCCCTGTCCTCCAGTCTAGGACCGGGTTGTGGGACCTCAGCCACGGGATGCCCAGTACGATTCCGTGATCTGAAAGCGGCAGTACGAACAGGGACAAGGTTTCAGTGTGTGTAGACAGCTGAACGGTGAGTGGACCGGTGACCTGTGACACCCCACCTGGGTTCAGCTGCCTCCCATCGGCTGCCCTCACGGACACGGTGTGTGATAGGGGATACAGAGGGACGTGCAGTTGGGTAGCTACCGTGGGGGAGATGAAGTTGCCAGCCGACCCAGAATCAATCAATGCTGAAACACACAAACAGACATCAGCACAGCGTACAGATACTTGAACAGAAAATTGATGAGCTAATTCCGGAAGCGGTTTAATTACTGTGCGTTTCTTGGCTGCCAGGGCGCAGTCCTTTCGCCCATGTCCTGGCTCGCCACAGTACAAGCAGAGCCCATTGTGGATGCGGCGTTCCCTCTCTGCCCCAGAGAGGTGAATCCGGCCCAGATCCATGGGCTCAGGGGGACTGCGGTCGTTGCGTGGACTGACGGCCGTGAACCCGGGGGGCGCTGCTGCGCGGCTTGGGCTTGGCTCCCACGTGGGCCCGGTGCTTCGGCGTTTATGCTGGTCGAGCCGAATCGCCAGGGTGAAGAGTTCATTCAGGCTTAATCCCTCGTCTCGACAGGCGAGTTCTCGCTGAATGTCCGCGTGAAGGCCGGCCCGAAACACCGCCATTAAAGCAGGGTCGCTCCAACCGCTGCCAGTCGCGGTAATGCGGAAGTCAAGGGCATATTCCGCGACGGAGCCGGTTCCCTGCTTCATGCGCAGCAAGCGATCCCCCTGGGACTGACCGTGAGCGGGGTGATCGAGGAAACCGCCAGCGGTGGCGATACCATTATGTGCTCACGGTCGCCACGCTTGCCCAGACGCGCGTTCCCCACTCAGCTGCGCGCGACCCGGGTAAGCCTTCCGATCACTGCATCTTTCTCTGCCTCCGTTAACCAGGAAATTGTCCAAAGTACATGTCAAGCGTGACAAAATGCCGCGCGCTGGGTTCACCCGCGTGGCGCTACGGTAGAAAGCGATGTGGCGGTTGGGCGAAAAGCGAGGCGGAAAGGCCCACAGCTGACTGCCAGTGTCCTCGGTCGAGATGGTTAACGCTCCAGTTGGTGCTGGATGTGCGTCCAACCTGGAAGTCACTGCTTAAAGGATCCCCTCGTATTGATCTCGGATCCGCTGCCGCATCTCCATGTCCGCCATTTCGCCGGAAAAAATTCCGCCCGCTGCGCCTTGCTGCTCGAAGGTCTGTTCATCTGTCATGGTTATGCTCGAGGCAAGGCACTCCACCGCGCGGAGTCTAACTGGGTTCGTTGTTTTCCAAACTATGACACAAACACAAGCGTTGAAACTCCACGGTGCAGACAAACATTGGGGCGGTGAGAGCGGACAACACTGGGCGGACGGCAGGCTATTTGTGTGTGGTAGTTCAGTGCGGGTGATCAGTGGTGATAATTACGAGTGCTCGTGAAAGCCCGGTCAGTACTCCGGGGACGGGGACCTCTCCCCTGGCCTGGGTAACGTGGTGGGCGTGACACTCAACATCTGGCAAAGTCATTGATAACTGGATCAAAAGTAAGACTACCACATAAATGGTTTGTCAGACAAATAGCACCAGCTGACAGATTTACACCAATAACTGGGAGGTATCTGAAAGTGTTCTAAAATTTGTTTTCAAAGATCTCATTTAAGTTTCCTATACTGTGCTTCTGAATTTATGTTACTCATGACATATCATTAAAATATTGCTCCTTTACTCCTATTTGGATCATTTCCAAATAGGACTATGTAGTGACCTTAACATTTATTAATTGTGGGTTGCTCTCCAATTTTGATTTCCAGTGTGTATATATATATATATATATATATATATATATATATATATCAGATACTAATGCAAAAACACCTAGGCAGGTGTGAAAAAATGCTGTAAACTAAGAATGCTTTCAAAAATGGAAGTGTTAATCATTTATTTTCATCAATCAACAAAATGCAGTGAATGAACAAGAAATCTAAATCAAATCAATATTTTGTGTGACCACCCTTTGATATATATATATATATATATGCTTTTTCTTTGCATTGCATCTTCCTGGCTCAAACCGATCACCTGCATGTCCTCGCTAACCACGTCCATAAACCTCTTTGCTCTTTGGTCTTCCTCTTCTCCTCTTTACTGGCAGCTCCATCTTCAACATCCTCCTTCCAATATAATCCTCGTCTCTCCTCTGGACATGTCCAAACCAGCGCCTTGCTTCTCTCACCTTGTCTCCAGAACATCTAACCTGATCTGTCCTCTAATATACTCATTTCTATCCTGTCCATCCTCATCGCACCCAATGAAAATCTCAGCATCTTTAACTCTGACATCTCCTGCTCTGCCTCCTGTATTTTCTTCAGTGCCACCATCTCCAGCACCGCTTCAACACCAAGCTGGTCTCACTACTGTCCTGTAAACCTTCCCTTTTACTCTCGCTGGTACCGTCTGTCACAAATCACTCCTGTCACTCTTCTCCACCCATTCCAACCTGCCTGCACTCTCTTCTTCACCTCACTTCCACACTCGCCGTTACTTTGAACTGCTGACCCCAAGTATTTAAACTCCTCCACTAGCATGGACTATGGCGATCCTTGGTGATCATGTCGTCAGTGCTTGTCTTCCTAAGATGTGTATAAGAGACAGTATATATATATATATATATATATATATATATATATATATATATATATTTACATACGCACAAAGCAAACATAAAGCAGGAGTCCAGTAAATAATGAAGTCTGTATTTCTTCCTCTGACTGCATTTGAGACTAGTTCCACCTTCTTCAAAATGACAAAACTGATTTCTCTGTAGTGGTGCTACATGTAAAGACTATACTTCTGCATTGTAATTGAGGCCATTAAACTAGATCACTCATAAATTAGGTCCACACACACATATTTAATCAGCTCACCATTTTCCTGTGGTTGGGAGCAGCACAGTGCATTATGCTAATGCAATTACAAGGCCAGGGATTTGGCCGGGATATGCTGATTAACAAGATGTTGATGATCAGCGTGTTTTGGTACAATAATGACAGTGCTGGCCCATCAGAGGCTCAATTATGAGTGAACACTTGGGACTCCCCTCCACCCCATCTCCTTTCATCCTTTCCCTCAGAACATGCTCCATATTATACCACACTTACTGATTACCTCTCAGTTAGTTTTAGGGTTTCACCAGCAGGGTTTCAATATTCATATTGTTTGGAACTGTCTCACCCAATCCGTGGTTGCACAGTCGACACAAGTTTTGCTTTGGGCCTTTAGTATTGAGTGACCCCTACTGGTCTGGAGTGACCCTGGAGACCTAGCTACATTCTTAGGAAGTAAAGGTACCAAAAAGGGGCTCTTTGGAGTAATTTTTTCTAATGTATGTGAAGGACAAAAAATGTTTACACAAATTCCTGGCTTTAATGACCGGTTTTATAGCTTCAATAATTGATGTGATTAGATGTGTGGATATGTTTTATAGCATGCTGGATTGTTTGGTATAAATGATACTAGTTGTTCTAGCTAATAATGCATCAGTTAGTCTAAGTCCTTCCCAGAAAAGTACTGCAGCAAGAGGTAGGGGAATCCCTAACAATTACCACGATTCAAAAATAAATGTCAGATTAGCAGGTGTATAAACTTGCACCCTTGAAAAATTGACATTTTTTGTTAACTTTATAGATAAAATAACTTTATAAATCAAATAAATCAATGTAAATAAATCAATATAACACATGCACACTTATGTATGACACATTTCTACAAATGTCAGAGAACTGAAAGACATTTGACTCTAGCAAAAAAATAAAACAAAACAATATTACCTCTACTCAATACATTGAAATACCATAAAGAAGTAGATCTTCAAAATGATTGCTGCAGTTGAAACAAGATGAGGAAGGCCAAGAAAAATATCTGAGAAGCTGCTCTTTTTGAACTGCTCAAATATATATTATACTCCCAGTTCAATATTCAGGACCTACAGAAAAATGTAAACAAAATCACACATTGCCTGTTGGTGAGCATGAGGATAAATCTATAAAGCTTTGAGGTTGTGTTGTTGCTAAAGAAAAAGTGAAGCGACACAACTAAATCACCCTGAACTTCTTCAAGATCTCCTTTACACCAAACCCTGGCTCTGAACAGTATCAGTCACAGTTTTAGTGTGAATTCACACCAGAGTGAGTGTTGCTCTCTAAAAGGAGTGAATGACATTGTTTGACCCATATCTATTTCATGCTCATTCTTTGTCTGATGTTGTGCTCTTAGCGGCTACAAATGGATAGCGAATTACAGGGAGAACCAATAACAATGTGAAGTGTAAGGTGCGGAGCCATCGCTATGTTCTTTTTCAGAAAAAAAAAATCCTTGCTTTGATTGTCCTTTATGTCTGTCTGTGGGTTTAACAAACATGTAACCAAATGAAAAGTACTGAAAAGAGACCTAAAAGATACAGGAGCAGAGAAGAGTGTAGGCACTGTGCTCAACAGGAAATCTGTTGTGTGTACATAACAAACCAGATCCACTAGTTGAGCACTGTAGGATATGATTGTGGTGCATCCAGTCTGGTATGATAGAAAAAGGAGTTTCCAAGTATTGATTATCAGGATTATATAAAAGCAAGGTATAATAAAGATTTTGCACTTGAATTTATCTGATCACATTAAAGGGCACAAAACCTATTTTGAGGAAGAAATGTTTATTTTTTTAAAGACACATTTTATTGCCAAAATCTAAAGGTTTGGGACATGCAAGGTGTCATTTTGACAGCAACAAGTTGCAGTAATTCAGATAGCTACTGACTGTATTTATTAATAGTTTCAATAGTTATACAGCATACAGTAGGTAGAAGGAGGCAAAGGTGGATGGAGGTGTGGGCGTGGCCTGTATATTGCCTTTAGGTGAGGTTAAAGTGGGTTTAAAGTTGGCATTGCAAAATGTACTGATACAAGGAGCTATAAGGGGGGGTCCTTTTTCTAAATATCCCTAGATATGTATCTGTATCCGAGGAATGGGGAGTGCAGAAGAGAGGTGAAGAAGAGAGTGCAGGCAGGTTGGAATGGGTACAAAAAAGTGGCAGGAGTGATCTGTGACAAACAGGAAGACAAGCTTCTTTTCTGTTTTTTTTTTTTTCCCTCTTGCATGTGACCCTAATGCACGAGCATCATCCAAACATGACTCTTTCAATCAAAATTGCAGCTCTGTTCGTCTTATACAAAAATCCCTTTAGTCACAGTTCCAACAAATCACTGGCCAGTTAAGCAGTCTTTGTTTCTGAAGTTCCTGCTATAATAAACTCTCTTTCATAGTCGCTGAATCCAAAATGGAGGCCAACTTGTCCCGATTAACACTTTCATACATGCCACAGAACATGACAGGAAGTTAATTGCTTAATTATATCATGTAGTGCGCCTGTCTGGAAGCATTTGCACTCATTATGTTTCTCCACTTTTTTTTTGCTTTAATGTTACCTGTCTATATAAATGACGGATCAGGTATGTCTCCAGCAGATGTCTGTATCTTGGGTATCTGGCTGACTGGCTCACAATAGCTGTCTACCATTCATTTTATCAGACTGTCATGTCCATGCGCTAGTTCTTTGATGATTCCAACAATGTGAAAGACTCTTTCACCCAAGGCCATAACACCATGCTCTAAGGTGTATCACTGACCTTTCTTTCTTTACAGCACTTGTTTTCTCAATAAAATGCTTTAATGGACAAAAGCGTTTAAGAGTGTTTAAAAGGGATAAAGTGCACAAAAGCGTTTAAAAGTGTTTAAAAGGGATAAAAGTGTTTCATTCGTCTGGCTCCTGCTGTGATAAAAATTGCTTTTCAGACATGTAATTTTATCTGCCATGTCTTGTACAATTCAGTTCAGTATATTGCACACCACCTCATTTCTTCATAAGCATGTTCTGGTGTGAGAAGACCGACACCATCAAGCCATGCTATCTTTATTTAGTGCTTTGGGTGAAGTTAGGTTAGCATTACGTATCTGTAGATTTGGAATTTGCACCCAAAACAATCTTGAAACTGAAATAACAAACTTCAAGCTTGGTTTGTGCTTCCCTTAAGCTTTATTGTTTAAATGAATTGTGTTTTTTAGTTCTTTGAAGATTCAGTCTCTCTTCTACAGGGTTTTCAATAATTCATTATTTTTTTATTTTTTTATTTTTTGGCCTCATCTCTTTTAGTCATTTTGGATTGTGAACAAATGACATGCTGCAATTATGCTCTTCTGATTCTGGGTCATTCATTGCACCTATTTTTGTTCATCAAAACAATTTTCCAGATGGGTAACCAACCTCATAGTACACCTCACTGCTAAATGTAACAAGGAGGGAAGCAGATTAGCTCTATGAAATTATCTGGAAATAAGGTCACTCTGCATCAAGTCTATAGCAGTGTTCATTGCAGTGCATTCATTCCCTTGTTGCCTAATGTGATTAGCTAAAATACAGCCAAAATTATATGCCATGTGTTTTGAGCTTCATAATTTAAATGTATTAAATTTCCCTTAAGGGGGGATTTAATTACACTTTAATTTATATGTTTTATTAAGAACAGCAAATAAAACAAGCTTGGTATACTTCAGAGTCCATTTGAAAGAGAATGTTTTGGTACCTGCATAATATTAATTTAATCAATACCACATTTAATTTTATCATTCTGTTGCCTCTTGGTACCAGTTGGACAGCTGTTGAGATGATATGGTTTGGCAGAGTATTTTACTGGGCTGTTTAGGCACTTGCTGATCTGAGTTGTGCATGTGTTTTGGAAAGCCTAGGAAAGAAAGGGCTATTTAACGTCTATCAATGGCACAAATGAATGCCTTTAAAGGCAGATTATGGCTTCTGATTCTGGTGCCATTGATCTGGTGATACAAGTAAAAAATTTGAACTTGTAGGTAAGCCCCCCACTGTCCTTTTATATTTTACCAAGGGGTTTTATAGAACCCTAAGGTTCTGTGATATATTTTAGTGGAGACATGCCTACGTATGAAATTAGAATCAGATTACTTTAATGGAAAAACATTTTTGTAATTTTGATGTCCATTTTTGGGACTGTTACTCTGACCTGTGAAGTTATTTAATAAATATACAATTGTTGCTACATTCATGCTTCAAGCAAGCTTTGACTTGCATTTAATAAACACTATTATACAACATCAGCTACCCAGAATGCCAAAGCAACCTAACAACTATACTTCTCTACAGGTTTCAGTATGTTACCTGTTAATTGTTAACTGAATGCAGGATCATCCTATTTTAAGTAGTTATAGGGGATTTACAACCTTAAATTTACATTTATGATAATGTAATTCTCCGTAACACAGATTGCATTCCTCAGCCTCATTAGTTTGACAGGACTAGGGATTTTCTCTCCTTTTGTCTTTGTGAAAAATTTTCTCACCATTGTACCCAAAATGCACCATCCATCCATCCATCCATCCACTTTCTGCCGCTTGTCCCAAACGGGGTCGTGGGGGAGTGCTGGTGTCCAACCCAGCGCACACAGGGCGAGGACGGGGGACTCACCCTGGACAGGTCGCCAGCCCATCGCAGGGAATGCACCATACAAACACTTTGAATCCCATATAAATAAATCCAAAATTCTAGCATAACTTCTGATGTACAGGCTGGTAAATATAGAAGGGATATTTGGTGTCCTAGATGTAATGCTTTTTCCCCCAGATATTGACCCTAGTGTGCTTCTCCCAAGTCACAGCAAAAGAGGCTTTTCCTTTAATACCACTACAGACACTACAGGAGCACTGCTAGTTCTTTATTTTGGTCAAAGTGAGTGTTTAATGAATTCTAAAGGATCAAAAAAAGTCCTAATTCAGGGAGAAGTGCAAGTTTTGGAAATTATTTGTTAACCACTATATTTATTTGGTCCTGTAGACAGAAATGACATAAAACCAGGGCTTGTCTGGTTGCTAGTGAAGGACTGCAAAATGACAACATGTCCTTAGAGGTCTCTTAAAGCTCACCCATGATTGGTGGCATGTGGCTGCCCCCTAAGGACATACTGTTTGTGTTTGCCTTTTGGCAGAATGGGACGGCGGTGTATGCATGCGTCAGCTCGAATGCAGAGGACACAAAGAGACGTGATATGTCATCTATTGAACACTTGTTCACAGCAGATGACCAGCCTTTGCTCAAATCCAGCAGCTGTCCAGCATAGTGCAAAGCTAAATATAGGGCAGCGCTACATTTTCTAATGAAAATCATGTCAGCAAATAAAAATGTGTACTTCTCATCTGACATATTGCACTTATGAAAGTATCAGGATCTGTTGTGGCTAGCTAGTCAGCCATGACATCTGTGTCAATAATAAAAAAAAAATGGCAGTGCTGTGATCTGCGGTTGCTGCAGTTGGTCAGGTCCAGGTTCAGCAACTTTATGTGCCCAAAGAATGAGGTCAGCTGACCACCTGAATATACTGAAGGACCAGGTTATTCCATCAGTGAATTTCTTCTTCCCTGATGGCACGGGCAGATTCCCAGATGACAGTGTCAGGTTTCATCGGCTCAGATTGTGAAAGAGTGGTTCAGGGAGCATGAGACTTTATTTTCACACATGGATCGTCCACCACAGAGAATCTTTGGGATGTGCTGGAGAAGAATTTGCACAGCAGTCCGACTCTCCCATCATCTTTACATCTTTAGATCTTGGCAAAAAAATGAATGCAACTCTGGACAGAAATAAATGTTGTGACATTGCAGAAGCTTATCAAAACACTGCCACAGCAAATGCATGCAGTAATCGAAGCTAAAGGTGGTCCAAAGAAATATTCGAGTGTATGACTTTTTTTTGGACGGGCAGTGTATAATCTTATATAATGTATGCAAACTTTGGCAGCAATATGGACAATGTTCTGACCCTGTAATTTGATGTCACAACCAATTCTGTCTTTTATTTTCTGACCCAGTCAATACTGACGCAGTGTATATTCCACACCTTATCTTAAGTTGTGAGACAGCACTTTTCACCACTGTTAGAATGACCCAGCTATCAAAATATTCTTAAAAGAATTATTGGTAATAATCTTACATAGGCAGAAAAGTTAAATAATAATGACACTAAGACAAAAACATGCCCTGGTAAAAAAAGGATTATTGCCAGTATCTTACTAGCTGAGAGAGACAGAGATTGAAAGGGAGGAAAGGGGGACAATAATAGCTTGAGAGACAGTAATAAAGAGAGAGAGGGGAGCTGGGGAGCACTAATCAATGCATAATTGATACTAGAGGCTGTCCCAACCCAACGGGACGCCACTGGAGGAGGAATAAAGGGAGCACACTGAGCTTGTTGCCATGAGCTCTGTAGCTACTATTAATTCATTGCATTACATTAATGCAGAATTACAGTGCTCTGGAGAAAAATTTTGGGAGCAGTATGTTCTCTTGTATTTAATTGCCTCAAAGTATTGATTTTAAAATAATAAAATTAACCTTGTGTAAATCCTTGGCTTTACTTTGCAAAATAAATACTTTTCTGAACTATTGGTTGAACTATTGGATGTAGCTCCCTTCCATCTACAGTCAAGATTATGTTTTACCCATAGATGCTCTGTCACTGTTACATTCTACAGCAGTGTAGCAGAACCCCAGTTATTTGACAGGCTGTAGAAAAAAGTATATGTTTATTTATTTTCAAAAAATGCTAATGTTACGATGTGCAATGTATTGATTTCCACATCTGGATTTAATTTCCATGATCACACTTTATATTAACACTGTTGTACCCTCACTCTCCAAAATGATGAAACCAAAACTATATCCATACAAAGGCAGGAAATCAGGATGCCAGACAAGCACAGGGCAGACACACAGAAAAACACACTCATAAACACAGACAATCACATCTAGGGGGGATTTTGGCATCTCCAGTCCACCTGGCATGCATGACGTTTGCCTGTGGAGGAAAACTGGAGCACCTGGAGGAAACCCACACAGATTTGTCTCAATTTTACATTGAAATTATGAAAAAGCAAACCTTTATTTTTAGCAATTTTTTTTTTTTAACACAAAACCCCTTATATGAATCCCTTTTTATTTTTCTTTTAACTGCTCCCATTAGGGGTCGCTACAGCAGGTCATGCATCACCATTTATGCATCATTCTCTTTCACACTGCCTGTCTGCATGTCCTCTTTCACCACATCGAAAAAAACTTCTCTTTGGCCTTCCTCTTTTCCTCTTCCCTGGCAGCTCCATTCTCAGCATCCTTCTCCCTAAATAATCCCCATCTCTCTTCTGTACATGTCCAAACCAATGCAATGTTGCTTCTCTGACTTTATTTTCAAACCTTCCATCCTAAGCTGAATGTCTAATAAACTTGTTCCTAATCTTGTCCATCCTCGTCACTCACAACAAAAATCTCAGCATCTTTAACTGTCACTTTTTGTCAGCACCACCGTCTCCAACCCATACAACATTGCTGGTCTCACTACCATCCTGTCAACCTTCCCTTTCACTCTTGCTTGTACCCATGTGCTACAGATCTCTCCTGCCACTCTTCTCAATCCCTTATATGAGTGTGGATTATTATCTGTGCTATAATTATTTAACATACAAAACTCTGAGTTACGCAAAACTCGTAAGCCACCTTCATTTCATATTTTGCAAGGAAAGTGAGACAACAGGTATAGTGATTTATTGCATCTACATACCTGTAAATACAGAATATAACACAAAGAGTGCTTGTGCAATTCTAATCAGCTTTCAAGCCAATATTTGGTAAGAGTCTTAGGCAATAGAGGGCTTTTATTTATAATAATCACTCACTCACCTGCTATCATAACCAGTTTTCTTAATAAAGGTTGCTTGAGCATATCCCAGGGCTCAGAGGGCAAAAGACTAATTATAGTAGTTTAAATAATTTAAAACATTTATTTAAGACATAGTTAGGACACGTTCTCCAGGCTTCTTGAAGGACATTCCAAAGCTCTTCTTTAGAAATGGGTTCTAGTCTCTGTCACGATGGTCTGACACTGCTTCAGTAATTTTGAAACCAGGGCTTTAGAGAGACCAGCCCATGAATGAAAGTGTCTGACAGTGTTTGTTTTCTTTTTAGGCATGTTTGATTGATTGAGTTTTTGGGATTGTTGTTATGCTGTAAAATGAAGCCAATCACACACTTTCCAGATGCTATTGCATGGTGGATATCATAACTCTTTTGTTCTTTCCTCACTAAAAACATTGATGATGATTTAAACCGAAACATCTCAAATTTTGTTTTAGCTCTCCATAAGACCTGTTGCCACTGATTTTAAGTCCAGTTCCTTTGTAATTTGGCATGTGTCAGCTTTTTCTCCTGTTTTCCTTCCTTAAGGATGGCTTTTTGACAGCCACCTTTCCACTGAGACCATTTCTGATGAGCATTCGGCAAACAACAGACAGATGAACTTAAGGGCCAGATGCACCTATCAGGTCCTGTGTCAGATTTTTGCAATTTTTTTATATTTCTTAGGGACATAACTTTGAGATACTTTGGGCCTGCCACTTACACTTTTGTTCTCCAGAGTTTCCAGAGTTTTCAGGGACACACTGTACACCATGCCAAGCCAAGTTTCCAGCAAATAGCTCTTTGGTAATCATCATGTGCTACAAAAATTTTTCAGTGTCTGTCAGATTGTCTGCTTTGGCATATGTTGGCATATTGAGATGACTAATTGAAAGAAATGGGGACAAATGTTTTCCTGCCTAGATAAAGGGGTATCAACCACTCAGTATTAAGCATTACCAGTAAACTCATCACCAGTCTGGTTAACTGGAATCATCTGCACATGTTTCTTCACTGCTTCATGCCGTCAGTTTGATGCCTTTGTTTTGTTTGAATGATTCTCACGTTGGTCATTGTGTGGCTTAACAAACATAAAGCAATCATCAGAAATTGCTTCAGGGAGTGATAGAAAATGAGAGCCAGATACTAATGTAGAATATAGTTACATGGAGAAACATGAAGAAATAAGGGATGGCTCAAATCTTTTGCACAGTACTGTAAATCCATGACAAATAAATAAAACACCCTAAAAAAGTAAAAATCATCCTCATCTGAGTGAGCCTTTGCTATCATAGCAGTGTGGCGGTGGACCAACTCTCACTGTTCTGGTGGGAGGAGCACATGGCAGTTTTTTTGGTGTGTAGAGCGCGTGCCAACAGGGCGGCAGGTGTCATAACTTACTGCCGGAGCCAAACTCCGCCTGCTCCCCCCAGCACCCATCTGTTTGGGGATGAGCTCAGTGGAACAGGGTTAAACAGCACAGATGACTAAATGGGTCACAATACTCAATGCAGATACCTCAGAGATGCTTTGGCCAGCCTACATTTCCACTTCTGAGGCATTTTCCAGCTCGTTTCATGCTTTTATCTCCTTATTCGAGATTGCTGGTACCCTACATGAAGGCCTTACCTTTAAGAAAAGGCATTTGGAATAAGGCCACTGACATAACACTCAGTATAAACGCTGAGTTACATTTTCAAATAGAATGAAAAAATATAATAATTTTATTATCATTGAAAAAAATGGCATTTCAAATTAGCTGCTGTCCGTACTTTCCAAGCCTAGTATTTCCTAGTTTTGTAAACTATACAGCATTCAGTAAAATTGACATTATACTGACATTCAAGAACACTTTTCTCCTTTTTCTCCAATGTCTGATGCGGTCAGTTTATTTATAGGTGAGTGTGTGATTCTACATAAGAAAGTGATGTTTTTCTGAGGTTTCTTTTATTCAGGAAATGCCATCAAACTGCAAAAGTTTTAACAAAAGATGTTAATCAGAGGATCTTTCAGTTAAACAAATTTCTATGCACCTATGATCCAGGGAACACACACACACACACACACAAACCCACATGCACACACACACAAACACACACGCACGCACACACACACACACACACACACACACACACACACACACATACACACACGATTGGCTTAGGGCCCTTACAAGTGTAGATTAAATGGAATATTACACTTAATGTAGCACACTCCATTACACATAAGCATGTCTTGAGTATACGCATATGCACACACACACACACACACACACCACAAAATGCATGTGTTACAAATTGGTTTGTAGAAACAAGGATAACAGGTGGCTGAGGTAATTCTATAATTCTAATTATGAGAAGTTTTTGGAGGAGTTTTTGAAGAATTGATGAAAAGTGGAAAGAAAAATATATATTTGTTAAACTAATGAAATTATATATTAAAGAAATAGAGAGGTACCACATTAATTAGAATAATTAGTAAATAGAAGTTTTGTCAGATGGCACATTGGCAAGGTGGGTTTTGACACCTGACCGCGAGAAGGTCTTGGGTTTAGGCGGGATGGCCTGGATTCTTCCTGTTTGAAGTTTGCAGGGTCCCCGTGTCTGCTTGAGTTTTCTCCATGTCTGCTTATCTTCCCAGCAAAGGACTGGTGACCTGTTCATTGTGTTTTTCTGCCTTTTGTTTCCTGTGCACTGGCATACTCTCCAGCACCACTCCTGGGATAAGCAGCTGAGATGATGAATGAATGAACAAACAGAAAAAATGTAGATGTCACTTACACATATTTAACAAGTAAAGCAGATATGTGGCATACACTACACAAACTTGAATCTGCAGACCATAAACAACACATTTACACAATAACTTTGGGCACATACTCATCCTCTGTGGTATTAAAATAGTTTGGAAAGCTATAGTCAGATAACCTTCGCATGCATGTTCGAATATATCTTTATACGATGTTCGTAGCCATATGAAACTCCCCTTGGTAGGATACATTCATAGCCAGAGGCAGCCTGATGTGACTGAAATGGTCGGGGTTTATAACAGCATAAATCCCAGGGGAGGTCAGTGTTAAACAGTGAGCCACATCCCTGAATTTAATAAATGTATCTTTCTCCCTCCCAACCTGATGAAATGCCTGAGCACACAATAAATATTTAATCCACATTCACAATCTGTAGAGGGGAACTTTTCAAACAATCATTGCCGGGGTCCATGGTGGCTAATTGCCACCACTGTGGAATGTCGATGAGGTTAAAAGGGGGAGGAATCAATGCTGTCCCTTGCGCTCAAGGAACAGATGAGACCCAATCTGTGACTGATGAAAATTTGACAAGAGCATTAGGGCTAAGCCGACCACCTCTGAGCTTTGATCTGTTTTTACACCAATCACTTACTGGAGAGCTTTTCAGAGTGGAGGACTGCAGTCCACAATGTTTTTCATTCTTCTGGAAGTGGTCAAGAGAAAGGTCATGTATGACAGTTATATCTGGAAACACTGTCAAATTCTAAAATGGAAAAGAGAAACCTCTTTATCTTAAACTCTGCATTGCTCTCCTTATCCTGGCCAATTCTAAAAAGGCATCCTTTTAAAAGCATTTCTATGTTCTCTGTGATTGCTCTGGCTTGTTGGCAGTCAAAAGGTAGACACTGCAAAGACTCTAGGGGGCCTTGCACAGGGTATGGACTCATGTAGGGATTGAGCAAAAGCTTTGTGCCAGGTGAGATAGTGATGTTTCTCAGTTGTCCATAGTGCTTGATTATATCTGAGCACACTTGATTATTCTTGTTTAATCAAATGAAAATAATGGCTCATTAAAAAAAAATCCCGTTCATCATTTTCCTTGTATCCCTAACAACAACACACGTTTGGTGGCTAAAGTTTGCTTCTTTAGACGTGCACTGGAGTTATGAGGCTAATGTAGAGAACAAGTAATAAATATCTATGTCACCCCAAGCCTAGACTGCGATGTAATTTGCCTAAAACTGCAGAAGCATAAAAAAACATTTTGGAGAATGGAGCAAATATAATTTTTCCTTATTTATAATTGGATGTGATATTTTATCATGGTGATCTGATTAATTTTTATTTATTATTGTGCATACAGTTTTGCTTTGTGAAAAGAAAAAAAACATCATTTTAAATGCAATTCTTGACATTGCTCCACCTTAAGACAAATTTGAACAGAATAGCAAAACGAAAGTAATAAATCTCAACCTGTAAGGAGAAACGTCTTTTTGTTTTGGTTTGTAAATGTAGAATATTTACATGCCTCTACTATTTATTTTTACTGCATGCTGTACATATGTTTCTGAGAACAACTTTAGTGTGATGGGCAATTTACTCTCAGTTAAAACATTATATATAATTGCTCGGGGAGTTACATGTAATTGGGATTAATCTTACATCAGACGCTTGCAGAATATCTAAAAATACCTTTTACTTTCAATCTACCTCTTCCATTCTTTCTTTATTGTAAATTAAAATTAAAAATGATTTACAGTCATTCATCAAAAGCCACTATCAGCCAGGGACAGTCTGCACAGTGTCACTTTATGACAGCCAACATCAATTTAACTCACTAAATCAGTAATTCACGCAACAGAAGAATTCTCTGATTCTTACTGAGGCTTTCTAAACAGAGACTGTTATTATCTCTCAGGAAAGAAAGAAGAAACAAAGAAAGAAAAATTTCACACTGGTTTGGTCAGAACAGAACAGTTAATTTTTCAGTGAACGCTACTCAATCAAAGGTCTGAGCTTCACCTGAGGGAAGGTGTAAAAACTAAAAAGGTGCAAAAGCATGCAACTGAAAAAATGAAAGGCACAGCAAGAAAACATCAGACAGATCAGAAATGACATGACAGCTGTTCTCTGTGGATTCAGCGATTATCAACTGAAATCCAGCTGCTGTCATCCACTGATGCAACTCTTTTCGTCTTTAAAGACACATCTTCCCGCTATTTGAGGCGGAGTCTCTTTAGAGCCTTCAGGGTTTTAGTGAATAAACCTTCTGCATGTCAAAGTCACTTCTAAACTTCCGTGGTTGCACTGTGTTGCATCTGGACCGGCTGTATGTGTCTACAATATAATAACTTTTCCATTGCTCAGAGGGTCAGTTTTTGATTCCCATTCAACAGGATTTGCATTTTTATATGCAGGTGACAACTGAATGTACTGCCATTAAAATCTCATAAAACCTTTTGTTCCAAGTGGGTCATAATGTCACTGTTAGGGAAAGGAAATGAAAAGTAGTCAGCTCCATAGTAACAACATTTGAAACCACCAGCTCCACATTTTATGATGGATAAACAAACAGTAATTCAATAAAAGTATTAGTATTATGGAAATTTTCCTGTCCTCCTGTAACCAAGTTGGAACACCCTGGTTAAAAAACGTGAAAACATTGTCCATAGCAATGGATCTGAAAAAAGTGTCTGAGGACCGTGGATGATCTATAGCAGAAATATTGAGGGGGCTGAATATTGAGGGGGTTTGCCTGTTAAAGATATTAGGGGGTGGCTGATTTTACTGTTCACAAAAACTCTTTTTCTAGTACTTTGTCAATGATCAATGCCTGACTGTTGAATCGGTGGCTGGACAGTTGAGAAAATAATGTGAGTTGTGAAAAAAAAGAAAATCACCACATTTCTGTTCCAAATCGGACAAGTGTGGTCTGCTTTTTCCGTTACACTGCTGTGTTGAAAAAGCTGCAGTCAGCATATCTGTTCAGCAGTGCCCTTATGGTTAGAAACTGACCAGTGATGAGTGTGATAGAGAGTGGCTAACAAATTGAGCATGACAACAGATGGGCTATAGTGTATAATAAAAATAACCTATTCAGAAGGAGCACCTTTTCAAGAAGTGGTCACAGACCAAACAAGAGTAAGGTTTCTAATGCAGCCAGCAGTGATCGTTACACAAGTGTTGGAAAATGTGTTCATTTTTGCAAGTCCAGTATCAATAAGGAAAACTGATAACAGGGTAATGTTCAGATATTCAAAACATGGTATTTTGTTGCTTAGCAACAAAATAGTGGCAGAGACATTCCCCGACGAAGTGACCTTCTTATCTTACGGTGCTAAAAACACACTCAGTGTGAAGACCTTTCCCAAAGCTCCTTCTTTATAAAAACACTTTGTCTGTCTAGAGAGTACTTATAAAATATTTCAGTACAAGTGCATATTTGAAGTTCCGAATAGACCACAGAGACCAAAAGTTGGAGAAATTGATGCTTGTTAATAAAACTAGACACAAGCCTGTCAGGGAGACAATAGAAAGTGCTGGATGCACTGGGGTGAGACCGTTATTAATGGAACAATATATAGAGCAGAGAATTTGCTGACAATAGGGGCAAAAATATAGGTGTCAAATATGCACTGTCGTCAGCGCAGAGAAATGCTTGAGAAATAAATAGAAATGGTAGCGAGGGAATCTTCAGAAGCAGTCGTTTCGGCGGCAAAGATTCATCTGACTTCACAAGGCGCCGATTGCACAGATATTTCAAATTGTCGCAGAGGAGCAGTTTATTGGGTGCAAAAGCATTGATTTCAGGCAAGATTTGAATCCAGCTTTTAAAAGCCTGAAACCATCTGTTTATATCTGTCATGAAGAGGGTGTAGTATGTGACATTAAATTATATAAAGGCGCAATTTAGTCTTCTACTGTTTACTCAAACACATCACCGTTTCTCATTTCTCCCATTTCCAGGAGGCTCATTTTTACTGGGCTTAAAACTGCACAAGATTATTGAAAGTGATGCATGCTTTCCTGACAGATATAATGTGGCTTGAAAAAATGAACTTCATCATTGTTTAATTGTTCTGTGTAAAGTGCAGCAGGAAGTCTAGAATGCTAGACAACATCAAAAGGAAAAAATAAAAAACACAAAATCCATGTGCTGCTTGCAGCAGCATCTGTACTGTTTCCCCACTCAGGGATTGAGGGCTCTGTGTTTGGGGCAGCGGTGGCCTAGTGGTTAAGTACTTGCCTTCATGCTTGGAAGGTTGTGGGATCAAAGTACCCTTGAGCAAGGTACTGTTCTCATCACTGCTCCCAGGGTGTAGTTGTTGGAGCCTCCTGGTCAGTGTGTTAACTACTGGTGTGTTTGGATGGGTTTAATGCAGAGGACAAATTCACTACTTCCTGTTCACAGTGTCTGAGGGCCAGTGCAGGAATTTCATTTCATGTGGAATGAGGTAGCAGTAAAAAAAAAAATGCATATGCAATAAACCATCCAAAAGAGTGATAAACAAATAAACCTGTGAGAGCACTGAGTATAGCCTAACATAAAGTATGAAATACTTTTGCCTGTTTAACTAAAAATTGTCATCTTTTTTTCCTAGAGCAATGTGAAAGTTTTTCCTTCTTCAGTGATTTTTTTTTTTTCAATGACTGAGGTTATTCATACCTGTGGGGAATGGTGAGACGGAGTCTATTTCCCTTCACGAAACATAACGAATGCTCCTTCTTTGATTGCGGAGCTTGTTGGGAAAGGACTTTGCTTCAAAATATGCAATTTATTCATTTATTCTCTCAAGATGCTTTCAAGGCCTGCCACTCCACCTATGAGCATCTAACATGAACCTCAATGTTTACCTTAGACTCTCAAACAACTTACAACATCAACACCATCGCTGTAACACTGTGAATGCTTAACATTACATTCCTTAATGCTAAAGCCATCACTGTGAATCAGATTATCACAGATGATGCTGATGTCTTACAGAATTTGGGACTAGACCTGATGAGTGTGTTGTATTAAATGAGGCCACCTCACAGGCTACAGCTATGTGCACAATCCTCACCTAAGCAGCGTGGTGGAGATATAGCAGTTATACATGAAGATGAAATAGTTACCAGTACCTTCACTTCTTTTAAAATACTTTTTCTTAATGTCCTCATTAGTATAGTGGACAGTGTTTCCGCCTGTCACGTGATGCTGGGTTTGGATTACCCCATTATATCATATAATATAATTATATGATATAATATATATAATATAATATATTATATCACTTAATATAATTAATTCATAAACAAATAAGCTAGTTAACACGGGCACTGGGAGGTGTTGAAGAGCTACCGGATTGCTGGGAAACTACTGCAGAAGTGATAAGGCAGACGGCTAGAAATGTACTTGGTGTGACATCTGGAAGGAAGAAAGAGGATAAGGAAACCTGGTGGTGGAACCAAGAAGTCCAGGAGTGTATTCAAAAGAAGAGGGAGGCAAAGAAGACATGGGACAGTCAGAGAGATGAAGAAAGTAGACAGGTGTACAAGGAGATGAACCGCAGGGCAAAGAAAGCAGTGGTGAAGGCCAAAGATAAGGTGTTTGGTGAATTGTATGAGAGGTTGGACAGTAAAGAGGGAGAAAAGGACCTTTACCGATTGGCTAGACAGAGAGACAGATCTGGGAAAGATGTGCTACAGGTCAGGACGATTAAAGATAGAAATGGTAACGTACTCACAGGTGGACAGAGCGTGTTGAGTAGATGGAAGGAATACTTTGAGGAGCTGATGAATGAAGAAAATGAGAGAGAGAGAAGACTGGATGATGTGAGAAGAGTTAACCAGGAAGTGCAGCAAATAAACAAGATGGAAGTAAGGGCAGCGATGAAGAGGATGAAGAATGGAAAGGCTGTTGGACCGGATGACATACCAGTGGAAGCATGGAGATGTTTAGGGGAGATGGCAGTTGAGTTTCTGACCAGATTGTTTAACACAATCTTGGCAAGTGAGAAGATGCCTGAGGAGTGGAGACAAAGTGTACTGGTACCGATCTTCAAGAATCACAGAGCTCAGCACAGAGCTGTAGTAACTATAGAGGGATAAAGTTGATCAGCCACACCATGAAGTTATGGGAAAGAGTAGTGGAAGCTCGGTTAAGAAAAGAGGTGAGGATCAGTGAACAGCAGTATGGTTTTATGCCGAGAAAGTGCACCACAGATGCAATGTTTGCTCTGAGGGTGTTGATGGAGAAGTACAGAGAAGGTCAGAAGGAGCTGCATTGTGCCTTTGTGGATTTGGAGAAAGCATATGACAGGGTGCCTAGAGAGGAGTTGTGGTTTTGTATGAGGAAGTCTGGTGTTACAGAGAAGTATGTGAGAGTAGTTCAGGATATGTATGATGACAGTGTAACAGTGGTGAGATCTGCAGTGGGAGTGATGGATGCATTTAAGGTAGATTTTGGATTACATCAAGGATCAGCACTGAGCCCATTCTTGTTTGCAATAGCTGATATGATGGAGAGAAGGAATAAGGATTTTAGTGGGTGCAAGTGAGATCAGATGGAAGGGTAGTGGGGCCAGGTGTGTATTGGAGGGGGTTAAACTAATGTACCATGGTGTGATAGAAGGAGTGAATGGAGTAGGTGTTATCCTTAGGTTGGTATACAGGAGAGTGTTTTGGAAGTGAAGAGGTGTCAGGAGGGTGGATGAGTTTTGAAGCTGGAAGCTGAAGGTGTGGACAATGAATGTTGTTAGTGCTTATGCTCCACAAGTTGGTTGTAAGATGAAAGAGAAGAAAAATTCTGGAGTGAGTTAGATGAAGCGATAGAGAGTGTACCAAGGGGAGAGAGAGTGATGATTGGTACAGATTTTAATGGTCATGTTGGTGAAGGGAACAGAGGTGATGAGGAGGTGATGGTAGGCATGGTGTCAAGAAGAGGAATGCTGAAGGTCAGATGGTTGTAGATTTTGCAACAAGGATGGAAAGGAGGGTCAGTTTGAAAGAGATCAGAGACTGCAAGTAGACAGGGGAGTAGCTAAACAGCATAGGATGGTGGTCTGTAGGATGACCTAGAGGACTGTAAGGTGGAATCTGCAGAGCAACACGTGGCACTGGAGGAAAGTTAGTGACACTGGATTGTTGGAAACTACTGCAGAAGTGATAAGGCAGACGGCCAGGAAATGTACTTCCTCTAAAAGACATCTGAAGGAAGAAAGAGGATAAGGAAACCTGGTGGTGGAACCAAGAAGTCCAGGAGTGTATTCAAAAGAAGAGGGAGGCAAAGAAGACATGGGACAGCCAGAGAGATGAAGAAAGTAGACAGGTGTACAAGGGAGATGAACTGCGAGGGCAAAGAAAGCAGCAGAAGGCCAAAGATATGTGTTTGTGACCAGAAGGGAGAGGTTGACAGTAAAGAGGGTAGAAAAGGACCTTTGACCGATTGGCTAGACAGAGAGACAGATCTGGGAAAGATGTGCCACAGGTCAGACGACAAAGATAGAAATGGCAACGCATCACAGGTGGATGAGCGTGTTGGAGGATGGAAGGAATACTTTGAGGAGCTGATGAATGAAGAAAATGAGAGAGAGAGAAGACTGATGATGTGAGAAGAGTTAACCAGAGCAGCAACAAACAAGATGGAAGTATGGGCAGTATGAAGAGGATGAAGAATGGAAAGTTGTTGGACCTGATGACATAACAGTGGAAGTGATGGAGATGTTGTATATGGCAGCAGCTTTGACCAGATTGTTTAATACACCTGGCAAGTGAGAAGATGCCTGAGGAGGGAGACAAGTGGTACTGGCACCGACTCAAGAATCACAGAGCTCAGCACAGAGCTGTAGTAACTATAGAGGGATAAAGCCGATCAGCCACACCACAAAGTTAAGGGGAAAGAGTAGGAAGCTCGGTTAAGAAAAGAGGTGAGGATCAGTGAACAGCAGTATGGTTTATGTCGAGAGTGTGCACCACAGATGCAGTCAGTTTGCTCTGAGGTTGATGAGAGGAAGTGGCAGAGAAGTCAGAAGTGAGCTGCATTAAAGCCTGGGATTTGAGAAAGCAATGACAGGGTGTCTAGAGAGGAGTTGTGGTTTTGTATGAGGAAGTCTGGTGTTCCAGAGAAGTATGTGAGAGTAGTTCAGGATATGTATGATGACAGTGTAACAGTGGTGAGATCTGCAGAGGGAGTGACGGATGCATTTAAGGTAGATGTTGGATTACATCAAGGATCAGCACTGAGCCCATTTTTGTTTGCAATAGTAATGGACAGGTTGACGGACGAGGTTAGACAGGAGTCTCCGTGGACGATGATGTTTGCTGATGATATTGTGATCTGTAGTGAGAGTAGGGAGCAGCTTGAGGAGAACCTGGAGAAATGGAGATATGCTCTTGAGAGGAGAGGAATGAAAGTGAGTAGGGCAAAGACAGAATACATGAGTGTGAATGAAAGGTTGATGTGGTTAGGATGCAGGGAGTGGAGGTAACAAAGGTGGAGGAGTTTAAATACTTGGGATCAACAGTTCAGTGTAATGGCGAGTGTGGAAGAGAGGTGAAGACTAGAGTGCAGGCTGGTTGGAATGGGTGGAGAAGAGTGGCTGGAGTGATTTGTGACAGACTCGTACCAGCTAGAGTAAAAGGGAAGGTTTACAGGACAGTAGTGAGACCAGCTATGTTGTATGGGCTGGAGACGGTGGCACTGACGAAAAGGCAGGAGGCGGAGCTGGAGGTGTCAGAGTTAAAGATGCTGAGATTTTCGTTGCGTGTGACGAGGATGGACAGGATTAGAAACGAGTATATTAGAGGGACAGCTCAGGTTAGACGTCTTGGAGACAAAGTTAGAGAAGCAAGGTTGCATTGGTTTGGGCATGTGCAGAGGAGAGACGAGGATTATATTGGGAGGAGGATGTTGAAGATGGAGCTGCCAGGAAAGAGGAGAAGAGGAAGACCAAAGAGGAGGTTTATGGATGTGGTGAGAGAGGACATGCAGGTGGTCGGTTTGAAGCAGGAAGATGCAAAAGACAGGAAGAAATGGAGACAGTTGAACCGCTGTGGCGACCCCTAAACGGGAGCAGCCGAAAGAAAAAGAAGAAGAAGAAGAAGAAGAAAAAACGAGGCTGGGTCGGGCTGGCAGGCTTGAAATACTCGGCTACCCAGGTGCAGGTGATCAAAGGTGATGAGTGAGGGTGAGTTTTGATCTCTGGCTCAGCATTCCGGGGATCGGGCCCTCGCCCCTGGCCTGGACATGGTGGTGGGCGTGACATCACCCCCCCTCCTTCACCCACCCCCTCCGGGGTGGCCTCCGGATGCCCAGTTTGGCATGCTCCAGGATTATCATTACCTGGAGGGTGCAGTGGTGGTCTACCGCGTCAAGGGGGTCGGCCTCTAGGTTAAGGAGTGGGGCGGCCAGGATGGTTACGGTGGAAGTCAAGCCGCAGTTGGGGATCGAGGATGTCCTTGGGCTTGACCCAGCTCTGCTCCTCTGGCCCGTAACCCTCCCAGTCTACCAGATATTGCAGTTCCCCTCGACGTCGCCGGGAATCCAGGAGCACCCTGACCTTGTGTGCCTGACCTTGCGCTGCTTTGATGCTGGGGGGGGGGTTCAGCCTCCCCCATCGAAGTGGTCAGGGGTCCAGGGACAAAGGGTCTAAGGGGCGAGACGTGAAAGACAGGGGTTATTTGCATGTGACTGGGCAATCGGATTCTATACGTTACTGGGTTGATTTTGGCCTCCACTAGGAAGGGGCCAATAAATCGCAGACTGAGTTTCCTGCTTGGCATCTGCAGGTTGAGGTCTCGGGTGGAAAGCCACACCCTGTCTCCCGGATTGAAGTCAGGAGCCTCGCGTCAGTGCTTGTGAACTTGTTGGCGGAAACGGCGTACCACCCGTTCGATGTGTGCGTGGGCCTTCTCCCACACTCACTCAGCCCTGTGAAACCAGGAGTCGATGCTCAGGACATCTGTGGGTGTGGGATCCCAGGGACAGAGGTGAGGTTGAAAGCCCAGCACGCACTCAAATGGGGTCATCCCTGTGGAGGAATGACGCAAGGAGTTTTGTGCATACTCTACCCAGTAGAGGAACGCTGCCCAGTCGTGTTGCTGGTGGTGACAGTACGCCCGGAGGAACCTGTTCAAATACTGAATAGCTTGTTCAACCTGATACCCTGGATGATACCCTGAAGACAAAGAGACAGTGGTTTCAAGCCAACGAAAGAAAGCACGCCAGACCTGAGAGGTAAACTGGGAACCTCTGTCGGACAGGATGTCCTCTGGGAAACCGTAAAACCGAAACACGTACTGGAACAGAGCCTCGGCGACCTGCAGAGCAGAGGGGAGAGCTGCAAATGGGATGAACCTACATCCCTTCGAAAACCGATCCACCACCACCAATATGCACGTATACACACAGGATCGCAGCAGATCCGTGGCCAAATCAACGGCCACGTGAGTCCACAGTCAGGTGGGCACCGGCAGAGGCAATAAACGTAAAATTACGTTTAATCTGACATAAACAAAGCAGTGATCACAGAGACAGACATTTAGAAACAACAGTGAACAGACGAGGCTGAGTCGGGCTGGCAGGCTTGAAATACTCGGCTACCCAGGAGCAGGTGATCAAAAGAATGCTTTCAGAAATATAAATAATGATTGTTTATTTTTATCAATTTACAAAATGCAAAGTGAGCAAACAAAAGAAAAATCTAAATCAAATCAATATTTGTTGTTACTACCTTTTGCCTTCAAACCAGCATCAGTTCTTCTGGCCCCCACAGAGCCCTGGTCTCATCATCATCCAGTGTGTCTGGATTACATGAAGAGACAGAAGGATGTGAGGAAGCCTACATCCACAGAAGATCTGTGGTTAGTTCTCCAAGATGTTTGGAACAACCTACCAGCCGAGTTCCTTCAAAAACTGTGTGCGCAAGTGTACCTAGAAGAATTGATGCTGTTTTGAAGGCAAAAGGTGGTCACACCAAATATTGATTTGATTTAGATTTCTCTTTTGTTCATTCACTCAATTTTGCTGATTGATGAAAATAAATGATTAACACTTCCATTTCTGAAAGCATTCTTTGCTTACAGCATTTTTTCCACACCTGCCAAAAACTTTTGCACAGTACTGTAATTTTTACTTAAGATTTTAGAGAAAATATTGGCCCAACAGTTATGTTCATATCTGTAAGGTTTAAGCCCCATCACAGCCACTTTTTATGCTATCCTATTAGATAGGTTGGAAAACCTGGTTGGGATGACTTGCGATGTAACCTTATGCTGGTTTAATTCATACCTGAACAACCCTTATCAGTTCATAGGTGTAACTGTGAGTCCCCACAAGGTTCCATCTTAAGACCTCTATATTTGTCATTATACATGTTCCCTCTTAATATGGTTATCTGCAAACATTCGCTCAGCTTTGGTTGTCATGTAGATGACACCCTATTTGCATTTATCAGCAAAACAAAATGATAAAATACATCAAATAAAAGCCTGGATATCAGATTCAGCAGCTTTCTCCTGCACAATTCTTCAAAGACTGAGATCCACCTGTTGGTTCCAATTGTTGCCAGAAACAAACTATCAGGATTAATCCTAGAACTGGGCAATTGTGGCCTAGTGGTTAGGGAGTTCAAGTCAAGTCAAGTCAAGTCAAGTAAAGTAGGATTTTATTGTCATTTCATCCACATACACAGTAAATAGTGAAACGAAATAATGTTCCTCCAGGACCCTTGTGCTACACACAAGACAACATACAAGATAACATAAGACACAAGACACAACATAAAACACAAGACAAGGCAAAAAGTGCAGACAACAGACAGTACATCCATCCGTCAGAGGGCTGCAGTGTTATGGAACAAAGCAGCCCAGGTTGTTGGGAAGTGTAACAAGTGTAACAGTGTAACAAAGTGTAACAGAGCAGCGTCTTGAGTAAAGTGCGGATGTGCAATAAAAATAAATAGTAAATAGATAGATAGATGAGTAATAAATGTGAAGATATTAGCAGTTTAAAAGTCTGATGGCCAGGGGGAAGCAGCTGCTCAGGATGCTCTTGATGGTTCCTCTGTAGAAGATGGTGAGATGGTGTGCTGCGTTTCACAATGACAAAGGTTGTCACTTTTTCTTTTTTTCTTTTTTAAACTAGAGACGCTGCTGGGCTTTCTTTGTGATGGAGTTGGTGTTGAGGGTCCACGTGAGGTTGTCGGTTACGTGAACACCAAGAAACTTGGTGCTCTGGACCATCTCCACAGGTGAGGTGTTGATATTCAGTGGAGAGTAGTTCCAACATGGTCTCCTGAAGTCAACAACCATCACTGGGTCTCTCAGTCAGGAAGTCCAGGATCCAGTTACAGAAGGAGTTATTCAGGCCCAGCAGCCTCAGCTTTTCACTCAGATGCTGAGGGATGATGGTGTTGAATGCTGAACTGTAGTAGTTGAAAAATATTCTGACATAACTGTCCTTTCTGTCCAGATGAGAAAGGGCCAGATGGAGGGTGGTGGAAATTGCATCATCTGTTGAGCGGTTGGGACGATATGCAAACTGCAGGGGGTCCAGTGAGGGAGGGACGGTACCTTGGATCGGAAAATTGTGGGTTTAAACCCTTTACCAGTAGGTTGCCCTAAGGGACCCCTTGAGCAAGGTACCGTCCCAGTCACTGCTCCCTGGGCAGCTTTCATAGCTCCCCCCTGCTGCACGGTGTGTGCATCAGTGCAGAAGTCCAATTTTGTTGTGGTTCGCTGTGCTGTACGTTCTCACAATGACAAGAATAGTCACTTTTCACTTGACCTTTCTAATTTCTCAGATTTTATTCATATTTTCAGTAACCCTTTTTCCTATAAGATAAATGTACAGATAAGTCTTTGGATAAGTCCCAGGATTATCCAGTGCTCTCACATGATCACTCAAGTTTGTTGATGGGGAAGTGGGGGATTGCCATTGTCTCAGGTTGCTCTCATGTCTGTTAACCCTTGACTCTTTTAGCTGGCAGATAACCAGTAGACGAAGGGTTCCCCTTCTGACAACTGAGCCCTCTCAGGGTTTCTTCCTCACGATTTTGGCAGGTTTGCCTCTGTTGCCTTCGGCTTGCTTACTAAGGGCTAAGTTCTGTAAAAAACCTTGATTCTGTAAAGTTTTTTTGTGGTAGAATACTAACCTAAGGACCAAGAGGTCACAGGCTCAAATCCCACCTCCAGCCTTACCACCATGGGTTCCTGAGCGAGACCCTTAACCTCCAGTTGCTCCAGGGGGACTGTCCTTTTAATCAGAAACTGTAAGTCACTATTATGCTAAAGGCTGTAAATGTAAATGTTTTGTTGTCACACCTACAGGCATTTTAGCATCTCAGCTGGGAATCAATCAAAGAACTTTCTTGTTTTGAGGACATAGTGCTAAACACTGTGCAACTGCATCGTCTGTAACAAATATGTGAGAAAAATAAAATTGCTAGTGCTTAACTCTTCATGGTTATTGTCATGCAACCAATTTCATGTGTTTATAATGGATTGTTCAGAAAATAGTTTTATACTGTACTCTAGAGCAGAAAAAAATTCTTTCTTTTTTTCACTCCTGACAAGCTGCCCCATCATTAATCACTTGCATGTGGTGGTCAACTTCTAACCAATGCTTTGACTCAAACATACTCAAACCATAGCCGAACCAAACAAAGTCATTTACTGCTGACAAGCAGTAACAGACTATACCACCATCAGTTGTCCTCCCAGAGTTTTTTCCTCCAGTTTTAGTAACTATTTCCCTGCCTCTCTCACCACAGGCGTGCTCACTAGAGGACCCTGTCACAGATTCTGTAAAGCAGTTTTGTTACAGAGTGATATATAGATAAAACTGATGACCCTAGGAGAACATGTAAATTCCACTTAGAAAGGACATCCCAAGTAGGAACTAAACCCAGAATTCCACCTAATATGCTCATAGACCACATCTCCAATATGCCCATTAACTTTTACAACTAGCTCCTGCATCTGTAACAATTTACCCTACCTACGGGGTAAGTTGTAACACATGCACTTACACACCGCTTTTTAGTACATTTTCTCCATCAGCTTAACATTTTCATTGAAAACATTTGTGTGGATTGCTTTCCTAAAAATGTAATAATATAGATTTTTTAAAATATATTTATCAACTGCAGAAATGTTTTTTCTTGCTGCATTTTAGACCTGATGGCTGCAATTTTTTTTTTCATTAATATTTTTATTTGGTAGACACATCCATAGCCAACTAAACTTAACAACTTAACTATTTCTGTTTTAGCTAAAATTTCAATAATTTATTATATAATAGTTTCAAATTAGTTTTAAAATAGTTCCAAATGCTACTGAACAAAATGTTTATGATGACACAAGCAGGTGAAGTCTATATGTATTTTTATGATGATTAAAAAAGAAACAAAAATAAACAATCTGGGCATTGGAATGAGCTTTGCAAGCTTTCCCAGCAGCATCAGCAGCATTCAGAAGTTATCTGATCGAAGAGGATGATGTCAGTCTAAGACTGTGAAGATTGTTGGGCTTGCACTGTGGAGGGGATTTTCACACTCGCACTGCTGAGACGGCACAGAGGAACACAGCACAGAGACAGTGCTGGCATCCTTGGAAAAAATACACTTCCATTACTGAGAGAGTGCTAAACTCCTGCACTCAAAAGAATCTGGTGCAGCTACTGCATCTCGAGTTTTCTTCCAGGGCTGCAACCGTATGCTAGATGTAGGCAAAAAGCCACAATAAATAAAGAAATAAAATGTTAGCAAGACCAAACAAAGCATACTCTATCATGACAATATTTCAGTTGTATTAACTGTTTATTTTTTTAGTGTGCAATGGTTGTATCTATAAACTTGCGTTCAAAAAAAGCGTTCAAAGGGCATCACCCTGGAAAGTGTCCAGTCCCTCTCATTAGAATCCAGCCTATTTTGTTTCCACCAAATAGCACTGAGATAAGCATGGATTTAATATGAGTTATAAGCCACATATGCAATCTTTTTTAAAAAGAAGAACTTTATTCAAAGAAAGGTTATTGGTCCAGATATACATGTGGAAGCATGGATGTGTTTAGGAAAGATTACAGTGTAGTTTCTTTCCAAATTGTTTAATACAGTCCTGGAAACTGAGAGGATGCCTGAGGAGTGGATGAGAAGTGAACTGGTACTGATTTTCAAGAATGAGGGAGATGCACAGAACTGTAGTAACTATATAGGGGTAAACTTGATCAGCAACAGCATGAAGAAAAAGACTAGTAGAAACTAGGTTAATAAAAGAGGTGATGATTAGTTGTAGTAGCTGTAGTTTTTATATTAGAAAATCAGGTGTGGCAGAGAAGTATGTGAGAGTTGTTCAGGATGTTCAGAATGTGATAGTGGTGAAGTCCACAGTAGGAGTGAGGGATGCATTTAAGGCTGAGGTGGGATTACAGGATCAGTGCTGAGCCCATACTTGTTTGCAGTGATAATGGACAAGTTGACTGATGAGGTTAGACAAGATTCCCTGTGGACAATGATGTTTGCTAATGATATCGTGATCTATAGATATTGTGAGAGTAGGGAGCAGCTTGAGGAGAACCTGGAGAAATAGAGATATGTTCTAGAGAGGAGAGGAATGAAAGTGAGTGGGGCAAAGACAGAATACAGTAAGAATGACAGGGGAAGTATGAATGGAGGAAAGGGGATTGATTAGGATACAAGGAGAAGAGGTGACAAAAGTGGATGAATTTAAATACTTGGAATCAACAGTTCAGAGTAACAGGGAGTGTGGAAGAAAGGTGAAGAAGAGAGTTCAGGCAGGTTGGAATAGGTGGAGACAAATGGCAGGAGTGATCTGAGACAGACAGATAACAACAAGAGTGAAAGGGAAGGTTTAAAGAATGGTAATGAGACCAGCTATGCTATACAGATTGGAGACAGTAATGAAAAGACAGGCAGCGGAGATGCTGAGATTTTTGTTAGGTGTGAAGAGGATGGACAGGATTAGAAATGAGTATATTAGAGGGACAGCTCAGGTTAGATGTTTTGGAAACAAAGTTAGAGAAAAAAGGTTGTGTTGGTTTGAACATGTCCAGAGGAGAAACAAGGATTACATTGGAAGGAGGTAATTGAAGATGGAGCTGCCAGGAAAGAGGAAAAGAGGAAGACCAAAGGGAAGGTTTATGGACGTGGTGAGAGAGGACATGCAGGTGGTCAGTTTGAAAGAGGAAGATGCAGAGGACAGGAAGAAATGGAGACGGTTGATCCGATGTGGTGACCCGTAACAGGAGCAACCGAAAGAAGAAGAAGAGTTTAAATTTTTTTTTGTGGCTAGAATTGATTAACAATGTTGGTATTATTGATCTAAATTCCATTGCTTGTTGAGTTTCATTTGTTTTTGCAGTGTATTTGTTTGCAATAATGCATTACCTATCTCAAATTAAATGACTTGTTTCCACATTAAGTACATTTTGTTGTCATTAAACAGATCATTTTACAATCTAATCAGGGTTTCTAGGTCATTTCGACACTTGAGTGCAGCCTGGATTGAATCCAGGCTCTTTTGAGGATGGAGACCTGCAAACATAAGTCACAGTTATTAGTTCCTTTAAATGATTCCCTTTTTCTTTTATGATTCTCTTTACAATTCAGCCATGACAGATTCCACCCACAAGGTGCTCTTCTAGGTTTAAGTAAATTTCTTAGTCACCTTAGTGACTCATTTCTTAGTTTCTTAGTGTTAAGCCATAACAAAATTACTATTTATAGTAATTACAGCAATAACAACAGTTATCTGTATCATTCTTCTTTTTATTAGTTTCAAAATTATTTTTCATTAGTATTAAATATAGTTGCAGTGATGTTGGTCTTGTAGTGGAAGTAGTATAAATGCACAGCGTTTCTAAATAAAATGACATTTTTAATGTCCAGTTATATCACATAAATGAAGGTGGTCCACTCTTTTTCCATTGAGCTGGAGCTGCCGCATGTTTTCATTCTAACAAAGCAGGTGCATAATTAGTGTATAGATGATTTAGAGTCACAACCTGCGTCAGTCTGAATAATTCCTCTTGCAAACAGCTCTCTGTTTTTGCTTTTAACTAAGTGAACATCAGCCAGGGTAGCTAGACACAGTATCTTGTGGGTGAAGCAAATTAAGCCGTCAGATGTAAATATTTAGCCAGAAAAAAACTTAATGTGAGATATAAGGATACATTTTCAATATGTGTGTCCTATAAACCTGTCCGTGGGCTGCTGGTTTGAGAACCAAGATTAAGATGAACTTTCCTGCTTGATAAGATTTTCTCCAGGCTGTCATAAGAAACACATTTTGAGTACTCAACTCATCTTAATAAAATAAAACTGCAGTTAATTGGGGAATTATGCAGGAAATGAATGATGGTAATTAACTAATTTACAGGGGGAAAAAAATCTTATTTAGATAAGCCTTAATAAATAAACTAGAAATACATTTTGAAAAATGAGTGATAGGGACCAGTTATGTTGCATGTTGATGATGCATATGTTTACTTTCAGAAAATTCTTTGCCCATTGTTTTCAACTGGATCAGGGAAGAGCTGCCTAGGCAGCATCATTGCTTTAAAAACAGAGCTTTTTAGACTTGACCAAATAACTTTGACTTCAGGTTAGCTTCAGGTTAAAAAATCCACTGTGAAAACATCCTTAGACTTAGAAGCCTGCAGCAGTGGACTTGCATCCAATCTAGGGCTTAAGTACATGCCTCCAAAAAATACACACTGTTAGAGGCAAACAGAGCTGAATTTATCTGCACATGCCTCAGAGCGTGAGCCTAAGAACTCATGCCTTAGAGTTCACTTTTAAATAAAAGTGAAAACACATCTATTCTGTTGCCCAAGGTGAGGAAAATGCCACATCACAACATATAATTATTCCATTTAATTTTTTTTTTTCAAACTCTGTCTGAGGCAAAATCAGAGAAGAAAAAAGAGACAAAACAAAAACAAAACAAAAACAAATATGTTCCTGCTCAGCAGAGCAGTGGAAAGCTGGAGAGAACACTTTCTGATCAAAAGTTGAGATGAAAAGGACAGAGAAGGAGGACGTGGTGTCCCAAAAGAGTGATAGCCATCAGAAAGCAGATTAAAGTCCCATTCATCAGTGACAAGTTGACGATCAAGTGAATCTCTCAGCGGGAGTCATTCGTTTGGACCTGTGATCTCACTGAATAGAAATGAATACGTATGTCATCAGAAGAGTAGAACAGCTCTGGTGTACCATAAAGAACGGAGCAGCACTGGCCTAGTGGTTAGGGACGAGGCCCCAGGATCAGAAACTTGTGGGTTTGAATCCCAGACCAGTAGGTTGCCCTGAGATACCCTTGAGCAAGGTACCGTCCCCATGACTGCTCCCTGGGTGCTTTAAATAGCTGTCCTCTGCTGCAGCAGGTGTGTATTTGTGAAAAGTAGAGCTGGAACTTTGTTGTGTGATGTGCCGTGTTTCACAATCACAAGAATAGTCACTTTCACTTTTTCAGAAGTGTGGATTATTACTGTATGTGTTGCATTATTAAAATTTGTCTGAACAGCACCTTCTAGTGTCTCTGTTTCTGTTGTTTTCCTTTTTCCTCTTTTTTACATAACTTCATAATGTCAGCTGCTGTTTGTCATGTGCCAAAACCTCTAACTGATACTGAACCAGTAGAAATAATTTATTATTACCTATGGTCACCATATGCTTAGGTGTTTGAAGAAAATGGCAAAAATAAAAAAAAATTTAAAAAGCAGACAGCTCTTAACCACAGTATTTTCTTCAGACTATGGTAGCAGGAACTGAGAGTTAAGGAAGACATTTATCCCATCCCTGAGGGGCTAAGATACTAAAACACTGGAACCTACTCTTATATACTTAGTTTTTAGTTTTAAAGGAACAACATGTCAAGAGCCCAGGGGTCTACAGCACGATGGCATGCAGGTGTGCAGCTCTGAACCATAATACAGATGCAGTGAGGATCTGAACCCCTTAAAGCCTGGAATGTGAGCATTTAGGTCCTGAAAACCTACTGTTCTCCCTGGCTTTGTAAAATACTTCTGGGACAGGAGGTTAGCAGTTGAAAGTTCTGGTTTGTAACCAGACAGTTGACATCTCATGATAGCAAGACAGCTGATCCAGAAGAGCCAGCTTAAGGGATTTGGGAAAGAATTAAATGAATCTTATTTCTGAGTGTGTGGAAGGAACTGGGTCCTGTGGGTAGGTTAAAGGGCAATTTTTGTTTCTTCAAACAGCTGTATGTGATCATGTTTTTCTCATGATTTTATATCACCCTAAAGTATTAAAGAACGGTGTATTCTGAGAAAGAAAAAAACATCACAGCACTTAGAAGCACTCAACCCTTTCAGCAGTTTAAATCACTTTGGGGTATTCTGAGAGGGTGTTAAAAATAAAAGAGAGATCAGGAACTAATTTGCTTTTCTTCTTTGAAGCGTTAGATTTCTAGTTTTCTTTTTTGTCCTGGTTCACAAGCATTATGCTTTATATTATCTCACTATGAATAAGAAGACCCTAAAACAGTAGACACAAACAAGAATTAACAGAAAAATAATTAAAAGGCTGCGATGGGCTGGCGACCTGTCCAGGGTGCGTCCCCCGTCCTCGTCCCCTGTGTGCGCTGGGTTGGACACCAGCACTCCCCCGCGACCCCGTTTGGGACAAGCGGCAGATAATGGATGGATAATTAAAAGGCTGTTTTGTTTCTCAGAAAGTTTAGCACACAAACTCAAGGCCCTGTAAAGTTAGAGAAAAAGTCCCAGATGCTTCAGAATGCAGGTGTGGAGGATTCAGTAGAGGCAGAGCAGGGTGGTGAAAATGTAACAACAGTAGGAAGTGCTAATCCCCACAAAAACTGAGAAACCTTCACTCCAGAATAGAGCAAAGTACCTCATCACTTCAATTTATATATAAAGGCTCTAATTTATTTCAGCATTCATTTGCAAGACGTCATATGACTGCTGTGTATACTGAAGCCTGGTGTATATAGACAAGCTTCTGTTGTGCAAACGTCTCGCACTACGTTATTATGTACTGTGCCAGGTCAGATGGCTGACCATGAAACGTGACAGCTGTTGTAGAATGATCCCTTCAGATGACGCCAGCATGAGAAACTGAAAAAGATCAAGGAAAAAGATGGGCAAGGGCCTGACTTGATCGTCATTTTACAACATTTTCAAGAATACTCAGTCACTCACTCACTTTCATAACCGTTTATCCAGATTAGGGTCGAGGGTGGTACTCCAGTACCAGTACCAGTACACCCTCGACCCTAATCTGGATAAACGGTTATGAGAGTGTATCCCAGCTTTCACAGGGAGAAAGGCGGGGAAACACCCTGGACAAGTTGCCTGTCCATCATAGGGCAAATACACAGACTAATTCACAAAAATTCACACCTTAGCATCTCCAGTCCACCTAACGTGCATGTCTCTTGGCTGTGGGAGGAAACCCACGCAGACCCAGGGAGAACATGAAAACTCCACACACAAAGGTCCCAGACTGTCCTGGGAATCAAACCCAGGATCTTCTAAACAGTCTTTTTAATAACTTTGGACTCATTATAGCAGTTATAAAATGTACAAGAGTACATCCACCATTACCCTTACATTGTCCATTGCAAAAAAAAAGAAACAAAAATGTGTAAACTGTGCAGAATTGTGTTTTCTTGAGGGGATATGTGAGATTTTCACACAACTTTTGCATTTGACTGTACATAAAAATGTATGCACCAAAATATCTGATTTTTAAATAATATGATGAATCATGCATTGAATTCACGCAAATCTTCAAATGCATGGGTCTTTCACACAAGTGAACACTCATTCCGTCTCTCCTCATGGTTACATCAATGACGATTCATAAATAATAAGATAATTCAAAAAGCTTTTGTAATGGTCACTGACTGAGCGTCGCTGTCACATGAACAATGTTAAAGTAATAGTTCTTCTGAGACAATTCAGCCAGAAATGAGTTAGCGACTGGTATTCATCCCTTTAGCCAGTCGCATCTGCTGTCCTCTGTTGGTGTGACTGTGGGCACTGTAGATGAAGCCCATTTCTTTATTTCATTAATTTAGAATCCATTCTCCTTAAGCAAAGATTTTCTACAACCTTAGGGCTTTTCATTTCTAAAGAAACATTTGGCAACAGCCTACAGGCCATCAACATGGTCATCTCAGCCTCATGCTCATTAGAAATCCCCAGCACTCCCAACTGTCTGTCCTGCCTTCCAGACACCTAATGATACCCAAATGTCAAAGTGCTATATTCTTAATCCCTCTGCAGCTTACATGTGCGACAGAGCATTCATACTCTCTAGCTGTGGACCTATAACACTGCAGACCCTATACACTGTGCAGTCCATAGGGGATATAGTTGCCATTTTTTTGTGTGTTCCCATCATCTGTGTCTTCAGAAAGTGAAATGCTCAGGGGAATTGAGTCAAGGAATCAATTTTAGCCAGTCAGTCACATTTTACCTATTGTCCTCTTCATGCCTTTAGCTCAGTTTTGGATCTTGATGCACAAAGAAGAGTTTTGAGGCATTCCCCTGAGTTATTAATCTCTTATAATAACATATATTCTTAAAAATTGTCTGCACGTTACAAACTACTGTTTTGTGCAAATGAACAAATGTATGTGAATGCATTTCACCCTTCAGCCTTTTGCTAATGAAGTAGCATTAGGCTTAATTTATCATGATTGGAAACAGGGAAGCAAATAGAAAGCTCTGAGTCCACATTTTGATACATTTTACTCTACCTAACATGGCTGTCTTTTATTGCAAGCTCATTCGTAACATTGCAATCCATTGTGCTGTCAAGTTGCTAATGAGGAAAGATATTCTATTATTATTCTATGTTGGTAATGCTTCTATTGAAGATGAATGCACTCATAGCATTGTAGATATTTTATCACTGTCAGCATGCATATAAACTAGACTCTATTATTCTCTTTCTAATATGTTTGCACTAAAGCAGAATGAGACAGTATAAGAAGCTTGTTAGTAATCTGTGTCAAATACACCCAAAAGATCCATACATGGCCAAGACAAATTATGTAGGGTGCTGTCCAATATTATTTTAAATGAAACTTCTGTGGCCATTCATTATAATAACTATGATTTTTCATATTTACCTCTTGGGAAAATGGCCAGCTCTATATAACCTAAAGTCTACATTCAGCTGCAATTTGGAGAAACATGCAAACTATTCATCAATGGACAGAGAACTGCCAAATGCCCCTTATTTTTTAAAACCAATACTAATGCAACTAATAATAATAATATTAATATATTTTGTTAAAAGCACCTTTGATACAGGAAATGCAGCTCAATGTATTTTACAGAAATTGCATGCATGAAAATCATTATAGTAAATAAGTGAAATGAAATTTCACAATTTCTCATTGTGAATACACAACACAGCACACAGTGAAACATTCAATAAATGAAATGCATCCTCTGCATTTAACCCATACACACACCATGCAGCACTGGGCAGCCATATCCAGTGCCTGGAAGCAGATGGAGACGGTACCTTGCTCAAGGATACCTCAGGGAAACCTACTAGTCTGGGATTCAAACCAATGACCTTCTGAACTTGGGGCCTAGTCCCTAAACACTAGGGCAGCGCTGGAAAAAATTCACAGGAAATGATGATAACAGTAGAGCACATAGTATGGAAAGAACCAAACCTGCTGAAAAATTATATTAAATTAGTGCAAGGTCAATCTAAAAATATAAAGTGGATAAGATCAAGTAAAATACAGTTTTCAAAAGAAATGTAGCAGTGTAAAGCATTGTGCAAAAATAATTTCAATCCTCTATTTGGAATATATTATAGCAATTAGCTTTTTGTCTATGTACATATCTGTTTGAAGAAAGTGTCTTGATAGTCATTAAATGGGAAAAATGTTGTTTCTGAAAAAATAGGACAAGCAATCTACTGCCTAGTGGAGTCTTTGAATTTTTATTTAACATCAAGGTCACAATGTGCCTTGATATTGAAAACATTTAACAATTACTGCAGACTGCAGAGCAATTGAAGTTGTTACTTGCTACTTTACCCTTGTGGATGCTTTAAAGCATTTCCAGCAGGCTGATGTCGCTCACTGCCGAGATTTTTATGTTAATTTTGAATTACAGATCCTTTAAAACACCTAGGAGATCATGAAGGGAAACTTGAAGTGAATTGTTCTTGCGATGAGTTCTGATCCTCAGACAGTTCAGTAGGCACATATCAGAAGGGTAGAGAAGGCTTACAACTGAGAGCAATTTGACTGCCTCTTGTACAAATGATACAGAAAAAACATCAGACAAGGTAGTGTTACAGTTAGAATTTTTACACACTGTAGAATCTCTTTTCTCAAGAGTAACATCAGAACGTAGTGAGCAAAAACACTCATTACCTCTCCTATTCCTTACTTCTAGTTTTTACTCCCAAACTAATTTTTTATTTAAGGAACCAGATGGGAGTCATTCAATATGGCACCGTCCTTTTTCTGCCTAGAACAGGTGTTGAGACGTTTTTCTACAGCTTTTTACAGTGAGAAGTGAGTCACCCACAAAGCAAAATGCACCATGACCAAAATAGCCCATTGCTAATGACACAAAACTGTCTATCTAGGTCACATATGGCATAGCCGAGAAGGCTTCAAATGTGACTTACTGATATGGTTTCAATACAGAATATTTTAAATGCATAAATGCTGGGACTTCAAAGTGCAGTGTCACATTTTCATATCTGACAGTGCACTAAATTGCCTGTCTTCTGCTTAGTAACTACCGGTACAGTGGGGGGCAAAATTACTTATTTAAAATCAGAACAGGAGGTTACGTGCCCATGTCTTTCAGTCAAAGAAGAAAGCGTTTACCCAGATCATAGTCTAGTCCTCAACTTTAGCTTTAACATCATTTCCAGTATTCCAGCATCGGTGTGATAATGCATGGCACACATATTACAAGATACAAGATCTGATCAACAAGATTTGATTTTCTTTAAATGGTTCTGGTTTGATAAGGTAAGAGATCATTGACTGACATGTTGATGAATTCTGTGTTAAGGTGGTATCTTATCAACAAAGAATATGTGTGCCATGCATTATCACACTGAGTTCTGGGAGTCAAATCAACATATTTTTTGTCATGTTTTGTCATGTTTCTCAAAGCATTCCTGAACAACTTTTGAATCATCTTTTCACACTGAGAGAAGTCACTGCTACTGGGGAATACATTTCCCATAAAAGTGTGTACTTTATAGTCAATAATGTTTAGGTGAGTGGTACGTGTGGAAGAAAAATCCAGGAGTTCCAGGCCCCAGGGTTTCCCAGCAGAATGCCTAGAGCATCACGCTTCTTCCACTGTCTTAAGCTCTCCCATAGAGTATCCTGGTGCCATCTCTTCTCTTTGCAGGTAACCTGTGGCTGGTCGGACCATCCACAAGATGTAAAGAAAAATACAACCCCAGTTTCTAAAAGTTGTTTGAGTTTGCTAAACAAGACCAGGCTAAACAGCATACTGCATCTAATACAACAGCATGGCTTTTTAGTGGAAGCATCTGGGAATCCCAGGAACCTGCTTGGACTCCAAATCTTTCACCAACTGAAAACATTTGGTGCGTCATTCCAGACGCTTACAGACCTTTGTTAAAAGCAGAGTTGATGCTGTGTCTCATGAGACGTGTTGCTGCCATTAAATTCAAAATGACTTTTTTCTTCTTAAAAAAGTACAGTATAGTAGTTTTTTGCATTTTAAACATTTTAAATGCATTTTAAGTTTTACTGTGAGACTATGAGATTTATGAGATTTGCAATTCACTGTAGTCTGTTTTTATTTGCTTTTTACACAACCTTTTGGAGTTGGGGTGTAAGTTTCTTAAGAGCAAGCCCCTCCTATTGCCCCATGGTTCGGTTCTGATGCTCACGTGCTTATTGTAGGTGCTTTCAGTGGTGGACAAGGGCCAATATGAGCACAGTCTGCAGTTCTAGATATATTAGAGATATTGTATATATCATAGAGACATTACACTGGTAATAAATAAATAAATAAATGTTATCTTCTTATTTAGGGGGTTTGGACAGATATGGCCCCTCACTATGGACTCCATGAAACATTATTGATCTAAAACCATCTAAAAAGAACAAAAGTACCTTTCCTCAACAATACAAGTGGTAAAAATCAGTGTTTCAAGAACATTTTTACAATGAATAAATGGATAAAATGAGAGCAGAGGATGAGAATGATGAAAGTGGGTGCAGCCTAACTTAATAGCCTGGGGCTGAGACAGAGAACCAGAGAGAACTCTGGCAGGGAATGAATGCAGGGAGAAGTCGGGGTTAATAAAAAAGTAAAGTTCAGCCTCAGGGACGACTGGAAGACTTTGTTAATGTTGTTTATTTATTTTCTGCTCAGTTGTATATAAAAGGGAGTTTTCCTTGTTTTTTATTTTCTGGGTTGAATTATATAGTGTAATTTTGCAAGGTTCAGGTCTCAGGACTTTCACACAGGTGTATTTTCCAACACCAGCTGGTAGACAGTAAATATCTACTGACATTAAAAGAAAAATGTCAGACAACTGTGTTTCATTTTCTCTGATTGCTTGTGTTGGGAACAGGGTAAATCTTACTGCTTTGTTGTTTTGTCTTTTTCAAGGTGCTTTTATATGAAGATTGCCTCCTTGGTGAAGCAGCTCTGCAGCTGTGAGAATTCAGCATAAAAGCATATTTTGCTCTGACAAAATGCAAAAGCTATCTCCTTCAAGGCATGGCTACAGCCCATACATTTGCAGTGATGAAAGGCTGCAGCTAATTTCCAATAAGAAAATACAAGAATGCACATGTTGTCAAAATATGTCCCTATACATTTATGTTTGGGTTCTGACCTCATGGGGCATCACTTAAAAGATTACTTCTGCTAAGAATGGGATTGATACATTTTAATTAATTTTTTCGCCAAATGCAATCCATCACCCAAAAGATGCTTGGAAGTTTTGCTCTTATTTGTATGTGGCCCATGGAAGGTTTTATTCCCTAAAACAATGATAAATTCAGTCTGGTTGCCCTGTGCCCAATCCATAAATTGGTCTGGGCAGTTCTTTCATAATGGTGTAAATTAAAATACTTTATACTGAATCAACAAATATACAGATCTGGCAGAAATTGGCATTCATATAAAGTCTTTTACCTCCTAACAATTAATTGCTAGTAAATTGAAAAACATTTGAAAGCGTAAAATAGGAAGTGTTTTTGAATTCTCATCCCTTTTTCTCAGGACTTTGTTACAGATCTTTAGTTAGTTTTGAGATGAATTTCTCAAACTAATGGCTAGTTTAAACATTCACTGTTAGCCATTGCTACAAACAATGCAAAGCACACAAAAGTATCACAAAGTGTTTATTTCAAGTGTTTATGATGGAGGCATCACTCTAGTGTTCCGTGTGAACCCAGCACGTACTCTTCTTCAGAATCACACAAACATGCACACACCAACTGCCACTGTACAGTGCTGGGGGATTAGATTTCTCCTCTGTGTCTGCGGGGTTAATAAGTTTGGCGGTGGCACAGCCTCGACTGAAATCTGTGAAATGGACTTGTTAGGAGCAATGAGGGGAGCACTGAAAGGTAATTCAATCTCACACAGAGTTTAAAGGGAGTCCTATTACATCAGGCATAGCTGCTGGCACTGGCTAAATGAGTCCTCCCAGTCTCCTCCTTCTCGTGCTCAATGCAGGAAATTTAAACACAGGCCTCTTCAGACAGTTTACAGGGTCCTCCTAGTACAGAAGTTCATGTCCACTGTATGTGTGCTTTGAAAATCACACATTGCTTATTATATGTTGTGGTTTGGCAAATGTATGTTACCATAACTCCAACACTATTATGGATATTATGTAGTGAGATATTATGTAGTGAGATATTATGTAGTGAGCCTTTCTCAACACTGTACTGACACCAAGATGTTAGTGGCTGGTGAGCGTGTGTTGTGTTGGTATGAATGTATCAGAAGTATTGCTGGAGTCTCAGTTTCAATACTGGGTTGAGAATAACCTGACAATCAATCATATCAAACCAAAAGCCATTCGGAAACTGATTGTTGCTGAAGGGCAAGAGACTGGCATACACAGTGCATATATGATAAAGAGAAAGCTGCAGTGTCCAACTAAACTATAAGGCCAATATTTCTCATAACATGCTCAGTAAATTCAAGCTATTATTGGAATATTAAGGAAGGACTTTTTTTCTGGTGCATTTGGCTTTCATGTAGAAAGTAGCATATAGGCTATGGAAATGCATAGACATGTGCCCGAGGCATTCAGATTCAGCTGCATGATACTTCCTAAGTTCCCTGGCCAAATGAAGGACTGTTGGATGATGGTGTCAAAACCAGGATGGACTTGCAAAAAGTTCTCCAGCTCACCAACCTCTCTCTGACAAGCAGCCTGGCAGGCAGTAGAGTGCTCCAAGTGTTTGACTTGGAGCTCTCCCAATACATGAGTGAGGGGAATGATCTCATTTACTGATATTGTAAATGAAAAGTGGCCCATTTTCTCAGTGATAGTGCAGAACAAGATGGGGTATCCTATTACCTCAGCTGCTCTGTGGCACAGAGCTGGAAGTAAATTCAAGATGTTACTCATAGATTTTAATCAATTCAGGTTTTCATACAAAATCTAAGTATAATAAAATCTTTCTTCTTCTTTTTCTTTTACACTTTAATTCTTTTACTCATTAGTCAACTTTTTTTAATTATTGTCATCATTATGATAATTTTAATATCATGTGATGTGTCCATATGAATGAATGAAATGAACAGTAGTTCTCTCTCTCTCTCTCACTCTCTGTCTCACTCTTATTATACAGCATTGGTTGAAAATGAAATGTTTATCTAAAACAATCATTTGACCTTGGCTTTGTACTGCCCTTCAGGTGGAGTGATCACATATGAACAGTCAGCATTTGAATCTTTCACTGAATCTGAATTAGAATCAGCATCCTTTTATTGTCATTGTTCAGAATTCATCAAAGTTCAGTACCAAAGTTGATGGTGCATGTATACATATCAAATATTGATTAAATAAGAAAAGAGTTCAATCCAAACCTATGGAGCTACTGTTGTAGTACTCGTAGAAACATGATCTGAACAGTGACAGTGTTTGGCATTATTCAGTTCTCATATTGCTCAGTGGCAGAAGCTGTACAGTTTTGTATTTATCAGATTTTTTTTCATAAAATATGATGAAGTATGAAGATGCTATATACAGGATGTTTGTTAAGTACTGAAAAAGTTTTTTTTACCTCCTAACAATTAGTTGCTAGTTAATAAAAACACATTAGACAGTATGAGATAGGAACTGTTTCTTAATTCCCATCTCATTTACTCAGGACTCTGTTCAGGTCTTTAGTTACAGCACGCCAGAGGTTCTCGACATGATTCTAATTCCCCATTTATGGTGCAATATTTCAGCAAGTTATTAGTACAGATACTAAATAATGAGCAACAATGCTGTTATTTGAAACCCTCATTTGAACAGCAAAGGTATTTTGGAATATTTTGATTAGAAATGCATGTTTCAAGATCACTTTAGAGCGCTGAAGAAAAACGATGACTTTGCAGAATGATGATTTAGAAAAAAAATGAGATGGAATTGAGACAAGAATTTTGCAAGGGCTCGTTGGGAGCCAAATGGCCTTTTAAAACTAGAGGGAACTGAACCTTTTCAAATATTCATCACCTTGACTTTAATTATTCAGCCCCATTCTCACCAGAATAGAATATGTTGCTCTTTTGACAAATTAATTTAACTTTCTTGACATGTACAGTACATATTTCAAGGTAGCTGACCTTCATGGACCTTGACCAGCAGGCTTTTCTTCATGACTAAGTTCTGTAAAGTGTTCTTTAAAATTTCCCATGTTGACCAGAATTTGCCTCAGAATTTTTTTGTATTAATTTAATTAGACCCCTGCTATGTACAGTGTAGCTGCAGTTCAGGTGAATGTATTCACTGGAGTGTCATAACCAGTTCTTGACTTCATGTTTCATTTTCACCATGGATGTGAGAACCTTGGTAGGAACCGTATTCTCAGGAATGACATATCTTGTCAGTAGTGATCAACAGTGAAGCAGGATGTCATATGCAGGCTGTGGCCAGATTTCTTCAAAGAAGTCATCACCAGTATCCTCAGTGGGAGTTAGAAATGGCAATTTACAGTCAACATTGGGCAGTCATTCCTAGACAGAGAACTGTCCAACTTGACAAAGAGAATATAAAATTAGTTTAGTTTGAATTTACAGACCTGCGATAGGCTGGTCCAGGGTGTGTCCCCGTCCTTTGCCGTGTGTGAGCTGGGATGGACTCCAGCACCCCCCCGCGACCCTAATTAGGACAAGCGGCCCAGAAAATGACTGACTGACTGACTGAATTTACAGAGAACTTAAAATAAACATAAAGAGAGTGTGAAAGTTACTCTGGCATATCTAGTAATAGCCGAATTGGTGAAAAGAGCATCCTGAGACACCAGTGTCGTCCCACCATAAACAACCATGAGTGATTGCGCAAGAGTGGTAGGATAACAGGCTTATCATCCCAGGACCCCAATGAACTACAAAATCTACACCTCTCATGTATTGGAAAACATTAACTTTCAAAAGCATGATGAAAGAAGTAAACTTTCAGTTTAGACTTAGACTAGCTTATACTAAAACCTAGACTGTGTCTGAGTTCTGAACATAAACCAGGATCAGAAAAGGCAATAGATAAAACAGACTTGATAAAACATGCAATACAAACAGTTTTATAGCCTTTCACCCATTTACTGGACAAAGCTGTCCAGCATGAAAAGTCTTTGTTAAAAAAAAAAAAAATGTTCTTTTGTACCTGATGTACCTGTACCTGATGTGACCTGATGTGACCTCTATTAAGGAGAAATGATTTCCACCAAATGTTTGTAGTAACTGTTGATCTAACTCAAACACTAGCACTAACCATTCTTTTTCACAGCACTTGTCAACAACAGCTCTGTGATGCTGGAGTATTTTTATGTTTATACGGTGCACTCCAGGCCATATTTCAAGATTTTCAATTGTTTAGTTCTGTGTTCCACTAATTAAAAGGTATAATATGGAAATATGGAAATGAAGAAGAAGATTATCCTTACATAACCTAAAGTAATTAGATTATTGAGAATAATAATGAAACTTTTTAATACAACGTCAACAATAAGTTTAGCTTATATAGTACCATTCACAAACCCAAGGACAATTTACAGTGAGGAAAATATCTTAAATGCAGGATGAAAATATGTAATGTTATGGAAATAGAAGAAAGCTGTCTTGGACAAGAGATGTATTTGAACCTCAAAAGAAAGGGCAGAATCAATGACAGCATCATGTTTGTGTATTGTATGGTAACACCAAGGTTGTTTACCAACAAAGAGTGTATTTAACTGTTTACAAATGTAATATTTTAACCATTTACCATTAACAGCTTATTCGAATACAACAAGAATTAAGGCATAAATAATGCTGAGAGATTTTCTGAGAGCAGTATTATTCATGTACAGATATATAATATTTTAAGAGCACAGAATGGCAGAGCGCTGAACTTACTGCACTTTTAATCGTTCATTTTAATCATCTTAACCTGCTCCATCCAGGTGAAGTTTGAAAAGATGAAATGGATAAAATTATACAAATGAAGGATTAAAAGTGCAGCAAGTTCATCCCTCTTTCTCTCTGTGCTCTGAACCAAACCGGTTCATCCAGGTAATCTCAAACTGAAAGAGGCAGCAGTGTTCTTCCTACTTTTGTCACTGCTTATATATGCATATACTCTGCTTTTGTCAGTGCTGGCTTGATTGTGGACATTAGTCAAGACAAGGTCTGCAGTCCATCAGATGTTAGAATGATGTTCTTTGTGATCTGTGGTCTTGTTCTTGGAGTGACAACCACTTCTGGAATTGGTACCAATAGTGTCTGGATGTGTCTTATAGTGGGGATTTTTAAGTCCAAACTATTAAAATTCTGACCTTTCAGTCAAATGAACCTTGACAACTGCTTTTCTGAGGTCAAATCTTTGTTAACTGAGGAATGGTAAGTCAACAATGTCAAACAATGTGTGGTGAGGAGCTAACTTTGATTATGAAGACTTTGAAGACTGACAATTACATCTTTTTTAACTTAGATGAAGATATGGTCACAAATTAGATCAAATTTATGTAGAGTTTTTGAGAAGTGGACAATCATGGTCATCCACCACTGAGTCCTCTGAACATGAGAAAATATAAAAAATGAATTTAGCCATCTTCCCTGTCTGCTTCGGGTGGATTCTAACTATGGGGTGAATGAGTCGTTTGTGCAGGCGTGGATGTATAAATCCTTCAGGCAACACAGAACTTTAGTGTGGCATGCAGGGAGCACACTTATTAAAACTATAAATGTTTTTTTGTTTTTTTGTTTTGGACAAGGACAAATGTCACCTCTTTACCAGTCAGATAGTAGTTTATTGGGTTCTTTTTGGTCCTTTGCCAGTTTGCAAAACCCACTCCAGCTACAGTAAAAGATGCAGTTCACATGTGTTATGATTGCTCTTTTGTGTCGCACGCACTTACGCTTACAGATAGCATCTTGTGCTCATCAGCAGAGAGATATGGATGAATTATTAAGCAGGCCGCCAGCGCTGATACTTCAGGAAAAAACCATCGTGGCCCATCAGCAGGAGCCTGGCATTCTCTGCATATCAAACAGCAGGCCTGTGCCCGACTGTACTGCCAGGGAGAAAGATCTTTTCCACTAGCTTCTGACTATTTCTTAAAAAAGGCCTGTCAGAGCCCCCAGTTTTCCTCCTGAGACTTTAATGAGAGGTCTGGAATGACTGCGACTGTGAAATGACATAACACATGCCATGCTATGCTAACAGGTGTAAGAGCAACAAGTTGTTCTAAGTTCCGGCTTTTTCAGGTGCCCCAATACTTATTCAAAAGTGGCAATCAAATACAGTTTCAATCACAGCCTTGAAATAATAATATAAAAAAAGTTTTCAGAGCAGGGTTTGTAAACTACTGTGCCTCATAAAATTCCTTAGAACCATTTGTACTGAGCGCAGTCTGGTGCAAATAAGTATGCAGGACCGTTTTAGAGCTAAATAGCAAGTATTATTATTATTATTATTTCCAATACATTATAATATTTCTCTTGATTACTAAGGCTCACAGTAGGGCTGGGTCATGGTAAGACAGGTGAGTAGTGTGTGTGTATAGGTAGGATTCCAGAGCACACAGTTCTACTGCTTCAGAGCTCAGAGAACTTAATGAAAGGGAAAAGTGACTGTTCTTGTCATTGTGAGAACACACAGCACAGCGAACCACAACCAAATTGGATCTCTGCATTTAACAGCTATGAAAGCTATCTGGGGAGCCATGACAGGGACAGTACCTTGTTCAAGGGTACCTCAGGGTAAGGGGTTTGAACCCACAATCTTCCAAACCTGTGGCCAACTCCCTAACCACTAGGCCACCGCTGCCCCTGTATCCTACTAAATGCCCTTCAGCACTGGGCACAGGGACATTTGGGCCTTGTTTGGCTTCTGCAGAGTGGACCTTTAAACTGCCAGTCCTTTTCTAAAAAGATTATCCAAGCTGTGTATTCATTGTTTTCCATCATGTGACTAGCATAGAGCCATGGAGGTCAAAAACTCACAGAGCTACAGCACAGGCAAACACATTTCCCCTCTTCTCCCAGAAAACAAATATTTAGATCAGCTCTCATCTGAGGAAAAAAACATGAGAAAAGATGTAAGTTCTGGTGAATGTTTGGGTACTATCTCTATTCTCTATCAAATATTTTAATCCCTAAAATTTGCAAACTTCCTGACAGAGCTCCAGTTTAGCATTTTCTCACATTTCTCTTTTGGAGAATCCCTCCCTTTACATTATTGTCAGGATTAAAGTTCACAGAAATTCAAACAGCTATGTGTATTTTGAGTGTTGATGAGTCAATAATGCTGCTGCTTGAGAGATGAAGTACCATAAATTCTTTATTATCAGATCAAAGGGAGTTTTAATTGACTAATGTTAGTCTTCTGATCTTTCTTTTTGTTCTTTTTCTTTGTTGCACAGCCATCATCAGTTAGGGCATCCAATCAGACAACAACTATTATTTTAACTAAACAAACATAAATTACATGGCGGTCCGAATGAAGCTTTGCTTTGCCTTCAAGGTGGGCAGCTCCTTAAGGGTTTGACGTCACTTGACTTCAAAACTATGAATAGAGTATGAACAGCTGTGTGAGCTATGATTGCACTCTATAGTAAAATAATTCACTAATTATAAAGGGTGTCTGGATACTTTTGGACATATGGTGCAAGTTCCCAAGTGAAGTAAGTCTTTGCCTTTTATTCATTGTTCTGCAATCATATTCCCCAACAAAAACCTTGTATTTGTCCCCAAAACAACTTGAGTCTTATTTACAAGTTCATTGAAAGTTTTCTTTCTGCTCACGCACTGACTAGGCAAAGCCAGACTGGCCACTAAGTACTATTTTCCTTAGAAGGCCTGCTTGGTCTTTGCTCTCTTGCACTTGACTTAATATTATGAATGATAACATGCAATGCCTGCAATGTCAGTCAGTCATTTTCTCTGCAGCTTGTCCTAAGTCACTGGAGTCCATCCCAGCTCACACAGGGTGAAGGGGACACACCCTGGACAGGTCACCAGCCCATTGCAGGGAGGAGCAAACTGACAGGGACAGCACCTTGCTCAAGGGCACCTAAGAGCAACCCACCAGAAAGGGGTTCAATCCCCCAATCCTCTGACCTGGGCCCAACACCCTAAACACCAGGCCACCACTGCCCCCATATCCGCAATGTAAGAAACAGAATTTAAACCAGATTGAATTGGCCATGGGTCTAAAACCAGGAAGAATGTGAATAAAAAAAAGTTTTTAATATGTATCAGTTTGTTATTTATTATCCTACAACATGCACACTATGTGACACTATGTAGAAGATAAGTTAATAAGTTGGAGGGAAACTGTAAATACATTTTGGAATTCCCTCATAGATTGGAAATATGGTAAAGCAGGCATAAAATAACAGGCATAAAACAGAAAAGTTTGTCAAAGTATGTTTTTTCAAATTTTAGTGATTATTTTAACAAAAAAAATCACATATAAACAGCTATAAATATAATTTTCTCAGTTTCTGTAAAACATTTTTACAACTGTATAATGCACCATAGCTACTGTAATCGACTTTATGGTACTACAGCTTTGTGGCCATTCTGCTTTTCCAAGAAGACTGGTTTTGAAGAGTGGGCTTTATTATCCTGACGGCCATGGACATGGATGACAGCACCCTGCCGCCCTCCTCTTCCCTGTGGCCGCGTAATGGATAATTATGACACAAGAGACTCCCTCTCTTGAAGATGAGCAGGACACGTCAGAGTGCAAATACATCTTATTGACAGTAATTAGGTAGCAAATCATCTAATTAGTCGTTCTCCCTTGTGTTGTCACTCTTTTTAGCCTAGAGGGAATATGAAGCGTGAGGACAGCTGTGGAAAAGTGTGGAGTCGTAGGGGAATTCTGCTCCACAGAGAAAAGAGGTTACTGTGAAAAAGTCAGTCACTGAGTCTATCATAGACAAGCGTTCAAGAGGAAAAGAGAATCATTGTCAAGCACCTACCTACAGATTCATGAAGTAAAACTACAAGGAATGTCACTGTTAGATAGACGTTATACTACGTAACGTCTTTCATATGCTGGCTTTATGTGGGATTGTCACAAAGTGAGCTGAAGGTTTGATACAACATGCATTCAGACACTGGTATTTTTGTTATTTAATAACATAACACATAAGGTCTTTACATTTTGTACTTGTGAACATGTGGGGCAGCGGTGGCCTAGTGGTTAGGGTGTTTGCCACATGATCAGAGGCTCTGGGGTTTGATCCCCTTCCCAGTGGGTTGCCCTGAGGTACCCTTGAGCGAGGTGCCGTCCCTGCCTTGCTCCTCCCTGCGATGGGCTGGCGACCTGTCCAGGGTGTGACCCCCATCCTTCACCCTGTGTGAGCTGGGATGCACTCCCCTGCAACCTCGTTTGGGACAAGCGGCAGAAAATGACTGACTGACTTGTAAATATGAACAGAAATGGTATTACTGGAAATAATTATATTTTAAACCACAAAATTGAAAAAAATAATTAACACCGCAACAAATAGTACAACAAAACCTGTGCTGGTGATTAGAACTTCAAGACATCTAAGGTAAGACATTTTCTACCTTTTAAAGTGCATCTTCAACTCTTATCCAGAGCAACTTATAATTCCCATTTACAGGGACAGCCCCCCACAAACACACACACACACACACACACACATACATGTGCTCATACACACATTCTGAAACCACAACCATGTCTGTCACTGCTGTGCTGAGACAAGTCATGCTTGCTCACTGGGGGTCATTTGGGGGTCCTGGCTGCTGATGAATGATTTAAAGACAAATGATGCTGAGACACAGATAAACTGCAGTTTGTAAGAGTAAATTATGAAGTGCTGCTACATAATCAGTGGAGCAGATCAAATGAACAATGTATGCAGACACATAGAGAAGGGCTAGCGGACTTGATGAAGTGGTTTGTCAGCTTGTATGTTAATATGAATGATCAGCCACAACAATAAATGCCAGGTGAAGTGAATAACATTGATTATAAAATTATTAAGTCACATGCTGGCGACAAATATTAGGCAGCAAGTAAACAAACGCTTCTGAACGTTAATGTGTTGGAAGACAGAAGAACCATAAGTATCTTAGTGGCATTGACTAGGACTGACTAGCACTTCCAAACATGAAAGACAATGCAAGTTTATTTGTGTAACATCTTTCATATGCTGCAGTCATTGAAAGAGCTTCATAAATGAGCAACTTCAAAAATAACATTTTCCCAAAGATAAAAAATAACTAAAGACATTAAGTGAAAGTGACTGTTCTAGTCTTGCACAGTACACAGTGAACCACAACGAAATGACACCCCTGCATTTTACCCATACACACTCACACACGTGCAACAGTGGACAGCTATTGAAAGCACCCGGGGAGCAGTGACGGGGACGGTACCTTGCTCAAGGGTAACTCAGGGCAACCTACTGGACTAGGATTCAAACCCACGACCTTCTGATCCTGGGGCCTAGTCCCTAACTACTAGACCACCGCTGCCACTAAAACTATTTTAACAAAAAAATTAAGAATTCAAGCAAAATTAAAACTAGATTTAAAAGAAGAAATGAAACATGAACATAAAAGCAATTACAACTAATCAGAATTAGGTGTTGTTTCAGGATAGAAATGAAAATAAAAACAAGCCAACATTTCACTTAGGCAGGACTAACTGAGCTGATTCTAACAATCACAGCATTCTGTTGGGCTTGTATCCCTGCAGCGTATCAGACAGATATGTGGGGCTAGAATCATTAAGTGATTTACAGACCAGTTAAAATTATAAAGTCTATTTTGTAAAACACTGGGAGTGCAAGGATTTAAGAATGGGGTGATATGATCCTGGAGAGAACTCTGGCAGCTACATTTTAAATCAGCTGGAACTGTTTGATTGTCTTTTTTGGGAGTCCAATAAAGAGACGATTACAGTAATCAATCCTGGTAGAAAAAAATGCATGGGTGACTTTCACCAAATCTGGATTAGTCAACAAATCTCTAATCCTGTTGAAGTTCTTAAAGTGACAAAATGCTGATTTAGATTTTAATCCAAATCTGATTCAAGTCAAGAGCCCAGTCACAATGCAAAAATATGTTATATAAGTGTTTAAAATGATTTTGGAGTTAGCAAATATCTTTCCACTCTGAGCTAAAATCAACATGTGGGCCTGAAAGCAACCATAAAAATTATACAGGCTTCAAAACTAGATGATGCTAATTAATCTGAGCTACTGTTTTATTGGAGATGAAAGACATACTCAAGTTTATGAATAGCTCTGGGTCAATATGATGCAGAGCTGCCTGTCATTGACACGCTTTAATCAGTGGTTAATTGACATGGACAAACATTTGTTATTGTTGTTGTTCTTGCTGTAAAATTCACAATCACTGCCATTAATCTCCTTCAGTGTGAGACACCAGCTGTCAAAATAAGTGCACTGTTTTCACCCTGCACTCCAGACACTCCAAGTATTAATAGTTTGCCTCTCTTTTAGTAGGCCAGACATAAGTCAGGGGCTAAAGTGTTATATAGGCCAGTGTCTGCTATGACTTTGATGCTGGGTGTGTGTCCCAGTTCTGTGCAAAAGATGTTGAATGGCGCCTGCCGTTTATAGAGCAGCAAGACCAACCTGGGACTCAAGGTAATGGAGAATCTGACAATGTGCTGGCATGGCTCAACACAAGCAATATTGCGCATCTCATAACAAATGATGCATCCTGTTTCTCTGGCTTGAGAACTTGCCAGAGTGCCTAGTCACAAGCAAACGTTCAAATGATTGACTTGCTTATTCTGTTATTGGCCTGGTAATATGTCTTACTTCTGCATTTCAACCTGATTAATTTTAATACAGTCTGTTCGGTTCATCTGCTGAAATGGTCTTTGATTGGTCCTCAAGGCCTCTGTTGGCAAAGCTCGGATTATGTTTGCGAGTGTGTGAGAACTTCTTTCTCCAAGATAAATGTGTTGGCGAGAGTCATAATGCCCCCAAATCTCGTGCTCAGCGCAAAGAAAAGGCAGCGGCTGCTGAATGAAGCAGGAAATGCTGCTGTCCAGATACAAATAATCTTGTTTCTCTGACGAAAATCCCCAGTATACCAGGGAGACCAATTTAGAAAGGATCTCAAAAGGGTTTTCTCTCTCTCTCTCTCTCTCTCTCTCTCTCTCTCTCTCTCTCTCTCTTTCTCTCTCCTTGTGGTTATCATCAAATCTCTTATCACAGATGACATTTTGTATTGAGGGACAATTTCTCTATAGACTTTTTTAATAAATAAGAACATGATGTTTAACTAACAAAGGCATATGCACAGTATTAGAATAAATCAATCGCTGTTGTACTTGAGTGTTGTGTGGCTCTCCTGCCAAAATATATCAATTGGTCTCTCGAGGCAAGAGAAACACAGCCACTATTTTTTCAATGCCGTGGATTATTTCAGTAATCCATGCTCATCTGTGTCTATAAGAGTCCAATCTGGCTGAATCGTGCCTTTGTATTTCTTTCTGAGCAGGTCGATGGTCCTTGAAGAGTCACTAAATAGCAGCTTTAGATTGATTTGGGGACGGTGACAGGTGTAATAACGAGTTAAAGGGTGCCATGCTGAACATGCCTCACCATAATTGCCTGACATGCAAGCCAACGGGTGTGGTAAATGATCAGTTAACACACACACACACACACACACACACACACATTCACACACACAAAGGCAGTCATTAGCACCATGCAAACCAGCAATAAACCTTTGAATCAGTGACTTTGAACACAACCCTGACAACATTCCTGTGATGACGAAAAGAGAAAATTGAAGAAAATTTTAATGACAGTGCTGCTCAGGGGAAAAAGCTTGACCTATGGACATTAATCAGTTAATCTACTCACACACACACACACACACAATATGATAACATATGTTAACACGATAGGTGTGTGTCTATCTCTCTTTTCTGTGCACAGAAAAGGATTTTCCTAAAAGTCTTAAACTGTACCCTCATTATTTTGAAGAAGCAAGCGAGATGATCTGCTTCACTGTCATAATGACCGGTTGTCCCAGCTATCATTAGCACTGGGTCGGGCTTCAGTAATGACCGTAACATCCTTCCATTCTACTCTTTTGATACTTTGACATTGCTCTCGATCAGCTTTGTGCTCAGAGTTGGCTGTGTGCCATTTTCCACAGTGCCTTCTGCCTATTGATTAGCTTTATGGAAGCTGCTCCAGTCTGCAGGGTATGGACTCAAACATCTGCTCTACCTTATTTAAACTTAAAGCAGAACTATCTGACCTGCTCTTGAGTGCTACTGTTCATATGCAAAACATAACTGGTTGTTGCATCTCAGAGATTGATCTTGTGAAAATGTTTAGACAAGAAGGAAATTCCTGTGCCAGATTTTTTTGTAAAAACTACAAAATAAGAACAAAAAAAAAGTATTAGATATAACTGTGTTTAATGGGGAAAGATGGACTGGTGATTTGTCTTTGCTTTTGGCCTATGAGTGCTGAAATAGGCTTCAGCACCCCCAGCCTGACGAATAATATAAAACAGCGATAAATAATTTAACATATCAAACAGATATTATACCCAAATCTTCATGTGCAGCTGCTTTATTTCTGTTATTTCTGTTGTTGGCTTGGTGCTAACCAGTACAGCTAAAATAAATATGAGCTTTGCCATTTCTGCATTAAAAATTGCTTTGTAATGACAATGAATCTGCAGTATCTTGTTTGCGTATGCATATTCAGTATTTTATAATCTCTTCGAACAGCCAGTCACATCTGGTCCTACTAGTACTGACTGCTTACTTTGGGGAGGTAGAGCTGAACACAGCAGTTAAAAAAATTAGCACAAATGTAGAACATACCTAAAGGACATTTGACAACATCTTCAGCTATGGCTACAATAAAGCAGTCCCATTTCTTGAATTATATACCCAGTGGATGTTTTGAATGGAAACGAAATAGACAATATTCTCTATTTTACCTTTTTTTAGATTCCTACCACATAGATTTCTCATGTTCTGCTTCTTGCCACATGATTAGATGTTTCCTAATAAAGTCAGTCTCTTTCCTTTTCCTCTACGGCAAAAAAAATCCTGGCCTGAGTTTATAACATGCCTGCAGACCCCCGAGGAGTCTCAGCTCTCCCACCGTCTCTTGTCCGGTATGTGTGTTTGTGTGTGTGATTGTGTGTCTGGGAAAGAGAAAGAGAGAGAGCTGCCTCCTGTTTTAGAGTCCCTATACGCTACTCAGAGCCTCAGAAGAGCAGAATGACTGAGACCTGCTAGGCAGAAGAAATGGAAGTGGCCAGACACTCTGTAATTGGAAACTTAATCACGTAAAGGCAGTTGGGCTGATGGGGGGAAATGAGGCCCTGCAGGAAAAGGGAAGGCAAGAAAGGAAAATGGGCACAATCAACAGATGCCCTAGATGCTGTTTGCAAGAAGTGTTGCTGGCCATGTTGCCCCCAGCAGCCACATAAATATTAAAAGCCTGCTCATGCAATGAAATGACACATTAAGCCAACACCACACCATCTTTATCTGTGTTTTATAGTTAAATCTACAATATATGGTAGATAAGTTTATCTTCCTTTAATGCACTGTTTGACATTTAGGGAAAAAGGGGGAAGGACAAAACCCTTGCTGAGAAGCTTATTCTTTGTAGCAAGTTTGCTTGGAACTTAGGTGCTCTGAAGAAGGCAACCTGCTTTCTCCAGTTCTTGGAAAGCCAGGCCTTGGGGCTGGAATCAGAAAATCGGATTCATTTTGGAGAGATGGAAGTGATGGAAGGTTCTATGAGGAAGAAGCTCCTATTCTTTCAAGGGCACTCACAGAAGAGCAGCACCAAAATAACTTGATCCAGATTAACAGCGTTTAGAGGCCGGAAATGTCTACAGCAAGCCAAATCGTTTAAACATGGGCAGTCTGCACCTGCTGCTGTGAACCATCCCCACGCTGTCACGCTCAGCAGAATGACCCAAAAAGAAAGATTTTGCCACCTAGCACATACACAAATTCTTGCAGAAAGAGTGTGAGGAAGAGAGAGAGAGGACGGTGTGTGTGGGTGTGTGTGTGTGTGTGTGTGTGTGTGTGTGTGTCTATGTTTACACAGTTGCAACTGGGATGCTTTGTATCTGCACATCTCTCTATGGTGTAACTGAAGACTCGTAGAGGGCAACACTTTCAAAAGACCTCTGTCTCCTTTCTCCATCACTTTTTTGAGATACCTCCATTCCCCAGATCCCATCTGAACACACAAGGGTTGTGAAGAAGAACTTTAAAAGACTTGTACAAGCAGAGAGTCAAGACTCAAACACTGTAGCGGAAGACTGTAAGGGAAAAGGAAACCTTATTCTCGAACCAGAATTCTCATTCCAGGCAAATTTTGATATGTGATATACAAAGTTTCTCTCTAAGTTAAAGGCAATTTTTCCTCAGTTAAATAAAAGTGTCTGCTTAATGAGTAAATGTAAAAAAAAAATGTAACCCATAACTTTTACTAGGGGCAGCAGTGGCCTAGTGGTTCGCGATTAGGCCCCAGGACCGGAAGGGCATGGGTCTGAATCCCAGACCGGTAGGTTGCCCTGAGGTACCCTTGAGCAAGGTACAGTCTCCATCACTGCCTCCCAGGAACTTTAAATAGTGGCCTCCTGCTGCACGTGTATATGGGAGAAATGCAATTTGTTGCATCTGACAGTGTTCTGTGGTGTGTTTAAGGCATGTGGCGGTGGTCTAGTGGTAGGGTACTTGGCTATGGACCTCTGGATCAAGAGGTCCCTGGTTCAAAGCCCACCTCTAGCACTGGCTCCCTCAGCAAGACCCTTAACCCTGAGTTGCTCCAGGGGGACTGTCCCTCTAATAAGACCAGTACTTTAACCCCCTCAGAGGTTAAAGTACTGGTCTTATAAACCAGAGGTTGTGAGTTCAGTTCTCATTGGGGCCTTAACTTCTGACATCAAAATGAAGACTACTTGGTGGTGCTGGTCAAGTGGTAGGGTACTTGCCTATGAACTAATGGTTCACAAAATCCCAGGTTCAAATCCCACCTCTAGCACTACCATCACTGGGTCCCTAAGCAAGGCTCTTAACCCAGAGATGCTCCAGGGGGGGACTGTCCCTGTAATTAGGCCACTCTGGATAATAGTGTCTGGTAAATGTAAAAGTTTCACAATGGCATTTAGTCACTTTCACTTAATCATCTTTCTACTTTTTAGCACTTTTATCCCTTAATTCACATAATTATGTGCCTTTTTGTTCTAATTTCTTTCTTGTATTTCTTTCTCTACACTTTCACTTGCCTCTATTCTTTTACCGACTGGGCTCCTGTTTTTTGTTACTGTTTTAACAGAAGGTTCTGGAACTGATTGCCAGGGACGGTCAGGGTGGTGCTTGAATTTTCTTCCATGTCTGCATGGGTTTCCTCCTTGCGCTACAGTTTCTTCCACAGTCCAGAGACATACACTTCAGGTTGATTGGGACTGCTAAAATGCCTCTAGGTATGTGAGTGTGTTTGTCTGTGAGTCTGCTCTGTCCAGAAAGTTTCTCTACTTTCACCCAATGACTGATGATATGGCTGCCAGATCCTGTTTAGGATAAGTAACTCAGGTAATGCATGAATGGATGCCCCGTTAGCTGTACATTTAACAATTTATTTTTAGTTGAAAATGCATGCTGATGTCTTAAATCAATTTATAGTTTCCCCTCAGCCCCAACCCACACACACATATAGCACCCCCCCCCCTCCCCCAGTTAACAGTGTAGTTAACAGTGAACTTTCTCAGTGTGCCAGGCTCAAATTTGAACTAGCATTACATTCTTTTTTCATCCCGGCTACCGGGATCTGTGGACTTAACTGATCAGCTATTGAAGACAGCATGCTCTGGCTGAAAAAGTAGTCTAAATATATATATTTTTTATTTGAACTTTTGAACTTAAATTTGAACTTAAATTTGGCAATTTAAATTCACACATTTTTCATATGTATTACATAAACTCTCACAAAAACAGCTATAACAAACTTTATGAGCAAAAAACCCCTCCTTGCTAGTTAAGCCCATTGTTGGACAATTGCTACTCAGTGATTTTGACATGTTTTCCTAATGTGTAACTTTCTTGGCATGATGATCATGTAAAAGTTTCATGGCATGATACTATTTCTAGTTTAATTCAAGGACAAGTGGGACGTGATCCTTCTCAACCAGGGTGGATGAAAAAATAGTATCTAGGAGCTTTCATAATTGTCACAGTAGGTTCAAATGAACTTTGATATGTATCTTTATGCACAGCTGTTCCTTCTCAGCTGATTCTGCAGCAGATACTTGCAACATTCTCTGTATCGATTGCTTAGCTTTGGTAGTGTCTTCACTAGGCACTCATAAGGAACGTCCCTTCCACTCCCAGCATCAGAGCTGCACCACTATTCTTGCCCAAGGCCTCTTTGATTACAGGTTCTTTTATGTGCTTTGTTTGACTGAATAGCCTCTGTACTGTAGTAATCCCCTTCGTTCCTTATAGAGAACAGAGCTGGGGATTTTGCCACTCCTGTTGTTCGCCTTCATCCACTGGTCTGTGTCTCAGCCCTCCTGCTGGGGATTTGTCACACTGGCAGCCTTGGCAGCCACTCTCAGCCCTGCCAGAGTCTGTTTACATAATGCCAACTGCCCTCTCTTCCGTAGTGTGCTTTGAACAGTCGTTCCCATGACTGACTGCTGCTGGTTTCTGTGATGCCTCCTCTGTTTGATACATTCCAGCCACTCCGCCACTCTCCTTGGAGAACAGGAGCATTGGTATATCACATTTCATTAGCGTGACGGATATGGCATGGGCCATTTTGCTGACGTGAAGTTTGGTTGAATAAATGGTAAAGGGAAAAAAGTTGTTTACAGAACTACTCTGGATGGAAAAAAAAGGTTTTGCTGAAAGATGCTGCAAGGCTCCACTGATGAACAGCAATGGTGAGCATGATCACAGACTGAGTAAGGTGGCAAAAGAGTTCTTTTTACTTTTGTCTTTTTGCACATTTTCCAATTAGAATGAAGAATATTACCAAGGCTGTGGCGTAGAAAATTGTATTTACTTTTTTTTTATAGACATAGTTTTTTCTCTCTGCTTTTAATAGACCCTCAACATCTTCTGAAGCTATTTCAAAGAATGGTCCTGATGCTGCCGTTGCTATGGCAACCTAAAATCTATAAACTCCCCTGCACAGTTTTCTAGCACAACGTTGTGATTTTTTTTCCCCCCATCGCCACATAGTCTAGTGCTTGTGCTTGCTAGATGCTTTAGGCATTTCTTTTATGGATTTTTTACTAGTTGTATGTATGATGTGGGATGCATTGTGTTCTATGCATTAACGGCCCTCAGGATGAGTATGTGAATGGGAGTGTAAATAAACCTTGTAACATTGCAGTAATTCAGTAAAAGCATTGCCTTTTTGACAGAAAGTCAGCTTTTTACGGGATAAGTCAGTTTTCTTAGGGATAACCAGCTCCTCTGGCCTTTAGCAATAAAAGGACCATAACCACATCACTTGAAGAGGTGTGAAATGTGTATATATATAGTTAATAAATCAAATGACTAAGCAAACAAAAAGGGTTCTGATTTACACCTGCTGAAACATATTTCCTAGAAAGAAAACAGCAGTAAAACTACTCTCTCACCATCCACGGTTTACATTTATGGCCTTTAGCAGACACTCTTCTCCAGAGCGATTTTCAGTTCCTGCTCACAGGGACAGTCCCCCTGGAACAACTCAGGGTTTTGCTCAGGAACCAAATGGTGGTAGAGCTGGAGGTAGGATTCAAACCTGCAACCTCTTGGTCCATAGGCAAGTATCCTACCACTAGACCACCACCACCCTACTTTGGTTTACTTTGCACCCAGGTCCAATGCTCTACCATGACCAAGTACTGAGGTGAACTACCTCTCAGCACTGCAGGGCACCTTCTCTAATTTATGCTCTGCTCATATCATGGCAAACCATGAGTCGTCTTCTTCTTCTTCTTCTTCTTCTTCTTCTTCTTCTTCTTCTTCTTCTTCTTCTTTCGGCTGCTCCCGTTTAGGGGTCACCACAGCAGATCAACTGTCTCCATTTCATCCGGTCCTCTGAGTCTTTCTCCTTCAAACTGACCACCTGCATGTCTTCTCTCACCATGTCTATAAACCTTCCCTTTGATCTTCCTCTTCTCCTCTATCCTGGCAGCTCCATCTTCAATAACTTCCTTCCAGTGTAATCCTAATCTCTTCTCTGGACATGTCCAAACCAATGCAACCTTGCTTCTCTAACTTTGTCTCCAAAACTTCTAACCTGAGCTGTCCCTCTAATTTACTCATTTCTAATCCTGTCCATTCTCATCACACCCAACGAAAATCTCAGCATCTTTAACTCTGATACCTCCAGCTCTGCCTCCTGTCTTTTCATCAGTGCCACCGTCTCCAACCCATAATAAAGCTTGTCTCACTACTGTCCTGTAAACCTTCCCTTTTACTCTAGCTGGTACGCGTCTATCACAAATCACTCCAGCTACTCTGCTCCACCCATTCCAACCTGCCTGCACTCTCTTCTTCACCTCTGTTCCACACTCGCTGTTACTCTAAACTGTTGATCCAAAGTATTTAAACTCCTCCACTTTTGTCACCTCTACTCCCTGCATCCTAACCACTTCACTTTCCTCCATTCATACTCACTCATGTATTCTGTCTTTGACCTACTAACTCAATATTCTCCTCAAGCTGCTCCCAACTCTCACTGCAGATCACAATATCATCAGTGTCTAACTGTCAAACCCCTTCTGTCAACCTGTCCATTACTATTGCAAATAAGAAGGGGCTCAGCGTTGATCCTAGATGCAATCCAACCTCTACCTTAAATACATCTGTTACTCCCACTGCAGATCTCACCACTGTTACACTGCTATCCTACATATCCTTAACTACTCTCACTTACTTCTCTGTAACATCTGACTTCCTCATACAAAACCACAACTCCTCTCTAGGCACCCTATCATATGCTTTCTCCAAGTCCACAAATGCACAATGCAAGTCCTTCTGACCTTCTCTGTGCTTCTCCATCAACACCCTCAGAGTAAACATTGCATATGTAGTGCTCTTTCTCATCATAAAACCATACTGCTGTTCACTAATCCTCACCTCTTTTCTTAACCTAGCTTCCACTACTCTTTCCCATAACTTCATGGTGCGGCTGATCAACACTATATCATACCATCCCTCTATAGTTACCACAGCTCTGTGCATCACCCTTATTCTTGAAAATGTGTACAGTACACTTCATCACCACTCCTCAGGCATTCTCTCACTTTCCAAGAACCTGTTAAACAATCTGGTCAGAAACTCAACTGCCATCTCCCCATAACACCTCCATAATTCCACTAGCATATCATCCGGTCCAACAGCCTATCCATTCTTCATTCTCTTCATTGCTGCCCTTACTTCCATCTTGCTTATTTGTGGCACTTCCTAGTTCACTGTCCTCACATCATTCAATTTTCTCTCTCTCTCAATTTCTTCATTCATCAGCTGCTCAAAGTACTCCTTCCATCTGCTCAACACTTCAGTTCACCTGTGAGTACATTTCCATTTCTATCTTTAATCGCCCTGGCCTGTTGCACATCTTTCCCAGCTCTGTCTCTCAGTCACCCTCTTATCACCCTCCCTGACCCCCTTTTCACCTCCAAAACACTCTCCACATACTCTTCCTTCAGGATAACACCTACCCCATTTCTCCTTCTATCCACACCATGGTAAAACAATTTTAACCCTCCTCCAATACACCTGGCCTTACTACCCTTTCATCTAGTCTCTTGCACACACAAAATGTCAACATTCCTTCTCTACATCATATCAGCTAATTCTCTACCTTTACCAGTCATGCTGTCAACATTCAAAGTTCCTACCCTCACTTCCACTCTCCTCCACCTGCTTTCCTCCTCCTCTTCTTCTTCTCCTTTGGCCAACAGTAGTCCAATTTCCACCACCAGCACTGGTGGTGGTCGTTGTTAACCCGGGCCTCGATCGATCGGGTATAGAAGTCTGTTTCGTTGTCCGCATATTGATTTTGCAAAAGTCTTACACCAGATGCCATTCCTAATGTATCCCTCCCCATTTATCCGGGCTTGGGACTGGCACAAAGAAATACACTGGCTTGTGCATCCCTAGTGGCTGGGTTGATTGAGAACTGATAATAAAAATGAACCTTTAATAAATAAAAAAATTTCAATTCCTTGAGCAGTGTATACTACAGGTTTTTTACAACTCTGATAAAGCCCTTTCCAACAGTGATAGGTTTTTTGGGGGGTGGGAGGGGTGTGCCTGCAGGTGGCATTCAAACTGGAGGTTACTCTCAATGTCCTCTCACTACTGGTACACCAACATCATTCTGGAATAATATGATTCAATCAGTTCACACTCTACTGTAAATGGGTTTTAAATCATGAATGTAATGTTGTACAGAAAATTATATAAAACATTTATAACAGTTTATTTATCAGTATATATATATATATATATATATATATANGGACCATAACCACATCACTTGAAGAGGTGTGAAATGTGTATATATATAGTTAATAAATCAAATGACTAAGCAAACAAAAAGGGTTCTGATTTACACCTGCTGAAACATATTTCCTAGAAAGAAAACAGCAGTAAAACTACTCTCTCACCATCCACGGTTTACATTTATGGCCTTTAGCAGACACTCTTCTCCAGAGCGATTTTCAGTTCCTGCTCACAGGGACAGTCCCCCTGGAACAACTCAGGGTTTTGCTCAGGAACCAAATGGTGGTAGAGCTGGAGGTAGGATTCAAACCTGCAACCTCTTGGTCCATAGGCAAGTATCCTACCACTAGACCACCACCACCCTACTTTGGTTTACTTTGCACCCAGGTCCAATGCTCTACCATGACCAAGTACTGAGGTGAACTACCTCTCAGCACTGCAGGGCACCTTCTCTAATTTATGCTCTGCTCATATCATGGCAAACCATGAGTCGTCTTCTTCTTCTTCTTCTTCTTCTTCTTCTTCTTCTTCTTCTTCTTCTTCTTCTTTCGGCTGCTCCCGTTTAGGGGTCACCACAGCAGATCAACTGTCTCCATTTCATCCGGTCCTCTGAGTCTTTCTCCTTCAAACTGACCACCTGCATGTCTTCTCTCACCATGTCTATAAACCTTCCCTTTGATCTTCCTCTTCTCCTCTATCCTGGCAGCTCCATCTTCAATAACTTCCTTCCAGTGTAATCCTAATCTCTTCTCTGGACATGTCCAAACCAATGCAACCTTGCTTCTCTAACTTTGTCTCCAAAACTTCTAACCTGAGCTGTCCCTCTAATTTACTCATTTCTAATCCTGTCCATTCTCATCACACCCAACGAAAATCTCAGCATCTTTAACTCTGATACCTCCAGCTCTGCCTCCTGTCTTTTCATCAGTGCCACCGTCTCCAACCCATAATAAAGCTTGTCTCACTACTGTCCTGTAAACCTTCCCTTTTACTCTAGCTGGTACGCGTCTATCACAAATCACTCCAGCTACTCTGCTCCACCCATTCCAACCTGCCTGCACTCTCTTCTTCACCTCTGTTCCACACTCGCTGTTACTCTAAACTGTTGATCCAAAGTATTTAAACTCCTCCACTTTTGTCACCTCTACTCCCTGCATCCTAACCACTTCACTTTCCTCCATTCATACTCACTCATGTATTCTGTCTTTGACCTACTAACTCAATATTCTCCTCAAGCTGCTCCCAACTCTCACTGCAGATCACAATATCATCAGTGTCTAACTGTCAAACCCCTTCTGTCAACCTGTCCATTACTATTGCAAATAAGAAGGGGCTCAGCGTTGATCCTAGATGCAATCCAACCTCTACCTTAAATACATCTGTTACTCCCACTGCAGATCTCACCACTGTTACACTGCTATCCTACATATCCTTAACTACTCTCACTTACTTCTCTGTAACATCTGACTTCCTCATACAAAACCACAACTCCTCTCTAGGCACCCTATCATATGCTTTCTCCAAGTCCACAAATGCACAATGCAAGTCCTTCTGACCTTCTCTGTGCTTCTCCATCAACACCCTCAGAGTAAACATTGCATATGTAGTGCTCTTTCTCATCATAAAACCATACTGCTGTTCACTAATCCTCACCTCTTTTCTTAACCTAGCTTCCACTACTCTTTCCCATAACTTCATGGTGCGGCTGATCAACACTATATCATACCATCCCTCTATAGTTACCACAGCTCTGTGCATCACCCTTATTCTTGAAAATGTGTACAGTACACTTCATCACCACTCCTCAGGCATTCTCTCACTTTCCAAGAACCTGTTAAACAATCTGGTCAGAAACTCAACTGCCATCTCCCCATAACACCTCCATAATTCCACTAGCATATCATCCGGTCCAACAGCCTATCCATTCTTCATTCTCTTCATTGCTGCCCTTACTTCCATCTTGCTTATTTGTGGCACTTCCTAGTTCACTGTCCTCACATCATTCAATTTTCTCTCTCTCTCAATTTCTTCATTCATCAGCTGCTCAAAGTACTCCTTCCATCTGCTCAACACTTCAGTTCACCTGTGAGTACATTTCCATTTCTATCTTTAATCGCCCTGGCCTGTTGCACATCTTTCCCAGCTCTGTCTCTCAGTCACCCTCTTATCACCCTCCCTGACCCCCTTTTCACCTCCAAAACACTCTCCACATACTCTTCCTTCAGGATAACACCTACCCCATTTCTCCTTCTATCCACACCATGGTAAAACAATTTTAACCCTCCTCCAATACACCTGGCCTTACTACCCTTTCATCTAGTCTCTTGCACACACAAAATGTCAACATTCCTTCTCTACATCATATCAGCTAATTCTCTACCTTTACCAGTCATGCTGTCAACATTCAAAGTTCCTACCCTCACTTCCACTCTCCTCCACCTGCTTTCCTCCTCCTCTTCTTCTTCTCCTTTGGCCAACAGTAGTCCAATTTCCACCACCAGCACTGGTGGTGGTCGTTGTTAACCCGGGCCTCGATCGATCGGGTATAGAAGTCTGTTTCGTTGTCCGCATATTGATTTTGCAAAAGTCTTACACCAGATGCCATTCCTAATGTATCCCTCCCCATTTATCCGGGCTTGGGACTGGCACAAAGAAATACACTGGCTTGTGCATCCCTAGTGGCTGGGTTGATTGAGAACTGATAATAAAAATGAACCTTTAATAAATAAAAAAATTTCAATTCCTTGAGCAGTGTATACTACAGGTTTTTTACAACTCTGATAAAGCCCTTTCCAACAGTGATAGGTTTTTTGGGGGGTGGGAGGGGTGTGCCTGCAGGTGGCATTCAAACTGGAGGTTACTCTCAATGTCCTCTCACTACTGGTACACCAACATCATTCTGGAATAATATGATTCAATCAGTTCACACTCTACTGTAAATGGGTTTTAAATCATGAATGTAATGTTGTACAGAAAATTATATAAAACATTTATAACAGTTTATTTATCAGTATATATATATATATATATATATATATAAAATGTTAAATGGAAAGCATTCTATAAAAATTTAGATTAAGGAGGAATCACCTTTTTCATATTTAAGAAAAAGGTATTTCCTGTTGACTACAAAGGTCAGTTATAAACATCCTTTTCTATTTCATAAATGCTTATATGCCTTTATATGGTGTTTTCCTTCTTACCATTGCTCTCCAGGGTTTTCCCTTCTAGTGTATTTCTGCCTGGATGTGTCAGGAACATCACAAAAATAGTAACATGCCAAAAACGTTAGTAGCGTGGCACCATTGTCCAGCTACAGGTTAACATAACATCTACAGTCTTTTACATGCTGAGGGAACTGTAAGACTGATTCTTTCTTAAAAAATCTCTTGAAGCGAGATGGCTGTGTTGCTAATCCTGTTTGCTTTGGGAAACCTGGTGTGCTACATATGGCTGTTGGGGCTGCCGTGGGGAGGTCATTTTTGCAGCTCTCTGATTGCACCTCTTTTGTCTGGGCTCATCATCTGCCTGGCTGGGAGCATTTAGAATTGCATGCCATTGCCCTGTCCTGGTTTTGTATGGGGTAACTGGTCTTTGGGCATGCTCCTTCCTCCTTCTCCTTGACCAAATCCTAAATGCTCCTGTCTGAGGCTGAGCGACCATAAGTCCTCATATAACAAATGTTTTGGAGGGAAAGGATTTTTGGGGCTCTTCTATTGCAGAGAAGAGAAAGAAAGACAACAAAGAAATCCTGAGATGAACTTTTGGGTTATTGATTTTTTGGTTAGGTCACAGGTTCAGTTCCTGACTGCTCCGGTTTAGCACAAGTATGTGTTCAATTCCATCAGCAGCATCTGATTTAAATTACAAAAAGGATTGATCAAGGAATGATTCCCTGAAGTTGAAACACGGTTGTAGTACTAAATGGATGATAACTGTAAATACTTGGCTTCCTAAAGGATAAGGTTTGGAGGGTTAACACACTCACATAAAGTCACATTGTATTGTTTATTTGTTTTTTTATTGTTATTTTTAAAATAAATTAATGCTCTGGGGCAGCGGTGGCCTAGTGGTTAGGGAATAGGGCCCAGGATGTAACAAGCTGTACGACTTCCTGAATAACAGATCGCAGTCGATTAGGCTGAATGATCAAACTTTGATCCTAACCTAACTCTGAGGACTGGGCACACATATCTGTCTACATGGAAAAGACTGTTCACATGTGTGATCTGCAAAGACATACACCTGGACTCAAATACCAAGAAAACCAAAGAGTCTGAGGTGGACTGTGTTTCCAACTACTTTATGGTCCATGTCATTGAGGATCCCTTGACATTCATCTGATCTTGTCAGGAAGGCACAACAGCAACTGTTGTGAAAACACTAAAGAAAGCACCTGCATCTGTCATCTGTCACTAAAGATTGTAGTGAAGTTCTATCAGTGCTCTATTGAGTGTGCAGTGACCCTCTGCATTATAGTGTGATATGAGAACTGTGCTTTTCCCAAAAAGTAAACCCTTCAGTGGGTGGTGAAAAATGCCCAAACATCACTGGCTCCCAGCTCCTCCACATTAAGGGGGTCCATCAGAAACAATGCTTGTAGTGAGTGCAGAATATCACTCACACCCCAGTACATCTCACACCTCAACTATACTCTGTTCACAAACTACCCTCAGGGAGGTGCTACAGAAACCTCCACACCCACACCAATAGGCTGAGGAACAGCTTTTCTGCTTCTCTTTCATCTTTTTCTCTACTGAACACAGAAACATCAATTCACTGCACACTGTATTTAACATAGTACTTTACACTTTTCTACCAAGTGTATATATGTATGAAAGTACCAGTGCATATACATTTGTATATATTTATATACACACTAGGCAGAACTGGCATGGTGGTTAGGGACTTGACCCCAAGATCAGAGTGGTGGGTGGGTGGGTGGTGGTCTAGTGGTAGGGTACTTGCCTACGGACCTATGGCTCAAGAGGTCCCAGGTTGAATCCCACCTCTGGCACTACCACCACTGGGTCCCTGATCAAGACCCTTAATCCTGAGTTGCTCTAGGAGGACTGTCCCTGTAATAAGGACATGGAAGTCGCTCTGGATAAGAGCGTCTACTAAATGCCATAAATGTAAATGTAAATCAGAGTGTCATGAGTTTAGAAAGCACCGGTAGGTTACCCTAAGGTACCAGTGAAAATGGTATCATCCCTGGGCATTGGACGTATAGCTAGTTGCTCCACTTTCTATTTTAAATACAGGGGAATTATTTTGTTACAATGCTCTGAGTACTGTGCTGTGCTGTGGTGTGGTGTGTTTACAAAGGTAAAATATTGTGAAAAATTTTTTAAATGTTTTTTGTTCTGAATATGCATGTATATGTACATATGTATCAATATAAAACCACACTGCCTACTATATCTACCTGCACACTACTAAGCTGTTTAAGTATTTGTAATTGTATAATCCCAATAAAACTGAATCGAATCAAATATAATCTACCCATAAGGATTACCTTAAGCATAATTTTCTTACATGCCTGTGCTACTTTGGTAGAATAAAGTCAAATTAAAAACAAACATATAATGACACAAAAAGAATGTTTTTCTTCCTTCACTGTTTGAGTGATCTGTACGGTATTTTCCTGCTTTTAAACCACAAACTTCCTCAAAAAGGATTGCACAGCAGCAGTACTCAGCAGTCACTAATGGTAACAGTGAGAATCAGACATTTTTATTCATATAAAGTTAATATGGCTTTGTATCAGTTACATTAAAGCATTTTACTTATTTATCTTACTTTTGTTTTTTAACTAGTTTTTTGGCCATATCCACTGCAGGTCAATTTAGTTTTAGAATGAAAAAACATAAAAACTCAATCACAACTGTAAAATATGATAGAGGCTCAGTGACTTTGTGGGGCTGTTTTTTCCTCCAAAGACCCTGGAAACCTTGCTGGAGAACAAGGCGTCATGGACTATATGAAATACCCAGATGTCTGAATCAACACTTTTCTCTTTCTGTCAGGAAACTAAAACTGGGTCGACATTTACAGCATTTAGCTGACACTCTTATCCAGAGCGACTTACATTCCTTAACAACAGGGACAGTCCCCCTTGAGCAACTTGGGGTTAAGAACTAAGAACTGGGGTCAGGAACTCAATGATGGTTGTGCTAGAGGGGGGATTTGAATCTGCAACCTCTTGGTCTGTAGTCAAGTGGCCTACCACTAGACCACCAGCACCCCATTAGCCCAACATTGGATCTTACAGCAGAAAGAAGATTCAAGTCATGCCAAGTGGATTTTATTGTCATTTCAACCATATACAGTACTGTGCCAAAGTTTTAAGCAGGTGTGAGAAAGAATGCTTTCAGAAATGGAAGTGTTAATCATTTATTTTCATCAATCAACAAAATGCAGTGAATGAACAAAAGAGAAGTCTAAATCAAATCAATATCTGGTGTGACCACCCTTTGCCTTCAAAACAGTATCAATTCTTCTAGGCACACTTGCACACAGTTTCTGAAGGAACTCGACTGGTAGGTTGTTCCAAACATGACTGTGTTTCAGCCTCTGTGTGACACTGATGATCATCAGCACCTGTTTGATAAAACTGGTTGATCATACACCGACTATAATCCTACAAAATCCCTGACTTTGTGCAAGTGTACCTAGAAGAACTGATGCTGGTTTGATGGCAAAAGGTAGTAACGGCAAATATTGATTTGATTTAGATTTTTTTTTTGTTCGCTCACTTTGCATTTTGTAAATTGGTAAAAATAAACAATCAATATTTATATTTCTGAAAGCATTCTTTGTTTACAGCATTTTTCACACCTGCTTAAAACGTTTGCTCAGTACTGCCACCTATCCTAGTGGTATCCTACCACTAGACCACCACCACCCTACATACCCCATATACACAGTACACACTGAAACGAAACAACGTTCCTCCAGGACCATGGTGCTACAAATTAGATGACATCTAACACTACCTAGAACACAAGAGCAGTGCAGACAAGACTAACAAGTGCACTCAAGACAACAATCAGTGCAAAAACAATAGCAAAACAGAGAACATATATCCCACAAGAAATAGAGACAGTATGTATATGAATGTAGGTGGAAGAGCAGCAGTTGTTGTAACTAGGCAGCAGTAATGTAACTAGACTATACAGAGCACCAGTCTAATGAAGCAGCAAAAATTCAAAAGCATATTTAAAATTCAAAGCATATTTCCAAATCAAACGTGTAAAAGTAATTATTCCTAATGAAGGATTTGCTTTTCTCCAAACAAATTCATTAAAATTGCATTTTCATTTTTCATCATTTTTTCACTGTGCAATATTACTTCACCAAAAGACCCTCCGTACTAATCTCTAAAAGGGGGCCCAGACTATTAGTGCAAAAACCAAAAAAAGGAGTGACTTATCATTATGAAAGCATTTCCTTAGACACCTACATTCCAGCACTTCAAATGTTAGGAGATCAGGCAGATACAGTATCTTCCAAACTCAATTGCACAAAGGCTAGAAAAAACCCTTTAGATAACAGCTTCATTGCACATTGCACATTGCAAGATAAAACACCCCAAACTACTGGTGTGAAAAAACGGTGGTAATATATGTATAAGGACATATATATATATATATATATATATATATATATGTCCTCTCCAAAAGAATCAGAATAGCAAGACTATTTAATTAGTTTTTTGTTACGTGCTGAAGACGTTTGGTTTAAGAGCAAATGATGAATGCAAGATGAAGGATCAGATTTTTAGCTTGTATTTCATTGTTTTTACATCTAGACAATAATGACACTTTAACAGACTTTATTTATAGAGCAGTTTTCAAACATTTAGATGCAGCTCTTTACATTTTACTAAACAATTCATTGTTTAGAAGTGCTAAATTACAAAGAACATAGCACCTTAGTCTGACTACTAATAAGAGGAAACCAGACAGACACAGGGAGAAGGACCTGGACCGCCCCGCCTGAGATTCTGTCACACTAGATGGCGCTCTGCTCAGCTCTTGGGAGAGCACACCTGTTTGGCGTTGGGCTAACAGATGTGCTTCATTTGGGGTTGGCTTTAAAAGCCCCATTAAGCGAGAGCCGAGCATCTGTCTCGGTTAATCTGTACGTGTCGTGGAAGTTTATCTGTGTTTTGAGTTTCTGTGCACAGTTTTGTTATTAAAGCTTTTACGTTCTGTAACGACCTCTCAGCTCAGCACTGATGTCCAGAACACGACACCGTCAACACCGTTACAGAATCAAACCCAGGACCTGCTTGCTTTGAGGTGATCTTGCTACCCACTGCAACACTGTGCCACCCAACAGTAAAAGAAAATAGCTAAAAAAAGGAAACCACTGGTGCATTCAGCAACTGATGCCAAACATGTCAGTGTGCAAAAAAAGCAAAGAAAGAATTATCATCATGAAAACTCTAAAGTGTAAAAAAAATAATAAATATATGCTCATGATCCAAAATATAAAATCCCATCTGTGAAGCACAGTGGAAGGAGTGTCATGGCATGAGCTTCTAGAACAATAATAACTAATAATAAGTTCAATAACCTTTACTGATATTGAAACTCACAACTTGCAGTAGCAGTGCATGGTAGCAGTAGATTGAAGTCTGAAGTCTACAGAAACATTTTGTCTGATAATTTTTAAAGAAATGCATCCCAACTAACCAGGATGCAGCAGGATAGTGATCCAAAAAAAAGATATATATTAATTAGTGTATTGATTATAGTATTAGTATAAGTGACTGTAGCTGTTCAAATATTATTATAATGAATTATTCATCACAATAATATTTCATATTTCATTCATTTGATTCATGTTATTTTTTCTTGGTAGCCCATATTTTGGCATTCCAGGCCCTTTTTCAATAGTATAAGAGTATTTTTCCACATACGTAACTGGAAGACTTCTTCTTAAAGCTGTTCCAGAGGCTGTTCAGTGTGTTTTAGATTACTAGAGGACTTTTGCCATTGCTCATGTAGTGGGACATGGCTGTTTTCCTAACAACCGATGTGATACCTCCTTGTCTTGCATGTCTTGGTTGCTTTGAGGATGGAGAGAAAATAAATATTTGTAGAGATGGTTATATAAAAAAAAGTTCCAGGTAAAAAATGCACGTTTTCACCCATTTCAGAAGGTCTTTTGATGAGTGGCATGACCCTACTATTGCAGCTCTATGACTAACTACCTTCCAGCTTCTTTGTGATAGTAAACAGTTACCTACACCCTAACTGAAAGGCAGGTGATGTTTCATCGTGACTTGAAACCACGCAGTGATGCCGGTTCTAGTTCTCCTTTTATCTGTGCTTCTTCATGTAGCTGAGAACACTATGCAAGTGGCAAAAAGGGTTTTCATGTTTAAAAGGCTACATCTAGGATCCTGTAACCCTATAGAGGATGCTTCATTGTAGAAGTGTGGGATAGAAGGACTTCCATCTGACTTTGGATGTCATGTCCTCTCCTGAGACTACTCTCCTCCTACATATCTTGCCCTGGCCTGTGCCACTTAGTTTGCCTTCTTCTTTGCTACTTACACTGGAAAGCAATCAGTCTTGTCTTGCTACCGTGGTCCTGGAGTTTTGACACTGAAGGTAATTGCTCCCCCCTCCTTTTCTGAGAGGTGTTAGAATGATTCTCTCCTTATATCTAGGTGATACTCTTTTGTATTTCGATTCAATTTTGATTGCAAGAACAAAAAAAATAATAGCATGTGCATATAGCTTAAGGAAAAGCCATTAGTATGGAGTGTGCTGTGTGGAGAACAGTGCTCCTCATCTCAGAGGGCTGCTCAGTTTTCCGGATGAGCCGTGTCGCGTGTGAATAATCCTGTGGCTTGTCAGGATAATTATACCCATTAAATACTTCAGAGCTACAACTGCAATTAGTGTTACAGGTACCCGAATCCTCCCATCAGGTGATCTGAGGATGCCTGTACTCTAATTCTGCTCGACTCATTGAATCAACGACCTGTTTCGCTGTCTGATTGAACAAATCCTCACTGAATTTGTATATGCTGCATATATATATATATATATATATATATATATATAGCATGGTAAAATAAATATTTTTATATATATAAGCTGTTTAGTTGGGTAGTAACTGGTTCTTTTTTCTTTAAAAAGGACTAATATATAGAATATGCATAAGTTAAATATCTATGGTTAATAGTGATTTTTATGTATGTCCAACCATTTCCAGGCCTATAATAATAAAGTATGTTTAATTTAATGAAATGCCATGCACTGAGTGAAGCATGGTTAAATGTGGTTCTACTGATTAATTTGTGTCAGTTCCAGTTTGTCATATGGTGGATAAGATACTTGTTGTGTACTGAGAAACTTTTTTGAAGCAGTATGAAAATAAATCTTAGCCAGTCACTCACTCCAAAAACATATTTTCACTGTTGTGCTCTGAATGTTTCAAATATGTGGGTAATTAATCAGTAATAGGCTCCCACAGAAAAAAAAAAAAAAAGCTGTGTTGTGGAGTGGAGTTTTTTGTGTTGTTGAGTTGTTATCTCCATTTTCTTTTTAAAATGACTGTAGGTGCTCAGTCCAAATCCTGCTTTTAGCTGGCAGAACTTTGCCCTGAGCTGTTGTTTGTTTCTAAAAACACCTTTCAGACAAAGGATTAAGATTATTTCTGAAGCCTGATAACCAGCTTGTCTCATGTACACACACACACGTACACACACACACATGCACGATCACACCTTTCAGTCTCCCTGGCATTGGCTGGAAGTGTGTGAGCTAAAATGGAATGAGAGATGCCACTCAGGAATGCCAATTACATGGGCTGGGCCCCTCAGCATATGTGTTAAATGGAGCAGAACGTTCATCTCGAGCTGTATCAAGCACTGGGCCTGCTTGACTGCTCAGTGGGCGGTAGGGGAGATGAGCCATGGACAGGCTGGGGAAAGTCACCAGGGCCCATTCAGAATACCCTACACCACCACCAATAGGTGTGTTTGTGTGTGTGTGTGTTTGTGTGTGCGCACACGCCTGTGTCCTCATGTCTCGCCAAATATTCTCCACGATATTTGACAGAAAACCTCTTTTTCAGATAAATAATGAAATAAAAAGAAGGCTTCTGTATTTTTGGAGGCGAAAATAATTGCAGTTCAGATTTAGCCGTGTGAATAAGCTAATGTATTCTCTCTCTCTGCGGCATCTGCTCGCCAGAACATTTGGTCTGCAGGTCCCAGCTGTATTCACGTCTAGAGTTTATGCTGTTTGCTACTGTGAAATCTGTAATGTAATCTAATGATGTGTGACTCAGTGTGTGTGTGTTTGCATGAGTGTGTGTGTGAGCTGTACATTTCAGTTTCTGGCTGTTTTTTGAGAAATGGGGCTTGCATAACATGAGGGCTCACAGATCTTGGAAACACTTGCCAACCGTGAAACCATGTACCTGATGTATGTTGTGTTCGAAGGTCATGTAATAGTGCTGCACTTTATGAAAACTCTCCCAGTCTTTACAGTGAGAACTCAAGAACTTTCACCCCCCCGACATTTCCCTTGTTCGTGTTCGTAATAATTTATTTATGTGTCTTTGCCGTACCTGTAAAGGTAAAGGAAGAATACTGCAACCTTGCTTTCAGGTACTCCCTCTCCATGTCTCTGATCCAATTAAAAGCCTTTTGCTGTTGATTTACTATCCATTGAAATGTTTGCCTGTACATGGTACCAGAAGTAAGAAAGTGCCTCTTTTCTATTCTACAGTAATTGTTAGAGGTAAAATCAATACACTTTGCATTTAAGCTGTTTGTCAGTTAATTAATATATTCATTAAAATGCAATATTAATTGTATTGTGTTTGCCTAAAAGGAATTTTATTACACATGCATACATGTACATGCCCTTTAAGCTGCACAGGAACAAAGCTGTTACTTTTCCCAGACCATCTAACTAAAAAAATAAACCTAAATTAAATAAAATTATTTTTTTTATTTTAGTGCTGTTAGAGTGCCAATACAGAACATTTTTTGTACTGATGGAAAATTTATTTTTTGCTTCATTAAAAAAATGATTAATTAATTTAATTAATTAATTAATTAATTAATTAAAAAATTAAATATAACAACTTTGGTTCTTAATAATCTTTGTAGTGTAAAGGGTTCAAAAAGGTTTTCTGCACTGAAATTAGTCATTGTAAGTATTTATTTTTGTGATAATTATCCAATGTTAGTCCACCAGAGATAATTCATGACTACAGCTAAAATGAGGATTCAATGAACAATAAAAATCAGTGTGACGCATTTGTGGCAAAGACAGGGTGTCCCTTACACATGCACAGACCCCTTAACAAGACACACACGAGAGATTTAAATGGATGTTAAAAGAGTTGAGGTTGTCCAGCTTTGTATATTTTTCTGTCAGTAGTAGGTGAAAGCCCTTTCTGCATGGCTGGGCAGTCAGTGAGCCTGACAAATGAGCCATGTTCACACTGATGACTATATAGCTGCTCCTGGGAGATGTGCCGTTATAAAATCACAGGTCCACTTGACAGTGCCACTACTGGCTAGAACAAAGTGTTGTTGAGTGGCTATGAGGGATGAGAGATGAAAGAGAGATTTAAGGAGAGAAAAACCTGCTCAAGGAGCATTTTTCATTGTTCCTGACACTTGGAAGTCTCACAGAGGCCATTAAGAGTCATGACTTCCATACAACTTGCCCGCACTTTCACAGGGAAATAGAGGGCCATTTATTCACTGTTAATGTCCCGTATAACAACACTTCTGCCTGTTTACAGCTTTTAGCTCCTGAGTTTGCCTTTCCTTAAATATGTTACGTGAATCTAAGGGGTGAACACTAAACCATAATCAGCATGCAGTCATTATAATGTGCAGCAAAAAGACTTAATTAATCCACTGCCCCTCAAGCTACGGACTAAATGTGACTAAATGCTTACGGACTAAATGCGACAAAACAAGTACAAACAAAAAAAAACCATACAGCGCAATAACAATCTGTACAAAAAGCACACACATCCAACAAACAGAACATGTATATGAATGTATATGAATACAGTGGAGAATGTCGGTTTAGTGAATGCAATACAGCAGGGGTGTCAAACTCCAGTCCTGGAGTCCAGCACATTTTGGTGATTTTCCTCCTCAAACACATTCTCTATGCTTGCCACTAAGTGTGAACCAGGTGTGTTTTCAGCCCTGCAATACAGTATTGAGGCAAACACTTTATCTAGCTGCAGATCAATGAAGTGCAGAGTGCAAAAGCTTAATATAAATAATAAATAAATGTGCAAACAGGCAAAAGTAGACAAATACTGGTGTATATAGGAGTCCAGGATCCATTTACAGAGGGAGATAGTCAGGCCCAACTGTCTCAGGCTTATTGGTGTAGCAGCAGTGGCCTAAGGGTTAGGGATTAGGCCCCCCATGATCAAGGGGGTTTGAGTCACAGACCAGTAGGTTACCCTGAGATACTCTTGAACAAGGTAACCTTCCCTACACTTCTGCACTGTATTATGGGTAAAAGCAGTGAAATAACTGTGGTGTTTGTGCTGTGTGTTTACAATGATAATGAGTAGATTTACTTTCACATGAAGTAAAGTGCTTAGGATGCCATAGGATACCAAAGATTCCACTGCAATTGCTTCACAACACTGAAACCTTGTAACCACCTTAGACACCATAACAACACACCCCATCCAAAAAAACACCTCAGCAACTACCTAGCAAAACTCTTGCACAACTTTCCCACCAAAGTAATGTTCTGGCAAACCAGTGGAATTTCATACAATCATTCAAAACCAGCTAGCAAGTGGAAAAATATCCTAGAATATCCTGCTTCTAAAAAGCTAGGAGAGGTCACCCACTACTTCAAGAGCTGCAGCAATTGTCATGTACCCTAGTAACCATCTAGCTACACACTATCAACCACCCAACAACTGAATGATAGTGACATTGCGTTAACTGTGTTTAAACTCCTTTTAAAATTAATTTTAAATGTTATAAGCTTCATGCTAGAACAGCTTCAAAACACACTGTTTAAATGCTTTATTTTTGGTAAACAACTTAATTTATTCTAAGCTGTGTTTAAACACCACAACACTGTAAATGTAATCAGTCTATCATTGAGTAACTATACATTGTAACCCCATCAGAGTCAGCAGAACTCAAAATAAGCAATCAGATTTTTAAGTATTTTGAAGTTCATGAAATCTAAAGTCACAGGCTTGTTTAACTCACATGTTCAAGGCTATTCAGACTTATACAGTGTAGATATTTAGTGTAATATGGTGTGGTGGCAGTCTAGTGGTAAGATACTTGCCCATAGACCAATGGGTCGCAGGTTTGAATCTACCTCTAGCACCACCCCCACCGGGTTCCTGAGCAAGACGATTCACTCCAAGCTGCTCCAAAGAGACTGAAGGAAGTCACTTCAGAAAGGAATGCAGGCTAAATTCAATAAATTGAAATTTAATTGTGAATAAATTATTGAAAAAAAACAAATAAACAGTTTTAGTTTGACGTGATTTAACATTTATTCCTACCAGTTACGTTAATGTTATGAGTGACTACTTAAATGTTTTGTGGCAGCCGATTGCAATATGAGGCAGTCGTAATCCGTATTATGAGTAGACAGCTTCATTAACTTCTGTTATTCACTTCATTACTGCTCTGATAACAGCAGCATGGTTATCAAAGAAGACTTGAGGATGTGTTTCAGGAGATCGCTCAGGTTTTGTGTACTTCTGTCACTCTATGCTCGTGAAAAATGCATCACTTTGCATGATGACAACATGTTATTGCAGTTACTGGCAATTTAATATGTATTAAACGAGAAAATCAAAAGATATTTAAAAGAAATCAACAAATAGGTAATGCTGGGATGCTCTGCCTTCCAGCTGATGTCAGAGCCCATTTTTCAGAGTCCTATTATTTTTGGACAGCAACTTCTTCACTCTCATTTCTGGAAATTGCTGGACCTTCTTAAGTTGCTCGTTTAGGTATTCACTGCACCTCAACATTCAAAAATGGAGCCGGTGACAACGTCAGCAATTGGACAATGCCATGTCAGGATCTCCTTTTGAAATATCATTTTTCATTCTTTCATTCTTCATTCTGCTGGTGCTACTGATATTAACCATATTTTTGTAGAACTATAGATGGGGAAAAGCCCCAGACAGCCATATTGGTTGTGTAGGGGGAAAAGCTCTGTAAACAAGTCTCCAAACTAAACATAGACCAAACAAAACATGACCAAAGGCCTCCAAAAGCATTTATAATTCATTTAACACAGAACTAGCAGCTTGTACTCCCACCCACCCGTCTGCTCACTGGCCACTGGCCTAAATCTCAGGCCTGCCAGCAGGTCCAGGTCGGCCCACCAGTATCTTGCCAAACATGCATACAACCGCACTGTGACACTGCACAAAAGCTCCAGTGGTGTGGCTCTACATGTTTAATTCTGTAAAAATATATATTCAGTGTATGCACCAGATTCAAAGAGAACAGAGGTTACCCAGGATTTGGAGATTGAGGATTCTTTAAAAGAGGGCGTGAAGCAAGCAAAAGCATGACATAGCTGCTTAACAGAACACGATGCAGTCGTTATGCCAAGAATCTACTGGTAAACAAAAACACTGAGGCTGATTTCTTCCAGGAACATTATGTTTATAGTCTGTGGATAGTCATATGCTAAGTTTTATTAACTATTAAGACAAAGGATGGTAATTAAGGCCAACATTGTACTTGTATCTGCCTCAGTCCATAAAATAGTGAAGAATCATATTCCTTGTTGTTGCACCTACTGTAGATTTTGAGGCATTGGTGACAAGACATACTGTAGGCTTTGTCAGAATGTCAGGAAGGTGAAATATTTTGTCACTTCTGGTGACATTCTGGCTGGTCTGCCACAGGAATAACTGCTATATGCAGAAACTATAGAAATTACTCTAGGAAAATCCCTCCTAACATCTCCTTGTGCCCTCTTCATGATGTAATTAAACGGGAGGTTTGCTGTAACGCTCACTATACAGGTCTCAATTTAGTTCAAATTGAAAAAAAAACACAGAGGACAATAGATTAAAATAGAAAAAAAACACAGGGTACTCTAATCTCACAAAGGGAAGTGTCCTCTTTAAGTTAGCAGTTTCTTTTTTTAGTATTTTGTTATTACTTTTGTTATTAGTGTCCGTTATTTTTGCAGGAATCCATTGATGGCATTGTTGCAGATGACGTTGAAGCTTGAAGTCAATAGCAACCAACCTGAGAGTCCATAACGCATCTGATGTGGACTTTCTTCTTCATGTCTCCTCCTCTTCTCCTTCCTGTTCCCTTTACGTCAATTTACATCTCACCAGAAACTTAATGTATTTACATTATATAAACGTACATGAGTGTCAAAGAGGGCAACCCTGGGTGTGACAAGGATGGATAGGATTAGAAATTCGTATATTAGAGGGACAGCTCAGGTTAGACGTTTTGACGGTAGATGGTTTATGGACATGGTGAGAGAAGACATGCAGGTAGTTGGTTTGAAGAAGGAAGATGCAAAAGATCGGAAGAAATGGAAACGGATGATCCGCTGTGGCGACCCTAAACGGGAGCAGCCGATAGAAAAAGAAGAAGAAGTTTGTCAAAGAGGGCAAAAGAACTACTTTTCTCTTCCCACCCAGGGAGTGTAGAATCCATAGCACTTACAGGGTGAACACCTGCAGTTTAGCAATACTGAACCTGCTCATTAATCACTGGAGAAATAAACATAATCTTGGACTAGTCTTAGGTCCAATCTGGGTCTGAAATGCTGTTCCCTAGCACATTAAGTACAGTTTGGAGCATTAGCATGTGTTTCTAATACCATATGCTAGAGTTTACACCACAGTTTGCAAGTAAATTGGTGCTTACGGATGGCAAATGGTGAGCATGAGTGACATTGTCCCATATAAATATTAACTCGGTCAGCTTTGGCCATTGCATTCAAGTTGATCTAAAATAGGATATGACCTATTTTATTATATTATATTCTAATACATTTCTGCATATACATCCCCACTGTAATGTTGTGCAATAGGCATATACCCATAGCTTGACATAACAGTTATGAGTTAATATTTAGATTCAGTAGTGGTTCATATGATATTTTTCAATCATTCTGAGCAGGTGGTGCTGTGGATGTTCTCATTTCTGGCACTGAACTTCAGGCACAGCTGTAATACTTCTCTGAGCAGACTCCATCCGTCCACTTTGCTCTAAGTGCACTAGACTGCAGGGACGGGCACAAAAAAGTCAGATGACACTTTTCCTCATGGCATGAAGTTACTGCCTAGGCACCATGCACCTGTGAACTGAGGGATTTATTAAACTTATTAAAGATGCTGGCAGTCATTGAAATGGTTGACTCCCTCTCCACTTTGAATCTGTGCCATTCAAGACAACAGAAAAAATGCATTTCACTTCAACCAGCAAAGTTCAGAAGTGCTGTGGAAGACCATGAACGTTCAGGACTGCAACTAGAATTTCTGTTCTTTTCTATACAACTTGTTGTGGTTCTGTTTTTCGTATTTTGTTCGATGTTGTTGCTTTGAAAGGTCAAACACTCAGAGCAAGCATGGCCCATTACATTCGCTAATTCGATTCTGAGGTCTGCAGCCATGTAACAAATGATGCTCGTCTGCTGTGGTGGAGGTGAATTATCATCATTTCTAAACAGCTTCGCTCCAACCTTAATTATTGCAGGACTAAAACCGGCTCCCATAATGAGGCCATGCCCTAGGCAGGTGAGACAGACTTTTGGCAGCTGAAGCAATGCATCATGGGAAATGCAGGACTATCCTTGTCACCAAAGAGGGGAACTTTAAAAATTACAACAGGCACTCGCACTGTTGATATGCAATTTTACCTTGGTATCTAGGTTAATACTTCAGCGCCTCACGCAAGAAATAGCACTGCTTCAGGACAAACCCTTTTTTTGCTCTTAAAAATGTGTTTCATGGTCGTTCCAATTCCCAAGTCCTTTGCCGCAGCTGATAGGAACAGCCTCAGCTGACAGCACTTCCGATAAAGCCGTTGCTGGCCACTCCCTCAGAGAGACTGAACTCAGGTAAGGTATCTGTTATTGACAGGAATCTGTTCGCACAGACTACAGTCAGCATGGCGAAAGGATGAGCCCCCACCCTCATGTCCTGTCTTGAAGGACGCTCAATGTTACTAAGCTTAAAAAGGTGAATTTGCACCCCCAAGAGCAACTCTGCAGGTAGAATAATCAGTAGCAAAAGCTGGTGCAACTAGTTTCTTTTTAACTTTTATTGTTATTGTTCAGTATCCTGCCTCAGCCTACTCTTCTTTGTTCAAGGAAACATTTACAGAAGATTGCTCACAGTACCTTACCTTGATGGCTATGGAAAAATGGAGCCCAGAACAATTTCCTTTTAAAGGTCAGCAGTGTCTTTTCTTCATAAAATGGTCAGGACAAATTGGGCTTTAATTAAGGACCGAGACTGCATGGAGGCAAAGAGCACTTCTTTCTTTGCTGAATGAAGCGACTGCAGTCCTAAATGATTATAGTAGACAAGCAGATTAACTCTCATTAAAAAGAGCAGGAGAGTGAGCCGGGTGTTTTTATTAGCTGATTAGGAACTCACTTTGAGCCCTTATTCTGCAGCATGGAATGCTTTTTAAATACTGACACAAAGACTAGAGCTGATACTGAACAGAATTTTTAATGAGCCACAGATTAGCCATCATGATCTAATTTATTCCTTATAATATCTCTTCTAAATTGTCCCCTTAGGTGCGAGTGTGCGTGAGTGTGTTTATCTGCGTGTCTACCCTGCGATGGATTGACAACCTGTCCAGAGTGTTTCCCTGTTATGAAAGCTGGGATATACTCGAGCACCTCCCACAACCCTCATCAGGACAAGCGGTTCAGAAAATGAGCAAGAAGGCGAAAAAGCCTTAAGTAAGATCCTCTCTCAAGACGAAGAGCAAAACACATTCAGAAGAGATTGAGAAGACACATTTATTGTAAAGAAGTATTGACATGAACAGTACAACAGTGCTTCATTTTGTAACTTGCACATAAAAATGTTACATGTATTACTATTTTTTTTTAAAAAAAGGTTGTAATCCAATGTAGAAGATCGATTTATCCACAGGCAGTAGGAGGAGATAAGGAAACCCATGGTTCTCCCTTCCATCTGCCCATAGTTTAATAGTGTCTCCAATCAAGAACACATAGAGGCATGTGATTTCTTGAATTTTGAATGAAGGTACATTTTTGCAAATGATACTGACCACAAAACAGTCCCTCAAAGGATAACACACACATTAAATCTGGCTCCAGCACTTGGCCTGAATGTGCCTAATGTTGAGATTGTTCTCAATGCATAATTGAATTATCCTTCATGTAGCATCACTTTTGATATGTGGATTACAAAACAGACAACTAAACTTGACAACTTACTCTTTTCGGCAACTATTAAGCTACTTAAGGAATATCTAGCCATTGCATCACTATCCTGGCTTCATTTTCGGAGTATACCATACAGAAATATCAGTACTGTATGTTGTGGGCCACATATCCAGAATGTAAAAAAACAAAAACAAAAACAAAACTGAGGTATTACATTTTGCAAATTCGCTGACAAATCACAATAGCAAAGACTGATAAATAATTGGATCAATCAAACAGCTTTACTAAATTCGGTGGAGCTGTCCTTTATTCGGCCTAAACTAAAGGGCAATAAAGTCAGACTTATGTAGCGACTTCCCAGAAAAGGTTCCAAACCATACCATTTAATAGCCAAAGCTCTGCCTGAGATACACAACCATACAATGTGTGAATCCATCCTCTGCCAAACATGCACTTAATTCATTGAGAAATGGGTCACAGTTCTACAGTTTTTCTCTATAAATATCAGCCCTTTGTCTTTACCTAGCGTTGATTGCATTGATAATGTTCTAGTTCACTCTCGGTAAAAAAAGTGATGTTGTTCTTGGTAAAAAGATGAAATTCATATTATTTAACATAGTTTAAATGATTAACTTGCACTTGCTCCTCTTTTTGGTCACCGGTATCGTAAAAGAACACAGGCAGTTCAAGCGAGTCAATCTTGATAAACGGCAAAAAAATCACACAAAGAAAAATTCAGCAACAGTCAGCATTCCCACGTGTGGCGAAACTGTGTAAAAGGTTCTTAGCGTTCAGCTTATTGGTCTGTACCTATTTATTTATAGGGTTTGAAAAGATGCAAATTGTGTGAAAAATTGTGGCAGCGTTTTTTTTTTACATTTCTCGAAATCAAAACAAATAATCAATTTACGGGAGTGTGTGATTTTCAAAGGAATAAACCATGACGCTGCAGAAATGTTCATGTACATCAATGGCTCTTGAGGTGTGCTGTGAGTCATTAGGTCACCAGCAGTGGGACATCTTAATAAGCGTTAAGTGGACTGAGGGGATGTCAAACGAGCAACCATTATTTCAGCTTTAAGTGCTACTTTGTCGCAGCAGTGCGGCAGTGACGCACAGAGCAGGGGCTTGAGTGGCATGATGAAGACATGCAGTTAAAGTGTCGGCAAGGCTTGCATCATTTGGCGGGGGGCTCAGTGCAACAAATGGCAAATCGCATCAGTGGTGCTTTATATAGAGAAAGAACATGTTAGTGTGTGAAGTTCAGCACATGGCTCTGGTACACTACATGCGTAACTTCCTAGGAGGGGAGCACAACAGTCACATGCAGATCCTGTTTTTTGAGATTGGCACGTATAGTGAAAATCCCTTTACTGTTGTCTTTGTCGTTCAGTGTCTCACACTATTGAGTTAACCTAAATTTGACCCCTTGAAGACAGCAAATAGCCGTACCTGCAAACAATCACACTCCTAAACAAAAAGTCAAGGGTGACAGCTTTACGACTTTGTTTATGGTGGAGAAATGCTAAAGGAAAAGAAAACAGAAGAATTTATTGCGCTGAAATGGGAAAGGAGGGGAAACAGAAGTGTTAATCATGATGGCAGCTAAGCAAATGTTTTAAACATGATGGCTTGGGAACTATTGGTAGAAATGCATAAATGGGTTGGATTTATGTAAATTCCAAAGGAGGAAAAAGGTTTGATGTGTATTTGAAGTCCAAGGGCATTAGGAGCTGCTCCCACTGGACCACCATTGCTGGAACCTGCCATTAAAGTGGTTTTGTTCTTTGTGTCCTTTGTTTTCACTGCTCCAATGTAATAAAGACATTGTCAGCAACTTTGTCAAAGAGAGGTTCTTTAAGTTCATTTCTAAATTTGACTGTTTATTTCTGTTCTTACTGTAGGTGATGCATAACAATATATATACGGTTATTCATATGCATTATGATGGGCCATAAGAAAGTAAGTTAAGATATTAATCAAGATCATGTATAGTCATTTGCTTTGGCATTAAAAATGTTTATGTAATCTAAATAAGTATATTATTTAGGGAAACAGGTGATTTTTAAGTACTTTGTGTTAACAGGTCACATGTGCAAATCTATTTTGAGTCTCCACAATACATAAAAGTTGCATTTCAAACAGAATTACGTAAAGATTTAGTGAAGTGCCCTGGGTCATTTTATAAAAACTTAAATTACGGTATAATTCTAATGCAGTATTTTGTTGTTGTTTTGACACAATGGTGCTCAAAAAAAAAAAAAAAAAAAAAAAAAAAACCTTTTAAATGAAAATATGATGGCAGGAAGTAGTGATGTTTCCATTGTTCATTTAAGCTCATCAGATCTGCTCATCTTCACTATAATCTTCACTGACTGTAATGCCATTGCCGATGTAGAATAAATCTAGATAAATCTAACACAAACTCTCACAATATTAGAAAACAAACGAACAAATACATAAATAAAATGCTGTCGCTTCTTTTCTGGAAGTCCTACAATTTGCTTTCTTAAGAACTTGCTGGTACACAAATAGACAACAAACACATCAGAAGCTAGGGTGTTACAGTAATGGAGAGCAAAAAAATAATAATAATAATAACAACAAATGTGTTTTAAAGCAGTAAGCATCAACATCTTCAACTGAAATTTGACAGCGGTAAACAACAGGTGAGCATATATTTTATTCATCTGTGTTCTTGAGGAAACACTATGTGTTCTTTTTTAGGAAAAAAGCTCTTAGATGCCAGGTTTCATGTAAAAGGCACAGGCCCAGAGTTTTGTCAGATTAGAGTGTGCTTTATCGCTACAGAAAGGTTTTGGTGCACATATTCGGGAGATTATCTATACTGCAATGAACTATGCTATATGAAAACCTGCTTCATAAATGTCCAAAATCGTGAAAATAATCTCTGGCCTGTTCTCCACATTGGGTGTGTGGCCACGTACTCCAGAAATGTGTAGCCAGAACAACAGCATTGATAAACCACTGTGACCATCTCTGGCTGATGATGAGTCTAACTGCATTGAATATCAGGCATGTGAACATCTGTTTAGAACACTCACTCTTTGCTGGACAGCCTCTACTTTTGCTCATTACTATTGGTCATATTGTTATGTTGCATTATAATGCAGAGATTACAGTAATGGACACAGAGAGAGTACCGGTTAAACAATATAATTGTTGTATCCCGTGAACGAATCAGGAGTCCCATGCCATCCGCTTCCGTGCAACCTTCCTTGGACGAAAAGAAAGAAAAGCACATAGACACCCTACACACACGGGGCCATGCAGATGGCTGGATGCACCTCTGCCGATGCAGGGCTTTGACACATCTCTTCATTTTTGCTCCTCTTTGTTCTCAAATCCCTCTCGCTCTCTACATAATCATTTACTCTTGCTAGGGGTCAGTTGGCTCCATCAAGGCCCCTCACACGGTCACCTCTGTCTTGCTATTGGTGACATAGTAGGGGTGTGGGGGCAGATAGTGCTGGCTGTGGGCAGTGGCCAATTCATTGACCTGCTCCACCAATGCACTGTGCCTCTTGGGGCCGTATGTGTGACGGCGGCCCATCGTCTCTGTTGCCTCCCAGCCCTTCAGCATCCCCGTTGTGGCAATGGTGTTGGAACTGTAGGGCAGCGGGTGTGAGCTGTGCACCTTAGTGGTCTTGGCTCTGTGTCCATTTTGCTTTTGGCCCGGCATCTCAGGGCTGTATGGGTTGGTTGGCTCTGGCTCCAGCCTCACCGGCTGTAGTGGAAGGGTGCCTTTGGCTGTCAGCTCCACCATGTGTCTTCGGTTCGCATAGAAGTTCTCATTTGCCTTCTCCGCTGCAAATGTAAACAGATATAACAGGACAGTATTAAATAATACAATTAAAATAGTAACACGATTTCATTATATACAGCCTTACAAAATAAAACCTGAAGATGCTGCTTACAGAGTAAAGCAAGAAGAAAATGTTGGCACAATCACGACAAACAGATGACCAGAAAAACAACAGTAAATTAAAACAGACTATAAGTCACAATGAAACAAAATAGTATAGCTTAACACAATGCAAAGGATAAAAGTAATAAAGTACTCCAATGATAAGCTAAATATATAAATGTTAAAAGGAAAAAAAAAACTGAGGAGAAAAAAAACATATTTTAGGCCAACATGTAAAAATTAGGCTTCCTCCAACATCCTTTAAGCCAAAACTGCAAACATCAAACTTTCCCCCAATCATATATATTCAGGAATCAGGATGAAGAAGGTTGAGAAAAGGATTTCATTTACATAGCTCTGAGGAGACAGACTATTTGGGGGGGGAAAGTTGTTGATATGGAAAGTTGTTTATGTTATGTCAAGGTACTTAAAATGGTCTGAAGGTGTGAAATATCTTCTGAATAATTCATATTGCCCTAGATTTTTCTTTTCTTTTTCCATTATTAATATGCATTTGCTAAATAATTAATATTTGGAATGTTATCTTTTTTTTTTTTTAAACATTCAGCCTTCTGGCAATTGGTAGATCAGTCAAAAATTGGCTCAGGGTTTTAGTTCCCTTGTGAAATGGTCAAATCCACATGAATTTATTTGTCAGAATTTGTCCATGTTGTGTCAGGCATTTTGTACTTTCTTGATCTTTATCATTAGGATGTAAATCTTGTTCATTCAATATTTTATTTGGTTGTCTCCAGCTATTCAGAGTGAAATATATCATTTTTCTGGCATTAACACGCAAATGCTCACACAGCATCACTTTGAAACCGTGTAAAGCTGTAATTGGGACAGCCTCCGCACACTTTAAGTCTTCATTGGTTCTCCATGACGTTCTAGACTTCTTAATTAAATATCCTTCAGGTGACCTTTCTAGCAGCAATGACAGTTTCTTGAGGCCCTAGTAGAACAAATCTAGCACTTTGCTACACATAAAACAAGCTATGCAACACAGAGGCAAAAAACTGATCTTCTGGGAGAACAAAGCTCCTTCATACACATCAATGCCAAGATCAACAAACATCAGAGAGTGCGACACCTAGTCTCGAAAGCAGCGACCCAAACAGTTTAGCTTGGCAGCTGCTACCATCTCTCTAACTCGTCTCATGAGCCTTCTCCCCTTTGAAACACTTTCCCTCTGTTTCCTTAACAACCCAACTGCTCTGGCAGTACTTTAGTAGATTATCAGCAGGAAAGTTTCAGCTACAGGTGAATGTTATGGTAAGAAGTCACTATTATGTACATTGTTTCTTCTTCTGGCTTCTGTCTTCATGCTCAGACAACTGACAAAGATCTAAAACCTTCTGGGGTGGACTTTTATGTGCTTTAGCGGAGTTTATTAATGTTAAAATAAAGATCATTTTTCTTATAAACAAATTACTTGACAATTTTATGGGCAGCAGTGGCCTAGTGGTCAGGCAGTTGGCCACAGGATCGGAAGATTGTGGGTTCAAACCCCTTACTAGTAGGTTGCTCTGAGGTACCCTTGAGCAAGGTACCATCCCCATCACTGCTCCCAAGGTGCTTTCAATAGCTGCTCCCTACCGCATGGGTTAAATGCAGAGGTCCAATTTCGTTGTGGTTCACTGTGTGCTGTGCTGTGACCGCGCAATGACAAGAATAGTCACTTTCACTTGAAACTTTCTTTCCATGAATAAGGGTTTGCATTGATAGCTAAAAACAGAGGGTTTAGTGTAGCAGTAAATGCACATAACATTTCTGTCCTGCTTATGGCCTTAATATGCAAGCACAATCTTAAAACGTTAAAACATCAATTCAGATGGAAAGCATTATACTGGCAGCACTAGCGCTGCATCTCAGCTGATACTTGCTACTTAGCTTGATAGCAGAATTTATGTCCTGCATTTATCAGAAGAGTAGCGGTTCCTAAAAAAAATATTTCAACTGAAGTCATACATCTACAGAGAAGATCATTCAGGCTTGATGATTTATGGACAAAATCGAATGATATGAGTGCATTTTGGTCCACCTCTCACAAACATAAATCAGGCACTAGTATATACAACATTTACCTAAAGCAAGCCTAGCATTACATGTCTTTTAGCAAAAGGCCACTGGAAGGTCAAATGGGCCAAGCATTATTTGCATGTCCACTTTAAAGAAGCTTGTACACTCATCTCCATCTGCACATCATTATTATTTAAAGAATTAAAGAACTCCAAATTTAAAAAGATATTATTTAACTTATTTAGTCATAACTATGGTTTAACATACTGCTGCTTACAGAAATGTGGGTCATTCCCATTCAGCAAAGTATTGTAAAGTATTGAAATGTGTTTGTCCTGTTTTTAACTTCCTCATTGTGCATATATTTGCTAATTGAAGGTCGATTTGTTTAAGACAGAAATGCAGATCTGCTAACCCAAGCTGTGTATGAACAGAAAATACCCATGCATGTAAGGGTTAAGCCTATATCTGTATTGAAGAATGCAGGCAGTCTTACCCACAGCTTTCAACGAGGCATATTTGTTGAGCTCCTTGCCAGGCTGAGGCTGCTCATAGGCGTGGGAGACCTGTCCCAGTGGGGGGTATTGTGTCATCGCCTGCATCAGGGCTGATCCAGGGCCTACATTGTTCATCTGGGTGCCCTCTGAAGAGAAGAAAGAGAAGAAGGCCGAAAGGATCAGGAATAGGATTTTACAGTGTTCACTCAAGCTTCTTTGTCTGAAATCGGAACATTTTAAATTTATAAACTGCATGGCTTTCTGGTGCCACAGAGAATAACTGCATTAGACCTTCAAGGTTCTACACTTGTTAACACACTGATTAAGTATATCCATCACTGCTCTTTTAGTTATTACTTATAATATGTACGGTCTGACTCATCAAGCTAACACACAACTTTGGTATTTTCTCCTCAGTGTTTCTCTGCATGCCAACCCCAGGAATCCAATCATTAGCCATAGATTTCTGTAGCTTCAGCCAGGCTCTCCTGTGCTAATCCCCCTCTGATCGAACACTTTTGAACTGCTAATGTCAAAACATGTTCATGCTAAAAGAAATGGCGTGCTCTTGCTGAGACCGTGTTCAATATCCTTGATAAGGACACTGAATTGAATTTTTCCCCTGATTTAGAGCTACGCTACTCTGACCTGCAGCTGACAAGGCTTGTAATCTCAAGGGACACAGCTGTGGTAAGTCAGAAGACCACACCAGCCCACAAGCAGAGAGCGGGCCAATCAAAATGAATAAAGCAGCATGGCAAATTGCTTGGCTTTCTGCACACTGGCACAAGAGACCAGGTAGATGCTGTGGCCATTATTTTTAACTGCCCTGATTCCCCATACGCTTTCCTGCTTTCGAATAGCAAACCATGACATAATAATTATCTCAATGCATTATTTCTTAGCATTGTGAATTAGGAAGGAGCTGTTGAGTACTCTATGGCTTACATTCAATAAAGTGCCCTTTCTATTCTCTTCTTCAGGAATAAGTGTACCTATTGAACTCTACAGGGCGTTGTCTTGGAAACATTAGCCTATTCTTTCCCCATGTCCTGTGATTAGCACCATGTGTTCCACAATCCATGCAGTAGAGTATGTGAAAACTACAATCATAAATCCAGTATGTAATGCTGGCCTGAAGGGCAGTTTTCCTCAAGAAGCAGTGAAAAGCATTTATTAGGTGCTCTATTTTTGGCCAATTCCTTATTCTTTTTACGGTAAAACCTGCTTCAATTTTTTGTTCCCTAATGTCTGTACCATTTTTCCCATAAGGAAACACATCCTTCAATCATTTTTGAATGTGCTATGTATCTAAATGCATTCTGAATTAAATGGATGGCTACTGAATTCACATTATTCCAGGCAGTGCTTCAGCCAAGCAAGCACATTTTCTATAATTATTACATTCAAAGCCACAGTTTGATGAAGGACCTGATACACCAAGGATATATTGCATCAAATGAATCAGTTCATTGAAAGGTAATTAAACTGTGTCAAAGTGCTTGAAAAGTAATATTCAATGCCGTTGTGTAATCAGAAGGGATGACAAAAACATCCTGTTGCTGAGGCAATGAGGATGTAATAAGTGCGGCTCTATGCTGTCTGAAGAAGAGGAAGGAAAGAGACAAACAAATGAGAAAACGAATAGAATATGGTAACCGGTCGCTTCTGTATTCATCCTTCAGACACTGACCTTGAACAACAGAAACACCAAAAATATTTTAAATGACTATAATGTCATTGTTGTTTCTCTCCAGGAAATTCTCAGCCAAAAACGCAAGTCATACATAGAGGCTAACAGAGACAATTTGGCATTACTGACATAAAGATGACCCCAACTGGGATTCATTCATTATCTGCAGTGAACTAAAGTGATCTTTGGAGTTTCTAACCTGGCTGTGATGATGTACTATGTCTGGTGGCATAGTTACATCTGCTATAAGTACGTTGCAAGATAATGGATTTTCATATCTGCTGACAGTGACATATCATCTCTTTGACATGGTCATTACTCAAATAAATGAATGATATAACCCCTGGTTTATTAAAATTGAAGCAGAGACTACAAGACACTCATCTGGATTCACATTGGTTCGCTGTTATAAACATTCATTTTAAGGAGCATCCTTATACATTATCTCACAAAAGTGAGTACACCCCTCACATTTTTGTAAATAATTTATTATATCTTTTCATGGGACAACACTGAAGATATGACACTTTAATACAATGTAAAGTAGTCCATGTACAGCTTGAAACAGTGTGAATTTGCTGTCCCCTCAAAATAACTCAACACACAGCCCACAAAAGTGAGTACAGCCCCAAGTGAAAAACGTCCACATTGTGCCCAAAGTGTCAACATTTTTTGTGGCCACCATAATTTTGCAGCACTGCCTGAACTCTCTTGGGCATGGAGTTCACTAGAGCTTCACAGGTTGCCACTGGTATCCTCTTTCAATCCTCCATGATGACATCACAGAGCTGGTGGATGTTAGAGACCCTGTGCTCCTCCACCTTCCATTTGAGAACGTCCCACAGATACTCAAAAGGGTTTAGGTCTGGAGTCATGCTTGGCCAGTCCAGCACCTTTACCCTCAGTTTCTTTAGCAAGGCAGTGGTCGTCTTGGAGGTGTGTTTTGGGTCATTATCATGTTGGAATACTACCCTGCGGCCCAGTTTCCGAAGGGAGGGGCTCATGCTCTGTTTCAGTATGTCACAGTACATGTTGGCATTCATGGTTCCCTCAATGAACTGTAGCTCCCCAGTGCTGGCAGCACTCATGCAGGCCCAAACCATAACACTCCCACCACCATGCTTGACTCTAGGCAAGACACACTTGTCTTTGTACTCCTCACCTGGTTGCCACCACAAACGCTTGACACCATCTGAACCATATAAGTTCATCTAGGTCTCATCAGACCTCAGGATATGGTTCCAGTAATCCATGTCCTTAGTTTGCTCGTCTTCAGCAAACTGTTTGCGGCTTTCTTGTGCATCATCTTTAGAACTTTAGAAGAAGCTTCCTTCTGGGAAGACAGTCATGTAGACCAATTTGATACAGTGTGTGGCGTATGGTCTGAGTACTGACAGGCTGACCCCCCCACCCCTTCAACCTCTGTAGCATTGCTGGCAGCACTCATACGTCTATTTTCAAAAGACAACCTCTGGATATGACACTGAGCATGTGCTCTCAACTTCTTTGGTCCACCATGGCAAGGCCTGTTCTGAGTGGAACCTGTCCTGTTGGCAATCTTCTTATAGCCTAGGCCATCTGTATGTAGAGCAACAAATCTTTTTTTCAGATCCTCAGAGAGTTCTTTGAGGTGCCATGTTCAACTTCCAGTGACCAGTATGAGAGACTGTGAGAACAATAACACCAAATTTAATACACCTGCTCCCCATTCACACCTGAGACCTTGTAACACTAACGAGTCACATGACACCGAGGAGGGAAAATGATTAATTGGGCACAATGTGGACATTTTTCACTTAGGGGTGTTCTTACTTTTGTAACAGTGGTTTAGAAATTAGACGTTAATGGCTGTGTGTTGAGTTAAACTTACACTGTTATACAAGCTGTACACTGACTGCTTTACATTGTATCAAAGTGTCATATCTTCAGTGTCGTCCCATCAAAAGATGTAATAAAATATTTACAAAAATGTGAGGGGTGTACTCACTTTTGTGAGATACTGTATGTCCTTCAGTTCAGGCTCAAACATTCTTTAGGTTCTTGTTTGTTTACACAAGCCCATCTGTTGCCAGTCTTTGCTTATTGGTTTATTTGTCTAATATTTACCATGTATTTGATAGCAAACATACAGCAAATGTGCTTCATACAGAGTTTTTTCTGTCACAATGTATTTGTACACTGCAGTATAGGGACAAGGTGGAGGAAGTAATACGTCCCACACTTCTTCCCCATATACAGCACAATCCTGGAATTCACATAATTGAATTTTCTGTCTCGCTCTTCCTCTCTCCCTGTCACCCAGTTTTATTTTGAGTTTTGTTTGGGATGTCCTCCAATAAACTGTTGCCATGCAACCTTCACTCAAGCACACAATGCACATTTTCCAGAAAAAATAGCATTGTTTTACTGTCCATGCCTTTAACCCTTCCTGATTGGACACCGTTGTGAAGCAAAGCATCTGTTTTATGCATCATCATTATGTAAAGCATCAATTTGCTGTGGTATCTGTATGATAATGAACAAGTGGTTGGTCTTCTGACCAGCAGTTGGGTCAATGATTTCCCTTGACTGGATTTTAGGCCATTTTTGGGAGACAGAGATGTAATGAATATGCCAGCTTTAGTTACACGTTTCTTCACCTGTAGCTCTGCACTCTGCAGACAGTGCATCTCACCAAGCTGTTCAGCATGATTACAGTAAGTTGCCAAAGCCAGAAATCAGGCCTTCTAGTCAGTACCTCACAGACAAGCATCACTTTGCTGTTGGTGTGGAATCTGTATGATAATGAACAAGTGGTTGGTCACAGGGCAAATGACTGAAAAAGCTGTTCAGAGTTGGGTCAGAAAATTTTCCCATGCGACAAAACCATGTGGCGAACTGACAGAAATTGCTGTAATTTCTGACCGCCTCTAAAAGAAAACCACCGTTTGTCTGAGGGGAGGAGATGTCGGCTATCGCCAAAATGTCACTCCGGCTTCTCTTCCCATCATTCTCCCTTGGCACACTCTTTGATTGGATTTTAGGCCATTTTGGCAGACAGCAACTTAATGAATATGCCAGCTTTAGTTACACATGTTCCTTGGCCTGTGGCTCTGCACTCTGCAGACAGTGCACCTCACTCAGCTGCACAACACGATTACAGTAAGCTGTCAAAGCCAGAAGTCGAGCCTTCTAGTCAGTACCTCACAGACAAGGCCTGGGGTCATTACTGATGGATCAAAGGTGCGTTGCTAACCCTTGCAACACACATGCTGAATCAAAGAAACTATTTTCAATTATGCAATAAAATATAACTGCCAGTCATGGTAAACAGGTAGCAGTTACTAATGGCATTAAACAGCTTATAGTTGTTTATAGCTCTGGCAGTAGGATCAAACTGATGTCAGAGCTGTCACACAAGTTTAATCCTGAGCTGTACATGTTTTGTTTGTTTATGTGTGATTCCACTAAGTAACATGTAAACTGGCAGTCAGTTAATTCATTATAAAACCATTAAGCTTAGAAGCTGTCACAGCATTAGAAGCAATTTATCTAACCCTGTTTAAAAGTCTTGGCAGAAAATAATGCTGCAAGCAGTCAAATGCTCATCTCAGTTTGTCCACTTCGGTCTTATTGATCCGCTAATCTCTTTCTGTATTCTTGCTCGGAGACATGTTGAAGCACATTTCATTTGTTAGTCCCTGTCCATCATCAATACTTATTAGAGGAAAGGAATGGTTTTCGCTTTGAATGATGTGCTACTGTGGTTTAACTTGCTAGCTGTATTGTTATGCTATACAAAAGCAACTGTTTGGGGATTATGCAATGAAAGCTTGATTCTACTTCTGTAAGAAACACAAACACAGCCCTCAGACTTGTTTGGAGAACAAAAAGGTCAAGAGTGCACCTTCTCTACGGCAAGTAAAATACTGCAAACACATTTACCTGTCTCGTGGCTCTGACGTCCTAAACTTAATGTTAGCTCTGGCAGTGAGCTCGTGCCCTTACATATACATTCACAGAGTTTATGCTCTTGAGTAATACAGCTGTTCTAACAGTGTCTATAATAAACAGACATTCTTTCTTAAGAGCATAATCCTCAGCCAGTCTGGATTGTATAGAATACAAAACCTTAACACCCCTAACCTGTCCCTGTTTATACTCCCTATATTTTAGGATTCCTTGGTTTTCCCACATACTTAGCCAGAATGTACACTGCAGCAGAGTTGTTTTGGGGCTGATTTTTGAAATATTTAAATAAAAATTTTAAGACCCAAAGTTTTCTGCTAGGGTGCAGTGGTTCCTGGGACTGCTACCTGAAGAAAAGCTGGAATGAACAACAGGGAGTAAGCAGCTCTCCAGAGGGAAGAATGAATCTTGACAAAAAGGGTCCATGAATTAATAATGACCAGTGAAACTTCTGAGCAAGTGTAAGAGCGAGCAGAGAAGGAGAAAGCCAAAACAGCACACTCAACCCGTGAAAAGAGCAGGACACGGTTCGGAAGAAGAAGTCAAGCATTCTTACTGATTTTTTTTTCTTCTTTACTTGAATATAGTTATTCCAGGTAGAGATCATCTGTCAAACAAGTGAAGGCAGTGATTCTTTGAAGTCAGACACAGGGGGCTTGGATGTGGTAAAAGGGAAAATAGAACCTGAAAAAAAGCACATTTTTCAAACAGCCCACTAAAACAGTTTTAGTTTTCAGGAGTTCACAATCCCTTAATGCAACATCTCAATGATAAAAAAGAAATTAATAGACAAATTAGGCTAATTAGGACTTAATTTCCCACTGGTCAAAAGAGATATAAGTTCTGAGCTAATTACTTTTGAAGATGAGCTTGAAATGATCTGTTGTGTCTGATTAAATGAGTGAAGGCTCGAAACAACGCACTGGAAACGTCTCCTCAGTTAGCTCTGCTATTTATAAACACTTCATGATGTAGCCTGATTCTTACCATTCATATGTCTGCCATTCTGTTTCATTTTCTAGTCTGTTTTGCAAAAAGAAAGGGCAAGGCTTCTGAGTTCTTCAATTGTCTGATACCTAATAGCCTATTTTAGTTTGCTGAAAGAACTATGCATTAGAATGAATTTATATGAATTTCTCACATTACATAAAGGGATCCATATCATCATAATTCCTATCCCAGCATTAATTAATTTCTGTTCTGACACAGAAACTGAGGCTCCAGTACTCTCCGTGACTCTTGTTGGGATAGGCACCTCAGATAATGGATGGCTGTTCCAAAACAATGAATAGGAACAAGATGAAAATCTAGTCTGTGACTTCATATGGAAGAACACCTTGAATAAGTGTTTATTTTCAAAGTAAAACTTTGATTGTAGATAAGGACACAAAGGTTGTCTCAAGCAACAGACACTGGCTTGAACTGAAAGCAGAGAATCAAATAGTCTCCAAGATCTCATGAAAAATGCAAAGCAGTATTTTCGGAGCTCGATACCCAAGCAGTTCTACCATTTGAAGAGGTGTGCCATTTCCCCACTCGAGCAACAGTCTATCCAAACTGGGGGGGGAAAACCTGGGTTTAGACTTTCGTTCACTAGTCTGGAATCACTTGTCATATTAATTAGTGTAACTTCAATAATAAACAGTATATACGTACAGTACTGTGCAAAGGTTTTAGGCAGGTGTGAAAAAATGCTGTAAACAAAGAATGCTTTCAGAAATGGAAGTGTTAATCATTTATTTTCATCAATCAACAAAATGCAGTGAATGAACGAAAGAGAAATCTAAATCAAATCAATATTTGGTGTGATCACCCTTTGCCTTTAAAACAGCATCAGTTCTTCTAGGCACACATGCACACAGTTTTTGAAGGAACTCAGCTGGTAGATTGTTCCAAACATGACTGTGTTTCAACCTCTGTGTGACATTGATGATCATCAGGACCTGTCTGGTAAAATTGGTTGATCATACACAGACGATAATCCTACAAAATCCCCGACTTTGTGCAAGTGTACCAAGAAGAACTGATGCTGGTTTGAAGGCAAAAGGTAGTAACACCAAATATTGATTTGAATTAGATTTTTCTTTTGTTCACTCACTTTGCATTTTGTAAATTGATAAAAATAAACAATCATTATTTATATTTCTGAAAGCATTCTTCGTTTACAGCATTTTTTCACACCTGCCTAAAACCTTTACATATTACATACAGTACTGTGTAATCTGTTAAAACATTATTAGCTAGATAACACTGGACTTTAACATTTTATTCAATATTTTGTTTCTTGGAACATTAACTAAATTGATATTTTCTTTCTCCAGTCTTTATACTGGACACATCTAGAGATGACTTTTGTACAGTGTACTGCACGTTTTTTTAGAATCTTTTAGTTAGCATTATATTTAAATCATTGTAAATATGCTTCTTTATATCTTTTTTTATCATTAAAAACACTCATTCCAATGTTACTGCAGACTTTTTCGTAAAACTTCAAAAGAAATAAGATCTCCAACAAAAGCCAAGGCTTCTAATCACAGGCTCTAACTGATCCTCCTATTACTAACGGTAAAATGAGGGATTTCCAACTTATTTCTTTACTCCTCTTCATAGTGATATTCTTCCACTGTCCTTTGCCATCCAGCATCAGCTAGAGGAGGAGAGGAGGATGGGTTTTGAGTCTTGGTCCCTCCTAAAGCTTCTTCCTCTAGCATTAAAGAGTTCCTTTGAACTATGCCCTTAAAATTACAGTCTGAAATGTCATCTAAATAACATATGACATCATGATCCTGAAACAAATTGTTTTAATCATGAAAAAAACAGAACTGAGGATATGAAAACATTTGGAAAGAAGAGACAATGAAAAGGCCCTCCTATGTACTTACAGGGGAAAAACACACGTTTTTGGAGTACCAAAGAAATGTTGTTTTTCTCTTTTTCTTTTGATAAATCTGAAGACTGTGTTATAGATTAGTCAAGTATTCTAAACAATTTATTCTTCTGGAAAAGCCAAATAATTTAATTTATCTTCATTTTATTCTGACACATACAGTACAGTATGTGACTTATTGTGTTGGACCGCCATTCAATTTTTAACACTGTGGCCCTACAGGTAAATATAGATTTGAGAATGGAATATTTTAAATGATTAGGTTAAATCTCCAGACTTATGTGTTGGTAAGAGAGAACAGTAGCCACTTTCCTTTAATTTATTTAAGGTTAAAAAGTATGAGAATTATGAATGAATAATGCTGGGGAAGCTTCTTAAACTGTTTCTAACTGTGACTCCAGTTCATAATGGATAAATTGTAGGCAAGCCACCTATGTGTATAGTTTTAACCAGGCAGTAATCTGTTTTTGAGCAAATATACACATATGAGACTTAAAATCATAAGTTAGCAAGACACTTACAATTACAGACACTTCTACTTACAAGCACTTTTATATGGACCTCTTTTATAATAACTCACTCTTTAACGGAACTCGCTGCTGAAACTTATGCACTTTTTCTCTCTTTATTATCTGGTGTCAAGCAGAGAAGGATGGGTTCCCCTTTTGAGTCTTGGTTCCTCCAAAGGTTTCTTCCTCCGCTTTTAGGGAGTTTTACCTCTGTCACCTTTGGCTTGCTAATCAGGGACTCAGACCCAGATTCTGTAAAGCTGTTTTGTGACAAGAACAGCTGTAAAAAGCACTTCATAAATAAAACTGATTTGACTTGATGTCACCGATCACACATTCCACCTTGTTCATTCTGTTTTAAAAGACCATCAAGCAGCTCTACAAATATGACACCAAAATATTAACTAATGTAAAGCTAGGACCTAATGTAGCGCTCCACAAAATAATATCTTACTACAATTGCAAACTTAATCAAGTCTCTGAAGCTCAAGAAAACATCCAGACTCAGATTTCCATGTATCATCCAAAAACACTGATACAGACATATTTCTATTTATACGAATATTGGCACAAATTGATCTGTGATAACCCATAATCTTAATTTGCTGCACACAATCCTAACCATAATAATCTCCTCAAACCTCAAACCACCTCTGAATGCAAAAACTGAAAGATTTTAATCAGCATTTCAGGCCATAAGTACTTTGTTTACTATTTCATAGATATAAACCACATGAAAAGTCCTCTCATTCTGCCTGGCAATAAAATGAGACAAATGTATCTGGGAATGAAGCATCTAAAAGGTGTTATCTTTGAAAATCAATAGGCAGGAGCTGTTCACTCTCTGTAAACAAAATTATCTTGACTAATCCCCAACTGTGGCTTTGAAACCATGTAACAAGCTCTGCTGAGCACAAGCACTGTCTTATGAAACCGCTGTTCTTCTCGAGTTCATTTACAAAAGCACATTGTTCTCTGCATTCCTAATCATTTAACACTTTACTGTAGGATAGGGCTCAAGGCCGCATGACACCTACACAAGTCTTATATGACCTAACCTAACAATTTCCCTTTACATGATCGTTTATTCTGACAATCCTCACCTGTAATAAAAGGCTTTTTTATCCCAGAAAGTTTAACAGTGAAACAGTGTACACTTGTTGAAAAAAGCCAATATAAATGACTAGGTCAGTTGCTCTAAATGGCAGATGTCCTGAAGTCTGGTGAATGCTGATTGTAAAGTGCTATCTCCAAAAGAAAGAAAAACTCTAAAAACTGTTTGCAAATGAGTATCATTAAAAGATGAATCCAGGAACTGGTCAAACAGATCTAAAAGACTTGTTTGCTTCCCACATGGAGAGCAGATATTTAATCAGGATCAGTTTTAACACATGCTTGTTTTAAAAAACTACTGCCTGATGAAGGCTACTGTCTTGGGGTGGTGGTGGTCTAGTGGTAGGATACTTGCCTATGGACCTATGGATCAAGGTTTGAATCCCACCTCCAGCACTACCACCACTGGGTCCCTGAGCAAGACCCTTAACCCTGAATTGCTCCAGTGGGACTGTCCCTGTAATCAGGATGTGGAAGTCGCTCTGGATAAGAGCGTCTGCTAAATACTGTAAATGTAAATGTCTTGCCTCAAATTGGAAAATAGCTGCCACTGCAAGATTGCAACATGTTCAGCCACTTTACGAGAGACGGAGAGCTGCATGTAAATAAATTCTTTGTTGTTGTATTAATAGCAGTCAATATGCTTGAGGCAGTGCCTGTTACTGGGAGATCGGTGTTTAATCTGTCTTTTAGGAATAAAAATTCACGTTTTAAAATAGGTTTGCAATTCCCATCATTTTCCAATTCGGAAAGAAGGTAATGGGGTTGTGTTGGGTTTTTTACATTTAAATTGTGTGAAATTGTATGCCATGAATGCAAGAACTAATAGTCACCGACATAGGGTACCACAATTAAAAGCTTTGGGCAGTTTGTTTACATCTGCAAGTAAACAGAGACGTTAATACCCCGCTGTTTGGGCTAGCGATGGTAAAAGATTTATATTTAGAAAATGAAACATCTAAAAAGGTAAAGAAAATTGATGGAAATGAGCCATACATTTGATATAGCTGGTTTCTCCATGCCTGATTGTGGCTTTAAGGTGTCTCTTTTTCCCATGGAATTCTTCCGAAAAAGTCCCAGTCAAAATCAGTGTCATACAGCCTCATGCGGTTATTATAAATATTCAATACACTGCCTCAGTGTGAAATTTTATAAATATTAATGGACACAGATCCACACAGCCATACACATAACCCACCTTCTAGTATTCCCAAAGCTATTACTCAACACCTCCGTCAGGCTCCTTGATTTATACTGTACCTGGACAGACTAAAAATGCATTAAAATTGTCTGATGGAAAGAAAGGAAGTGGGACTGAGGATGTGATATCCAGCTTGCTCCACAATGTTTTGGCAACTTTAAAAAGCAAGATTTCAAAAGTGAAGTGTGCTGCTGTGTAACACAATTTCAAGAAAGATATTCCAGATCATAACGCAGCATTTCACCATTGATGAATACTTATTTACACTGATTTACAGGTAAGCTTTTCTGGAACTTTGATGTGGGTTGTCTTAGAGGTAAGCTAAGCCTTTGTACACTGTAATGTTGCCCATTTCTTGGGAGAGCCTTTGTTTAATCATGACTACTAAACCACATAAACAAGCCCTTTTATAAGAGGCCGTCTCCACGCTCTCCCCACTTAGGACCTCTCTAACTCTTGAGCTGCATATGCTTTCTAGATATTTATCATACATGTTAAAACTGGAGTGTAACCATCCTTTTTCCTGCTCTTTACATACCACTTTATGTTGAGAACTGAAAATGCACATATAATCCTAAATGTAATGTAACACAAGAAGAGAGCACAGATGGAAAGCCTTGTTGAAAATGACTGCTTGGGCCTCATAGTGCTTCTCCAACATTAAAGGTCTTTGGCAGGTGGCTATACCACATGTAATAACATTTTATAGCAATGTTCATATTATTTCTTAAGTGCACTGCATAACAGCTCCTGACAGGTTTCTAGAAGTTACAGAAAAAATAAAAAGTCCACGTTAATTCTATTTGATCACCTTCTTGTAAGAAGAAACAAATAATGACTAATTAATAGAATAAATGACAAAAAAGCCATATTAAGTTCAAATTGGTTAAACTGGTTACATTTTCATAACTAACATGTCTTAATAAGTCTACTGCTAGTCTGCTGGAAGCTTATATCATACACCTCCAATAGACAATTCTACCCTCCACTTGCTAAAATAATGATCCATCCTACGATCCTTCCATCCACCCATCAATACATCCATCCAACCGCCACAAGTCAAGATGTTACTAAAGTTTAACAGTGATGAGAGCAGCTGTTGCATTTCTAAAAAAAAAAAAAAAAAACCAGACATGAGCACAATTAAATGGATGGAAAAACTGCAAAAAAAAAAAAAAAGTCCTTCAGTAACTATTCTGGCATTGAAATCCCATTATAATCATGTACAGAAAGTCTGGCAGTACACTAAAAGATGCCCTTGAACCACACAAAGTCTGTGGAAGGTGCCTTTAAATTAATGCTGAGGATAAATACTGCCAGTGGTCCAAAATGCACCTTCACTTTGACTGAATAGCCTCTGCAGTGTATGGCTCCACTAGGTGCATATGAGGATAGAGAAAAGAACGTTTCACTCTGGTGATTCAGTGTGTGAGAGAGGAGTTTTGCTTCTCCCAGTCTGACCACCTGTAGTAAAAAGAGGTCACAAAGCCAGAAGTGCTGCAGCTGCGTGAGGAGCCATGGGCCAAAGGGACATTACACACAAGAGCCTGCTGTCTTCCTGCACACAAGCTGTCTGTCAGTGGGCCAACAGAGAGCTCCATCTGAGTGCAGGCTGTTGAGTGTACCAGGTCAAACCACTGTGACTAGCAGAAGATGGTCTTTTCTTACAGTCCAGAGATCAAAACTGCACTGCATGGAGACTATACAGTATAAATAGTCATAACTAAACCTCCTATTTCCAAATTGGCAACATATATTTTATTATGGCAGCAACAGAGATTTAAATGAGTGAATTTATTATTGTCCTGCACATAAATGCAGGCAGTGAAAACAGAGCAAATCAAGATGCTCTAGTAGGCCAAAGTTTACTTTCAAAAAAGGTTCTGTCCTGGTAAATTCACATTCCCCAAGGTATTGTGTGTGTGTGTGTGTGTGTGTGCACACGCTCTTTTGCCGTTGTTTGTGTGTGTTATTTCCTTTAAAGCTTTTGAGTGCCATAACAGGATTAAGCATTTATCACAGATCTCAGAGAAAAGGCTCTTAAAATGGATCTATGACTGTGTCTATAGGAATTCTTATTACCTGTGTCTCAATGAGGAGCCCACACACACAACTGCGTATGTCACCTGATTTATGTCAGAACATGGTGGTTAGTGGGGGGAGTGGGGTACATTTCAGACCTGGAATGAGGCTGAGCAGTCCATGCTGAGATATCTTTTCAAACACAGACGTCTTTTCTGCTTTGATTTCTAACAATGTGAACAACGTAAATATATTCTCAAATATACAGCACGGTAATTTCTGTTCAGTTATGAAAATGAGTTTACCACATTCACTCATTTAACTATTTGATATAGGCAATTATAAGTTGTCACATTATATTCTCCACATGAAGGTGTTATGCTTTATACTACATCTTTAGTATGTTTAGAAAGTTAAGATGTACCACTGAAGGCATAACCCCAATGAAAGCTTTGTATCTTCTTTGTATCATCGTTCCTGCCTGAAAATGAATCTTTTTCATATCAAAGTTGTCATGTTAAAAGGTAAATTGTTCATTATAGCATACAAGTATTAAGTAAGGCTAATTTAACCTAATGTATTTGAGTTAGAGTAATCAGAAGTAACTTAACAGCAACTAAACTTTTCTGTTTCAGCCTCAAGCAAAACAAAACAGGCCTAGACTTAAATGTACAGAAAACAGCCACAGCTTACATCACCTTCTCAATATCAGTTTTAATATCATGAATCATGAATATAACACAACAAGCTGCATCTAATATTAGAGCAGTGTTGGGCTTTCCTGAGGTGGGTTTAAATACTGTTTTCCAGTGTTTATAGTGAATGACACGTTGCTGCCATGCCATGACAGCGTTGGGCTAGTGGTTAGGAACTAGGCCCCAGGATCAGAAGGTCCAGACTAGTAGGCTGCCCTGAGGTACACTGCATACATATCTACACTTCTCAAGATAGTTACAATATCCATGTAATAAATAGCAACAATAACAACAATAATAATAATAATAATAATAATAATAATAATAATATTGTTGTTATAAAATGTCTTTCTTTGAAAAGCTTGTTATTCAACTGTTAATCCTGTAGTTTAGTATAGATAAACTCTGAATCTTTATTCAGTATTTACAATAAAAACAGTGTTATGAGAGTGACAACGGTAAATCTGGACTGTTCACAGGACTGAGATGTAGTTTACATTTACAGTGGTTCTAAAGCCCTGAACAAAATACCATCAGTTACAGGAGCAAAGCTTCAACAATAAATTTTGTCATTGAGTGTACTAATATGAATAACTGCTGTTAATTGTGTAGAACAGATCTGCAGACAATAACAGCATTAATCTAATTTTCCAGACATATATATATATATATATATATATATAAAAATGGGCAGCGGTGGCCTAGTGGAAGATTGTAGGTTGCTCTGAGGTACCCTTGAGCAAGGTACCGTCCCCATCACTGCTCCCCAGGCACTTTTCAATAGCTGCCCCCTGCTGCACGGTGTTTGAGTGCATGGGTTAAATGCAGAGGTCCAATTTCGTGTGGCTCACTGTGTGCTGTGCTGTGACCTCGCAATGACAAGGGCTGTCACTTTCACTTTTATATATATATATATATACACACACACATACACATACATATACATTCAGATTGCATTGCCATTGCAGATATTAAATTTCCCTTTTCTAACATACTTCACCCTGACATTCACCTGTATGATTTTTTTGAAAACACAATGCTCTGTAAAATGCTCCACCAAACTACTGTAGATCTTTAAAAAATAAACAATTAAAGTACATGCCTATGCATATTGTCCACAGCAAAAACTCCCTGATCTGTACTCTCACTTTTTGGGTGATACAGTCAGACCAACCAAAAGTTGTTCCAAGATCACAGAAGAACTGAGCGTAGGTTGGTATTAGGGGTTATTAACCCTATGCGATGAAATTAAGCCAATAAAATAAAATTCCACACGGTCCCATTTTTGATAGTCTGATTCAATAGAAAAAAAATAACTGCTTTATTGTACATATGCTGCCTTCTTCCAAAGCAGAAGAGCTGTTTCATTATACCCAGATGGTACAAAGCGGCAAAACAAATGATACAAAAGAGCAATTAAGCACCAAGGCCTTATAGCATATCCTTTAAAAGGAACAGTTATCTATAGCAATTGAAAAAAACATAGAATTAAAAAACTGAAAAAATGTAAATAGCTCACCCAGACAAGAGGAGGAAAGCTAAAAGCTCATAGTCTTATTTTATAGAACGGGAAAATATACTTTATGTTTTTGCCATATTTTGCCACTCTTTACATTGACTAAAATGTGAATCCACACAAACAGACTCAAACTTGTCAGTAGAGAATATAACTCAAATGTAAATGTAATGAATAATGCAGCTAACCATGTTTTATTCATCCAACCACCCATTATTTTAACTGCTTATCCTAACTAGAGCCTGTTCCAGCTCTCATGATGTGAAAAACAGAGAAACGCCCTGGACGGGCTCCCAGTCCATCGCATGGCCCATGTGACTATAGCAGACACAGGCCATTGCTTTTAAATAGTACAGGGAAACAACAGTCATAGCACTAGTATAAGCCTACAAATAAAAAAATTAGGGTCCGAAAATTTCACTGATTTACTTTCACTAAACTCAGCGTGGTTGTTGCCCTTAAGAGACAATCACTCCATTTTCAGAGAATCTGCATTAGAACTGTTCAGTACATCTCACTCCATCTCTTTGTCAGGCCCACAGAACATTAATATTGAACAGAATGGGGAAGTGCATGCATGTAATCATCCATAGTCATTTGGTCCAAGCAGTGGGAGTATTTGACTGATAGGGCTTTCTGAAGAGGGCTAAGTTAAGTCCACCCTCCCCGCTGAGCCAGAGCGCTCTATAGAACTACATCACACACCCGCATCGCACTGATCCTTTTTCTACTCCCATCTGAACAGTGGCTTCAGAAGTGCAAAGAATCACACTCTGCACTCCCTTTCTGAAAGCAGACTTCATGTGTCATAATGCTAATTAATGCTTATTTATATGTTTTGGTTGTTTTTGATCTCGCATATGCGAATGCTTTTATTTTTCTAATTATAAGGTGCTATCTTGCATCTACTGCTGGGTCAGTGCACCATCTGTGAAACAGAGTCCATGATCTTGACTGCCAGACACTGCCACAGCATTCCACCTGAGCTGCCGTCGTACTCAGCCACCTACCTGTCAGCATTTCTGCTGGCAGGAAATTAACTGATAATTATTCTGGGAGGAGGCAGCAGAAGAGAAAATGAGAGGTCTCTGTTTAAAGAGGGGGATGCCACTACTTGCCAAAACTCTCTCCTCTCTCTCTCTCTTTCTGATTAAATTCATTTAGAGCAGTAATTTTACTCAAGGACGGAAGTTAACACCCACATCTCTTTTGCCCTCAGTGGAATCTGTGCCCGTGTTGATGACTGACAGTATGAAGAATGCTTTCAAGTACATGGGCTACTGTAACATGCCATAAAGCAGGGCATGCTGTCCGTTGCTCATCCTGTAGGAAAGTGTGTGGTGTTCAGTGCAAAGTGTGGGAGAAGGTCACAACACCAACCGGCATCTTTTTAATTATCCATCAACTAAAGCTTGGTGCTACCTGCCCACCCAAACAGAGATTTTCTAAGAATCTTGATAATGAATCATGATGTATTTTTCTTTTTACACAGCAGCAAAGTCACCACACAATATTTGCATTGATCTGCACTGCTTGGGAGATCACATTATAAACAGTACTGTGCAAAAGCTTTAGGCAGGTGTGGAAAAAATGCTGTAAACAAAGAAAGCTTTCAAAAATGGAAGTGTTAATCATTTATTTTCATCAATCAACAACATGCAGTGAATGAACAAAAGAGAAATCGAAATCAAATCAATATTTGGTGTGAACAGCCTTTGCCTTCAAAACAGCATCAATTCTTCTAGGTACACTTGCACACAGTTTTTGAAGGAATTCGGCTGGTAGGTTGTTCCAAACATCTTGGAGAACTAACCACAGATCTTCTGTGGATGTAGGCTTCCTCACATCCTTCTGTCTCTTCATGTAATCCCAGACGCACTAGATGATGTTGAGATCAGGGCTCTGTGGGACCCATACCATCACTTCCAGGACTTGTTCTTCTTTACGCTGAAGATAGTTCTTAATGACTTTGGCTGTATGTTTGGGATTGTTATCCTGCTACAGAATAAATTTGGGGCCAATCATATGCCTCTCTGATGGTATTGCATGATGGATAAGTATCTGCCTGTATTTCTCAGCATTGAGAACACCATTAATCCTGACCAAATCTCCAACTCCATTTGCAGAAATGCAGCTCCAAACGTTCAAGGAACCTCCACCATGCTTCACTGTTGCCTGCAGACACTCATTATTGTACCGCTCTCCAGCCCTTCGATCAACAAACTGCCTTCTGCTACAGCCAAATATTTCAAATTTTGACTCAGAGCACCTGCTGCCATTTGTCTGCACCCCAGTTCCTATGTTTTCGTGCATACTTGAGTCGCTTGGCCTTGTTTCCACGTCTGAGGTATGGCTTTTTGGCTGCAACTCTTCCATGAAGACCACTTCTGGCCAGACTTCTCCGGACAGTAGATGGGTGTACCTAGGTCCCACTGGTTTCTGCCAGTTTTGAGCTGATGGCACTGCTGGACATCTTTCGATTTCGAAGGTTAACAAGCTTGATGTGTCTTTCATCTGCTGCAACAAGTTTCCTTGGCTGACCACTGCGTCTACAATCCTCAACGTTGCCCGTTTCTTTGTGCTTCTTCAAAAGAGCTTGAACAGCACATATTGAAACCCCAGTCTGCTTTGAAATCTTTGTCTGGGAGAGACCTTGCTGATGCAGTATAACTACCTTGTGTCTTGTTGCTGTGCTCAGTCTTGCCATGACAAGAAACTGTCTTCCACAACCTCACCTTGGTAGGAGAGTTTGGTGGTTCCTCACCCAGATTTAAGCCTCCTACACAGCTGTTTCTGTTTCAGTTAATGACTGTGTTTCAACCTCCCTGTGACATTGATGATCATCAGCGACTGTTTGGTAAAATTGGTTGATCATACACCGACTATAATCCTACAAAATCCCTGACTTTGTGCAAGTGTACCTATAAGAATTGATACTGGCTTGAAGGCAAAAGGTAGTAATACCAAATATTGATTTGATTTAGAATTTTTTTTTTTGTTTGCTCACTTTGCATTTTGTAAATTGATAAAAATAAACAATCATTATTTATATTTCTGAAAGCATTCTTTGTTTACAACATTTTTTCACACCTGCCTAAAACTTTTGCACAGTACTGTATATATATATATATATATATATAAAAGATTTGTTGCTCTACATAAAGATGGCCTAGGCTATAGGAAGATTGCCAACACCCTGAAACTGAGCTGCAGCACAGTGGCCAAGACCATACAGTGGTTTAACAGGACGGGTTCCACTCAGAAAAGGCCTCAGCATGGTCCACCAAAAAAGTTGAGTGCATGTGCTCAGCGTCATATCCAGAGGTTGTCTTTTGAAAACAGACGTATGAGTGCTGCCAGCATTGCAGCAGAGGCTGAAGGGGTGGGGGGTCAGCCTGTCAGTGCTCCGACAATACGCCGCACACTGCATCAAATTGGTCTACATGACTTCCCAGAAGGAAGCTTCTTCTAAAGATGATGCACAAGAAAGCCCGCAAACAGTTTGCTGAAGACGAGCAGACTAAGGACATGGATTACTGGAACCATGTCCTGTGGTCTGATGAGACCAAGATGAACTTATTTGGTTCAGATAGTCTCAAGCGTGTGTGGCGGTAACCAGGTGAGGAGTACAAAGACAAGTGTGTCATGGTGGTGGGAGTGTTATGGTTTGGGCCTGCATGAGTGCTGCCAGCACTGGGGAGCTACAGTTCCTTGAGGGAACCATGAATGCCAACATGTACTGTGACATACTGAAGCAGAGCATGATCCCCTCCCTTCGGAAACTGGAGGGAGAGCAGAGCAGTATTCCAACATGATAATGACCCCAAATGCACCTCCAAGATGACCACTGCCTTGCTAAAGAAACTGAGGGTAAAGGTGCTGGACTGGCCAAGCATGTCTCCAGACCTAAACCCTATTGAGCATCTGTGGGGCTTCCTCAAACGGAAGGTGGAGGAGCACAAGGTCTCTAACAACCACCAGCTCCGTAATGTCATCATGGAGGAGTGGAAGAGGATCCCAGTGGCAACCTGTGAAGCTCTAGTGAACTCCATGCCCAAGAGAGTTCAGGCAGTGAGGGGACAGCGAATTTACTCTGTTATACAAGCTGTACACTGACTACTTTACAGTGTATCAAAGTGTCATATCTTCAGTGCTGTTCCATGAAAAGATATAATAAAATATTTACAAAAATGTGAGGGGTGTACTCACTTTTGTGAGATGCTGTATATTTTACCTTATTTAGTGGGAGCTAAGGGCAACCTACTGGTCTGAGATTTGAACACATGACCTTCCGGTCTTGAGGCCTAGTCCCAAAACCCTGAGCCACTGCTGCCCCAAAGGCGACTTCCCATATTGGGAGTCAAACCAGAGTCACCTGGGTAAAAACCAGGAATCCTAACCACTACACCATTAAGGAGGTGACAGACAGACAGACAGATCACATTTTAACACCACTCTTTTAGTTTTTTTAGTGAAAGAATTCTGTAAATGCAGAATTTGTATCTGATAACATGATGTCTTCTGTATTGTTAAACAAAACACACTTTTCTCATGAGATCTCACATTTACAGGTTAAATAAATGTCATCAATTATTGCTAGAGTTGTTGTAAAGTTCTGCCTGATAGTTTTCTCCAGTTCTTACTGGTCCTAGTTCTGGATTCTATTGTGTGTGAATGTAATACCTGGGGGAACATAACACTGAAGAACAATCACTTTTAACATACAAACTGAGTTACAGCAGAAATGGTGTGAATAGAATTGTAAGTGAGATGATGTCAGTGAGTAAAAGTTTAAAATGAGGTTCTTACAGACAGCAGGAGATCGGAGCTCTTCATGTCCTCTTACAGCACAGGAGTAGCTCCCTCCATCCACACCACTGACACTCAGTTTATTCTTGTGCTGGTCAGATACAGTCTGTCCGTTCTTGTACCAGATGTAAGTGGGTTTATTAGACAGAGTGCAGGAGCTGCTACAGATCAGTGTCTTTCCTCCACTGTGTGTGTTTAACACTGTAACCTTCAGATCTGCAGCAGAATTGAAACAAGGTTTAGTGT